>JBAMJR010000024.1:2737500-3266297 GCA_038501785.1 Myoxocephalus aenaeus
AGTAGCGTGAACGACGCTAGCTGTGTTTGTGTGTGAGAGGAGGAGAGAAAAGCGCCGGCGTACCCGTAAATGAAACCAAAACACCCCAAAAACCCTGATTTTCATAAATAAATTTGCCAATTTCACGATATTCCGCTTTTCACAGCTGATTTAATTTTCCGGCGAGCTTGTGGACAGGAGCGAAGAGATGCACTTGTGTGTCTGTATTTGTGCGTTTGAGACCGTGTATGTGAATTCGACACGAATGCCACCGCAGTCGATCTGAGAGTTTTTACCGCCCAAGCTTCAGTCGCTTCATTTGTGCAGCGTTCCAGCTCTGCTTTGTGCACGAGACGCACGGATCACCTCCACGTTTCCTTCACACCGCTGACAAATCTGCTAATTTCCTTCAAACAAGGCGAGGGACTCACCCGGTGCAGGTGGGGCGGCCTTTTTCCATGACTCTTATTGAATGCAGCTCATCAGGCTAAATTCCTTGTTGGAACATTTAGTGAAATTACTCCTTCTCATTTCAAGCTAATTATCTGTAAATAAATGAACGCGTAGCTTGTTTGGTCATAGCTATGAGGCCGGGTGTCAATCCTCTTCTTCTGGTCCACCCTGATCTTTAATATATAATAGATTCTCTCAATGTGTTCGGGATGAACATTTCAAATGTCCCATTAATCATTCACAGGTTAATTTATCTTACATGACATATGCATTACGTTACATGCAACACGCTCGTATGATTCATTTTGCCAAAAGATAACCGAAGTCGTGAGAAGTCCTAATTCTTTCCTTTACCTATCGCTCCTCTTTTCTTTTTCTTCCTTTGTGTCTTCACTCACTCATTTCTCATTTTCAATCACTCTGTCTTGCTCTCTTCCTTATCTCACTCTCTCATTATTTTATGAAGTGCTCCTGAATTATTAAATTGCCGTTATTTTTTATTGTCGTCAAAAAAACTCAGAATTTTGAAATCGAAGACTGCAACTTGATATACCACAGCATGTTTTTTTTTTATTATCTCTGCTTTTCTTCAATGTTTTTGTCTATTGTAGACAAATTACTTTCGTATAACTCTTTTTATCTTAAGTTTACCTGGCATTTTTGACTAAATATACCCCCACTATTCCATGTTTTATCAGACAATTTAACTTTATTTATCTTTTGGCCATTCCTTGTCAAGCACAGTTACTTAATTACTAAACAATGCCCTTTTCTATTCATACAGAGCATTTATATTCACATAGAAAAGAGGCAAAAGATGCACATTTCCCCCCATGAATGTTCATGCTCCGGAGGACTCGGGTGATTCTCATTGAAACGACAACAATTTGTTGTATTGTTCTCCTTGCCTCTTCCTCTGGATTTGCTGCTTGTCTGTTTTAATGATAGGCCTGAGCCTCAGAGTGTCCTTCTGTCTCCTGTCCGCCACCCTGACACAGAGATGAAAGATGAAATGGAGATTGTGACTGATGCAATTACGGTGCTGCTGATTGAAGGAGAGGCCAAATTATCACCGCCCTGATTGGGCTTTGTCTGGACTGAGAGCATGCCACGCTCTGATTAAAGTGTCACAGAAGTGTGTGTGTGTGTGTGTGTGTCTTTGACAGTAGAAAGGCATTGGATAGTAGAGGGGAAAAAAAATGACTCTTTGTCATCTTTGACCTTCCCACATGAGAATCCTTCTTAACAAGAACTGAATATTTTACGTTATCAGAATATGTTTCACGCTTATGCCTTTTGTGTTTCTTTAAGAACGGTTCGGAATAGTAATGATTCTCTTTTCGAGACCCTACCTCACCCGGGCTTACATATTTGCCCCTCAATTTCTTCATTCGTTTTGTTTTTAAATGTCAGCTTCATTGGATATTGGCTGCATATTGAATTTCTGCTGCAACAGCAACTTTGTGCCACTGGAGGCCTCCTTTCAGTCTTTCTCCGTCCATGTTCTGGTCCTGCAAAATTACCTCATGCTCTCTCCACATATTTGTCTCATGGATCCCTTTCCGTCTTCCCCACAACCCCCTTCCCCTCTCCTTATTTTTTGGCCTCTCTCTCATCTCCTTCTCCACTCTTGCATCAGTCTTTTTCAAACAGCTCGTGTTCAACTAAGCCCCAACTTCAAACATACATTTTAAAAGAACCGCAACTATCTCATGTGAGGGGAGAAAAAAAGAAGAAGAAAAAAAAAGCCCCTGAGTCTTATTTGCCCAGCACTGCCACACTCTCTCCTTCTCTCCATCCAGCCCTCCATGCGTCCCTCCCCATCCAAAATGGTGTTTGTTTATCATCATTGGAGCATTCTAGCTCCAGGTTGTTGCATCAGAATAAGCAGCCTGACTCGCACCGACGTATACGCTCGTGTGTGCGTGCGCATGCTGGTTCATTTCTGATTTCACAGGGAGTTAGTTCATCCCTGTGGCTGATCCCAGGAGCCAGCTGTTGGCTGCGGACTATTGCAGCCTCACAGCAGGGAGCCAACCCACATCATGTAATTCAACCCCACCCCGTTTTCTGCATAGGACCAACTTGGAAGGCTTTACTCTCTCTCGGCAGGTGGCTGATCCCTCCCCTCCATGCCTCAATCCAACAGTCCGATCTTCCATCCCTCGATATGCTCGCTCTGGATGTAGACTGTAATACAAAGTCTTTAAATAATTCCACACAGAGTCCAGAATGGGAAGCAAGGGCTCAGTGAAAGTTAACTCCTTCATCGAACATCGCCTTATGCCTTCTTAAAGCAGGCTACTGATAGGTGAAGCTGTGATCAGCTTGGGTGTGTGTGTGTGTGTGTGTGTGTGTCTCGGTGCCTGTTTTCCTGGCTGTTTGAAACCAAAGCTGATGTAATCTGTCGGGAAAAAAACAGCTTTCTAGTGACAAAGTATCTGGCCGTAGATCCCCAGGCTTTATCTGAAAAGGAAATCTGTCAGCTGAGAGAGCTCTGAGTGACAGGGTCTGAAAAAAACCTGAGGATGAGCCTTACTTAAGAGTTTAGGCAGATCAGAGGCCTGTCTTCACCATGACACTAAGTTACTTTTAAAAAATGTGCAATTTCTTTCTATTTTTTATTTAGGGGAACTTTTTTCCACGCTACTTTCCGAAAGCAACTTGTTGGAAATCGTAAACTGAGATTAACTGGATCCAGTCAGTTCAGTCTTTGATCTGTCTTTTTGCTGACATGTGTCGCTAATACACTGCCGTTTACACAGTGTGAGGTTGCAGCAAGGCGGGAAACGAAAGCAGAAACTGAGAGAAACATATTCTATATACAAGTTCCACAAACAAAACTATATTCTTCAAACTACATCTTTTGTGTGGAGGCATTACAGAACACTAGCATAACAGTAACACTCACCCACTAAAAACCAAGATCATGTTGAACAGCTATATATGGCCGAGGGTTACTGTTCCATCAATAGTCGAGCTACACTTTTCACCATCACACCTGCCAAGTGTAGGTTGCTTTGGAATTGGGCGCTGGGATTTGGCTTTGCCCAGTCACCCACTGATGTATATACGTATGAAGGAGGTTGGTGGATGGAGCGTAGCTCACAGCTTGAGTTCTGTTAATGCAGATGGCTGCTTCTGCTGGCGTATGGGTAGGGTTTATGTGCGATGCCAATGAATATTTATGTATTTAAAAAGCACATTTGTGGTGGGAGGCTCCTGTGGCTCTGAGAACAAGACTTTGACTCAGAGCCTTAGTGAGTGTCAGGGGGTGTAAGGGGCATTGGAGTGTGGCTTAGGGGGATGAGGATTCCTATTCAGCCGGCTTCGTGGCTTAAAATGCCTTTGTCTTTATCACTGGGACTGGAATGTGAATATACAGTACATATTCTGTAAGAATGAGTGGGCAGTCCACCTTTCATTTAGATTTTGAATGTTATTCATGATAGTGGTAGTGAAGGAAGTAGAGGAAAAGGAAGTAAATGTGACATAAACAGATTACAATATTAGCTATGGGACACGTTAAAAGCATCGTTATATCCAGTTATTCGGCCATACTTTCAACACTATAGGACACACACATCGACACATAAATAAGAAAGACATTAGTAGACACGTACAATACACAAACTACAAATACATGTCTGTTGGGGTTTTGCCTCCTGTTGTGTTGCCGCTCTTCACTTGGAGAGCGAGAACCGATAAATTACTCTTTAGGATCTTTTATAATAAAGTGTCAGATTGCAGTTGTGGTGGTTTTTCCATGACGTAATGTGGTAAAGCCACAGAGGAAATGTTGAATTGATTCTCTGGGGTGGAGTTTGCAGACTTTGATTACAATAGTGTAATAATGGAGTGCACTCAGCCCCCTTTGTACTTCCCTATTGTGCATGTGCTGTATACCGTACAAGGCCACCACTAATCAAATTCTCTCTCTTTCTCTCCCCTATGCCATCGCCTCTGGTGCATCTCCAACATCAGGTAAGAAATTGTTCTATCATTCCACCAATCAATAGCAATATGGCCTGTAGCTAGCAGCACATTGACACTGTCTACCCTCAAAGATTTAGATGTGTGCAAATGGCAGCAGTGATATTTTACTCCCGACAGCAACAATATTATCAGAGCCCAGGTGGAGCGGCACAGTAAATCCACCTCTCGTCCCTTGTTTGGATCTTTTATCAAGACTGATACTTCCCGCGTAATGAAAGCTATTTGGCACGAGCTGTCGCTGTGTGGCACTCTGGGAGGCAGCTAAATGTGCCACGGCTCCCAGTGAAAACGGCTCGGGCTCAGGCAGCTGTACTGCTGCTGAGCCCGCCTGTGACAGCTCCTCCCAGTTTATGACAAATGGTGGGGTGCTGAGCGGGCTAACCGGGAGGTAATGCCTGTTGGTTCATTAGTAGGCCAGGTCACTGCGGGCTCAGGACCAGACATGCGATGCTCAATGCTCCCTGCTCTGACGGTGACGGGCAGATGCACCAGTCTCCAACATATGCATGCACAAACATATATTTCATTTCAGCAAGGTATATCATTCATTGATGCTTGATTACCCTTTTTAAAGGTGCATAAAACGCAATTGGGAGCATTTTTACTGCCTCTTAATGGCTCTCAAGATGGCTAAAGACACGTCAATGCCGCCGGTCAGGACGGCATTATCAGCTGTAACCGCCATATGAGAGCGGTGCGGAGCGGCAGCCGTGAGCTAGCCAGTTGGGCAGGCTTGCATGCACTGACTTGCACAAAAAGCATGTGCGGCAAAGCAAGCAGAAGCTTGGATAAAACACTCACAAAGGGAGAGTGACTTCATTCTCTGCTCAAGTAGATATTACCCCACTAAGTACACAGTACATAGTTATTTGCTGCTATATTAATGCTCTGAATCGATATTGCTCCTTTTTAATGATCAAAGTATCTGGCTAGGGATGCACTGAAACCAATACAAGTGTCGGGTATCCAGTCTGATACTGTGCTCACGTATTCCTCCTCCTCCTACTAAAACTACTCTGATACGACCGCACCAGTAACCACGAGAGCCTCTGGTCAGTTGAGCCCAGCTGCAACAATAATCCCGATGCACAACAGGTTAAATCCATCATAACGGGCCGTCCTCGGTTGACAAGTCCGGGAGAGTTAGCAGCCACGGGGCTAAGTGAATTGTCGCTGAAACATACAGCAACTTAAGTCTTCATCACGTCTATTAGTTAAGCTGTGAGGTCTTCGGCGGTGTGTCTGGCAGCATAACATTAGCGAGTGTCTGGTCAACGATGAGTATGAAAACGGCATCAACGTTGCAGCTGTGAACGTTGCACAGCAGGGGTGTGTAGTTTGTTTTGTAGGTGAATAAATGCAACAGCTCCTAAAGATACGCGAGGACACCCGAAACACAACGCTGAGTGTTAAAACGGCAGAAACGGCATCATGTTGTATATTTCCTTCATCACAGTCAGAAAGGGAGGAACATTTGATGAAAAATAAAACATGATTTCAAAGTCATTGTTAGCACTGTATGGTATCTTGCGCTCAGTTACAACTGGTACTCTGTATCGACAATTACTCAAACGTAATTACTTGTAAAAAAAAAAAAAGTGCCATTGGTGCATCCCTGCAAATATGCCCTGACCTCTGACCCATAGACCTTGAATGATGAAGCGTTTGTCTGGTGATTAGCTGGCATCAGAGAGTTGATTCTACCTTTTAAATGCCGTCACTTTTTGAAAATAAAAACGGTCTTTATTGGCATTTAGGAACATCCTCACACCCCTTATAGCTCATCCTCTCAATCAATAAGCAGACTCAGCACGATCTATCTGTACCTTTCTACCCTCCCTCCCCCCCACAACCCACAACCCATACTCTTTCTTCCTATCTCTTAGTCACTCACCTCTCTCTCTCTCTCTCTCTCTCTCTCTCTCTCTCTCTCTCTCTCTCCATCCTAACTAAGGGCTCTCAGAGGGCCACAGCCCAAACTGCTGGCCCTGTCTGTCTATTAATAAATGGCATTAACCACCTGGCCCTTCAGGGACTATTCATTTTAAAGATGAACTACCTTAAAGTACAACACAATGCCGTCTCATTTTTACTGCTTCCTCATTACTGCTCAGGGCGGCTCAAGACTCATCACCGACCCTCCTCCTCCTCCTCCTCCGCCCTCTTATCCCACCATCCCTCTATCTTTTCATCCTGCCTTAAACACTCCCTTCCCTCGGCTGTCCTTAGGAGCTAAAAGCGACCAGAGCGTTCAGAGCTAAATCAATAGCAGAGCAAGAAAAATTATTATGATCACAATGGAAAGAACGCCGCCTTTTCTCCAGATGGATTTCTAATTTTGCTAAACTCCCATCAACTCAATGGTTTGGCCTTTGAATAGCCAGAGTCCACACTCCCAGCTCTGTAAATGCATTTACAGCAATTGTGATGATAAATCTAGGCCCCGTGCTAAAGTGTTTTATACTTATATAATTACCATAATAATCAAGTTTATTGTGGAGTGGCGTGCTATGCAGTTCCATGGGCGTTTCATTCATAGCAATTACTGTTAGGAACGCGCTACAGTGACTGTATCTGCACAACAAGCTGCCCCGGCCAATTTACTGTGATCCATGACAATGTGGTACACCACTAGCCTGCTAAATCGTTTACAACATTACATATAGAGCCTGTTCTAGGCTTTAATTACTCTCCCTCTAAATAAGCTCCAGTATAACGCTTACTAATTCCACAGGGAACAGCTAATATCAGGATCAAAGTGATCACTATAGTTAAAGGGGGGGGGGGGAATTGGGGCATTTGATTGGGCTCTCCTCATTTACGCTACAGTATTTTTAAAGGGTTTTTCCTCCCTATTACCTTTTTTTTTTTTGTAGAAGATGCATCAGAATGCATGGAATCGTTGCACACATCTTCCCTTGTGTCTGAATGTCAAAATATTTGTCACAGGTTTGTTTTAGAACCCTGGCAAACGGGTGACTGGAAGGTTTGAAGTTGTAGAGGAACAGCCTCATTATACTCACCAAGCCGCACAGTTATTCTGTATGAAGTGGAGATAAAAGCTGGAGAAAAGCTGAGAGCAAGAAGAAATAAAGAACATGGATAAAAAAAAAAAAAAAGAATATGGGAAGAAAAAAAGATGAAGCTTGAAGGAAGAGAAATGTGGAAAGAAAAGGGGCCCGGATCAAAAGGATAAGGGGGAGGAAGGAAGGAAGGAAGAAAGGAAGGAAGGAAGGAAGGAAGGAAGGAAGGAAGGAAGGAAGGAAGGAAGGAAGGAAGGAAGGAAGGAAGGAAGGAAGGAAGGAAGGAAAGCACCATGTGTTTCTAAAAAAAGAAGCAAAAATACAAAGTGAAAGAGATCAAATTATAGCAAAAGATAGTGACTCCACCGGTATGACTGGTTTATCAGCTGAGCTGAATGGTTTAAAGTCTCTGTCTCTCACTCTTTCTCTCTGAAGTCCTAAAGACAATTTCAAATTACTCCATGCTGATATGGCTAATGTTAATTAAAAGCTGAATGCTTTCGCCCGTATTGTGTGCTTATGTTTAAAGCGTCAGACCTTTTTCTTTTCTTTCTTTCTTCCTTTATTCTTTCTTTAATATGGCCTCAGCATATAACCATACACATACAGTATAATATACCCGAAGAGCCAAGGAAGGACCATACAGATTGAGTTTTATTACATTTTTTTGTTCGCGTTTATGGATTTGTGGATGGGATTTCACTGCAGACAGAGTTTGTTGTGAATCGCAGCCTTTGGCCTGTGAGCAATGGGTTCAATTCTAGCCGTGACAGCCGTGTCCACACCATATTCTGTGTGGCAGATATTTTAATCCATCATGTATACGTGCCCAACCAACATCTGCGTTTTGACTTTTGGCTTTATTCCTTTTTAAGAGAAAAATGCATATATGTTAAAAATAGAACTGTCCCAAAGTCAGTGTAAACTGTCAAAAATTCAAACTTCTTAATGTTGTTTGTTCTTTTACCTCGTTATTTTAATCTTTAGTGGTTATTTTTATAGGACACACACTATTAGGAAATACATTATTGCATTTCAAATTGAATATTTGCATTAATAAAAAACAAATATTGAAATTAGTAGTTTAAATCATGTATTATAAGCTGCTTAAAGTTAGTGTTTGAACGTTTAACAGAACACAGCTCCCTCTCTCTCTCCTTTACGTCGCTGTGAAAACACTTTTTTCAAACAACTGCATTTATTCAGCAGCTCTCCTCCCGGTTTCAACACAGACTTGTTGTTTAGTTCAATCTGCACCACAACTCCTCGCCCACGCGTTGGTGTGGGCGGAAGGTCAACAGAAGCCTCAATGCGAAAATACTTGGATCGACGATTTCTAGCAATCAAGGTACTCGAGGAAACATTTCATCCCTACAATGTCGGCCGAGGTCATTACTACCTGAGCAGCTGATCTACGCCGTGGGTCTCAGACTGCGCACAAGACTAATATTTAGTACACAACATTTTAAAAACTTCATTCACAACGTTGACATTAAAATTAGTATTATTGTGTTTCGGCGGCTATTACAGAAAATACATATATACACATATATTAGCATCCCCACTATGAAATCATGCAACTGTTGACGCTCTTAACACGATGCAAAGCATACAAGCTAATAAACATATTATTCCAGAGCGCATGTTTTTCAAAGCAGTATTATTTTAATCATAGAGAAAATGTAATGTATAGATGTCTTACCAGTGCAGCTGGAGTTCTGAGTTCAAACATGGCATGGCAGTACTTCACAAACAGTGGGAGAGCATTCCTAAGGATTCAACATGCATATGAATAATATCGTACTTTAATATGTCTGTCTACGTGTGTGTTATTGATAAAGGGCTACCATTCGCCAACCTCTGGGTTATGTCATGACCCAGTGTGCAGCACAGTGAGAGCAGCAGCCAGGAGTGTCTTTGAAGACGAGTTCAGAGGCAGCCGCATACGCGTGCTTTTCGCTCACTAACGTAAATTCCTCCACCTCACACTTTACCAACATTGTGCCCCACCCACTCACAGGAAGTCATGCAAAGCAATCATGAAGACTGCTTGTACACAGTCACGAATTCACATGCTCCAGATGCATGTGGACACACACACACACACACACACACACGCAGAAAAAACGCACACACAGGTAGGTGGTTTCAGACGCCTTCCCTACATTCTTCAAAGACTATAGGCTCCACTGGCTCTGTTTTGTTCTTGTCTTGTCTGTCGGTTCCAGGAGACGGATGCACCGTATAGTTGTGTTGAACTACTGAGTCGAAGAAAATCACTCTGTTTTTGTACTGAGATGCGTCAATCACAAACGCTCAATAAGCCATCTGGCATCTTCTTGGCAGTGGCTAGTATCTATGGATGGCACGACTATATTAAGATTGTATGACTGATTATTTGGCAAGAACACAAATATCCTCACTGTGTTTTTTTACACACTGTGGTTTCTTACTCGTCTAAAACGCCACGGTTCTTGGAGTCAGATCAAGGTAGTGAACCCAGCGCCTTTAAGACGCCACAGAAATAGCGGTTTCAATGATATAACGGAGCGTTTTCACAAATATGACTTGTGACCACATGGAAATTGTCTTGTAAGCTATCGGCTAGATGAGATGGTGCACCTCTGAAAGCTTCTCCGACACACCAAGCTAACTGTAACTACCACAGCTGTCTGGCTTGACATTCTATCATGTTTGTATCCGCGCACATTGAATATTCAATCAAATCGCTCCCCAAGCAGATGAAATGGCATCCAGTTGACTCCCCGTATCCTCCGCCACATGCATGATGCGAAGGTATAGTGAGTGTGTATGTGCGATGAGGGGGTTGCACCAACCCCCAGGATCTGGTCTGTGATGAAACATTCAAGAGGAGTTGCCAGAGGAGTGTATTCAACGCCCGGCTGTAAAATGAAGGTCTGGAAAAGCAATCTCCACTCACAGAGACCTATTGCTTTCATTACCACAGAAGCTCCGCGCATCAAAGGCTGTATTTTACGAAGACAAACGTTGTGTCGGGATTCTTCGACGGTGGGAGGATCTAAGGGTCATTTGCATACCTTATACACGCATGCTGCATACACAAAGTGCAAAAAAAACATTACTGGATTTCATTCTGAACCCATTATACTTTGTAAAGCTGGTACAGTACGCTCGTCCCACACATATTAAATTAAGATAAATAGATCACATTTAATTGTACTGTATCTGTGCTAAAGCCTCTGATTAATGCTACTGTTTTCTGATTCCGACCCTGCGATGATTTACGAGCACTTTTAAAAGCTGATCATTTTTGAGCATGCACATTGTTCATTCTTAAGCGTGGAAATATGAATGCGAGTGTACATGCGTGCGGTTTACTCTGCATGCATACACTTAACACACAGGCAGTGAGTAACTGTGTGTGTGTGTGTGTGTGTGTGTGTGTGTGTGTGTGTGTGTGTGTGTGTGTGTGTGTGTTCTTGAACCTCTATCCCGGTGGGGACTTTGACCTGACTGCACACAGACCCGTGGGGACTCGTGTCCCCGTGGGGACCTAAAATGAGGTCCCCACGGGCAAACCCCTCCCACGAGCTTCAGAACAGTGTCTAGACCCACCCTATGCAAATTTCTAAGAAGTCCCCTGGAACAACATTTTCAAGACAAAATCTGTGTGTGTGTGTGTCTGGATGCGCCCCTAGAGTGTACACAGAGTACTGCAGGTCCCCATGAGGTTGGTTGTTCTTGAAATGTGCATCGCTGTTTGTTCACTCTCTATCGCCCCCCTAGTGGTCAATTGTAGTAATACAGTTTGGGAATGCATTTGAAACTTAGTCTTTTCTTACCACATCCATGAATAAACTGCTACATTTGTAAAAAATAAAAAAATACATAATATGAATATTGATATTGATATAGTTTCTATAATAATAATATTAATATTTAACCTTTTTAATATTGTATTATTATTAATTATCTCATCATAGATATTAATGACAATAATAAAATAATAATGTATCTAGAAGTCTATATTTTATTTATTTTGCCATGTCAGTGGTGTGACATGAATTAATATGGAGATCAATTAGGTCTTTTTTTGTTGCACTGCTTTATTTTTTAGCTAACTTCATATTAGACAGTGTTCACTGTTCACCTACAACAACATTTTATGATAACAAATGCAGGTATAGAGCTGTATCCATAGACATAGAATAGGAGTAGAACAGACATTTTCCTTTTAAATTAACATAGCAGGATGAGCGGCCATTTTCATATTTACACTTTTCATTGCAAAACTACTTATGTTAAGTTGCGGACTCACTGAGGAGAGGTTTTGCAGTAATGACTTAAAGGACAAGAGACGTAGTAACATTAAAAAGCATTGAGAGCCAGAGAAGACAACTTAATGCTTCATCCACACCTGTCACAGCATGGGAAAGCACATTGATATCACCAGATGCAGTTCTTGAAGTAGAAGAAAAATAAGTCCCATTACTCCAGTTATTTAGTCACTTGGCATATGTATGAGCCGGTGTCAGCAATCTCTTGCACCTTATTCTTATTTATGATTTTGGGTTGTACAAAATATATTTAATTGTAGTTATTTATTATATCTTTAAGCATGTTATAGCGTTCTGGCAGTCATGATTTGATTACAGACAGCTCATAAAACCTAAATAAATAGCTCACACCCTGTCTGAGCTATTTATTCAGGTTTAAGAGCAGCATATCAGTCAGGATGGTTGTACATATTACGCAGCAGGATAAAGAATCACTCTGAATTTCTTCATTAAATGAAAGATACTCGGACATTTTGGGTTTTACATGTATCACGTTTGTCTGACCATTGTTTTTTCTGGAAATGATAGCCCTGTAAAATTATACTGCTGATTAAGCATGGTTTAAAAACACTGGAGCTGCAATGTTATGAACTGTCATCACGAGAAACTGATATAGAGAAGGCAGAAAAGGGTACCTCAAGCTTGTGAGAACTGCCGGTGCGGAATGTTTTTTACGGTACACGAAAGAGTGAAATGAAAAAGGGCCCACTTTGAGCACTAGCCTCATGAGTAACAACTTTGTTTGGCAAATTTTCTGTAACATTAGCAAATAAAATTAGCAAACTAGCAGACAATCGGCTAGTTAGATAGCTTGCCTAATTCTAGTCTGCTTAAATGCTTCACTAGTTACAGAAGATGGTCACAACGGTGGGCTGGTTAGCAGCAGTGCTCGGTGTAACAGTTTCTTGGCCTAACTCCCTGCCTGCTCAGGAGAAAGATAAGCTAGCTAGTTCAGTAGCTAGCCTTCTGGCTGAGCTAAGTCTGCTCTCTTCCCAGCGAGCTGCAACAACACTTAACAGCCTCACAGACATGAGTTATCATTCTGACAATGGAAAACCATTGAATGTCCTGTCCTATTTCTATGGTCGCACCCTTTGATTGCTTGTGGGTTTGTTATTATTGTTGTAACAACTAACTGTATGGCGGATACAGGGACATATGAAAGAAGGAACAGGCTTTGCTCTTTTTCTTATTCACTTGGGCTCTATATTGGGATCATGAGACTTGTAATGCACCCATTCACCAATCATGTGGTTGGCACAACTGTTTCGACTATGTCTGTATGAAGATGGCGCCTGTGTAGCTCATCTTCTAGCAGAGCGCAACAAATCCTGAGCCACCAGATTACTCAAATAATTGGAATTACATCCAGTTAACTATTGTTTCTATGTTGCGTGTGCCACAAACTATATATACTATCTGTCATGGTGATGTGGCTGGTCTCTTAAAGCTCTTGGAAGAGGACCAGGTCCAGACACCTGGGTAAAGCCCTGTTGGACCTGCACAAAGACTCAAACGTTTCCCAGAATCACTCATACACACAGGCTGGAGGGAGCAAAGGATGACTCATTTGTATTTAGACACATGAAGATAGGCATGTATAACCCAAGAGGTCCTTCATATCAGCCAAATCACCAACCTGCAGCTCCTCACAACTACGTAAGCACTGATGGCTGGTCCAAAACCAGTCTCAGGGTTGCAATTGCCAGGTAAACTAGGCCAGAATAAAACATATAGAATTTACTTTATTTATATAGCACTTTTCCTAACAATGTTACAACATGCTTCAAAAACATTAATTACATCCTTAGATAATAAGAATAAACAGATAATCTGGGCAGAGATGGGCAAAAATACATAAAAATTTATTTTGATACAAAATACCCCTCAAATCAATGTATTAAAATCAAATATAAAATACTGGTGCCAGAAAATGTAACAAAATACAATACATGTATTTTGTATTTAAAATATAGGAAATACTTCTTTCTAGATTTTCCGTTTTCTCACAATTTGGTATAGCAGAGCATTCCGGTTTGGGCTAAATAATGTACACAAATCTCTGGTTAACCCCACAAAAAGGTCACAGAATGTCAGTGTAACTAAGCAAAGCTATTAAAAGACAACAACTTGATTATATATATATATATATATATATATTTATTAGAGTATATAAGTCCATTTTACATGTTTATAACACAATTCAACCATAAATATTAACATAAACCATGAATATGACTCAAGAGGACTCGAAAGTGACTCGAGAGAGCTCCCCAATTTATGAACATATCTATTTTTATATCCCTAGCTTGATGGCACACATGATTGCCGCCTTTCTGGAAAGCTTACGACCTACGGAATCCACCAATTGCGCCGAAACCACTGTCACACAAAGCCTCAGCAAGATATCAACTACAAAAAACTGAAAATATGACTTATTTATGGCTGAAACAATATTCCACACGACCTTGCTTGGTATAATTTGGTGCATCTGCCTGAGCAGAGCGCCTCTGTTGTGAAACCAGAGGTGTCCAAGGTCCAGGAAGAAAGTTAGGGCATTTTTGCTTTCAGGGACCTAAACCTACGGTACACGAAATATGCACTAAATGAATTACTAAAAATATTTAACTTCACTTAATCAAAGTCAAACTTTGCAGAGATACTATTAACACATAGTGCTATTTTATAGTAGGAAAAAAATTTTTTATTAAAAAGAGAAAATACATCCTGGACGTTTTTCTCTTTTTCGGACCTACTTCTTTCTCTCTTACATTGGCCAGTGGCATGGTGGGCCACATAGTTCTATATTACAGTGTTAAGGGTCTCATACATGTTCACACTGACATCTTTATGACATAATAATCTTTCCATTTTGGTTATTAAGACCCGACCTCTGAGAAGCCAGTTTAGTTGCCTTTAAGAACAACTAACTATTAAAATATTTCTGGTGTTACCGCCTCCTGTGCGGATGGAATATTATTCCTGCAAACGAGAACAGTCTCTCAGCTGGAGCTGAAGAGAGGAGGGTTGTGTTAAATCGAACAAAAAGGAGCTTGATATGTGAACTGTTTTTTAATTTGTGGAGAAAGTATTTTGAGTATTTTAAATACAAAATTACTGCTCAGTAAAATACTCTAAAGTATGATCCAAACACGGCTAATATCCCTATCATTGTTGACGCAAGTATGTGCTAGCACACTTAACAGCCCCACATATGTGAGTTGTCATTATGACAAAGGAAGACATGTGCTAGCATTAGCTCTCCAGCTAACAGCATCACACCGGGAAGAAAGAGGTCATAGTGGAGGACTGATCATCACTATAGAAGTGTAAGCACTGGTAGTCCTGTTAGCATAGCAGCTAGAACAGCCAAAAGAAGAAACATAAAGGCTAACAGCATCAGAATGAGTATGGCCTGGGCTTCGTGAATGTAATTGGGCTAAACCAGAAACTATAGCCATTAAGGACCACTCCATAGCATCTGCCTGAGGCCTGATAGACTTTAACTCTTAAGCGAGCAGAACATTGACTACAGTGATGCTAGGCGTTAGTGACAACAAGCTCCTTACAATCATTACAGTTATGATATATATATATATATATATATATATATATATATATATATATATATATATATATATATAGACACAGTATACTGTTTATGTATTAACACAAATGTCTCCAGGGAAAGACTCTGAGAGGCTCACGGTTAACTGGACCAATGGTTCTGGCATTCCAGAATGGAAAAAACAGCACTATGATTTATTTTTGTATCCATTCATTCTGTTCATCATGCCTTTTTCGTCTTCAGGACATTACATGCATTTATATGCAAGTAATGTCCGTATTACATCTGTATAATACATTATATTATCAAGTTTCCTGCACTTATTTATAAAATACACTGATACATACTTGTTCTGTTGAATACAACGGCTTGTAAATAGTTGTAGTTTATTTTTATGAATTTCAATATTTGTATAATTTTTAAATAGTTCAAAAATTGTTCTATTTATTAACTTCATTTGAAATGCTTGTGTAATTTCTAATTTTTTATATTTTATTTTTACATATTTTATACTAAATTCTAGTAGAGTAATAACGTCTCAAATGAGCAGATAATTGATCTAATCCTTCCGTTTTAGTAATACTATTACCTGTCTAAGTTATCAACAAGGCCCGAGCAGCAAGGAGCTTTCTCTTGGCAGTGAGGAGGGGTGGGGGATGGGCGCGGTCACGTGGGGACGGTGAAAGTCATGTTCTGTGTAAAGTATCATAGGTTTCTGTTCTGATACGTCACACACTTCATGACTTTTACGTCCCCATCGTGCCCTCGGCCCATGAGGACGGTCTGAGTCAGGTTCTGTGTGACGTTTCATAAGTTTCACTTCCGGTGACCACGGCCCCGCCCCCTCAGCGCGCGCTCTCGGGACGGCGTCAGACTGCAGCGCGGCTCAACACGTGACCTGACGGCGCGAACCTCGATGCAAATGGTGAGTTTGTAATGCTTGTGCTCCTTCCTAATGTACCATTACTCTGTTACTGTTCATACTGCTTGTACATGTGCTGTGTACACACACACACAGCTGTGTGGTAATGTGATAAACTAGCTAACGTTAGCCAACACTAAGCGAGCAGCAAGTGAAACTGACCTGAGACCAGCCTTCCATTATCTAATTACTGTTAACTACAAATACATCATTTACACTTCGTGGAGGTTTTACAGTTACATTATAATGGGATTTAGATATGTATTAAAACGTATGTGTTATCATTATTATCTTTTTACTTTGAATGTGAGTGTTATGCTCAACAAAGTGATGTATTTATGTACTTTTTGGAACAAAGGGGATTTTCTCATCTTCCACGCCGTGAATATACATAATATAGAATATACATAATATAGAATATAGAGAGCATGATTAACACAGAGAGAGAGAAATAACTATGATATAACTATAGTGGAGTCTCGTGCACAAAATGAGCCCTTCCGTTGTTCGGTGGAGACTTAATGCTTGTGATGAAATGTATTTCATTATAACTTTGAAATCAAAGTGTCCCACTGACATCCCATAATATGACCAATGTCGTGCCAAAAAGTGATCGTCAGCCCAAAACTCATTCCCGTCTGCAGGAGCGCTCGCATGCTGCATATAGACTGTGTCTACGTCACTGCAGCTGGATGAGTTATAACATAAATCTCTGTGTAATGACACCGCTAAGTCTTTGTGGACTGAATAATCACAATTGTGGTAAAGTATTTGCAGTTTAGTCTCATCAGGCATTTATGTGATATCAGGTTTCTGATGTTTATATGCATCTGGTATGTCTGATTATAACCAATATATTCCTTATTACAGTTTGAATATTGTTGGAGCAGCTTTAGGCCTGTAACCCATAAGAGGCAGTTTTCCATTCGCCTAAGAGTGATTACAGCATCTACCTGGTCACTGGAAGTTTATTTATACCTCAGAATGACTTGATTTCATTCATGATGGTTATATTTTAATAGGATTGTATAAGATTACAGCTGAGCTCATCCAGTCCTTTTTAGTTTTACTATAAGGATAATGGCAAAATAAATAATTTCTTAAATTTGTATATCCTTTAACCAGTCAGTAAGCCATGTGCATAGCAGTCTAGTTTCCAAATATGAATTGTAATTATTCAATTACAAGAATGGTTTAAGTTTCACATAAGACCTGTGCTATTACCACAGAATATCTTGAAATAACAAAGTTGCACTCACACAGGTTAATACATTATATTGTTACAGCTGTATTACATTGAGATCCAATTAGTTTTAGTCACGATCAACTTTTAAAATGTAGTATTTTTTCACATGTAAGCAGATATTGTAACTCAAATGGCCATGGGTATTGAGGTAGAATATTTAGCCTCATACTTTTAGAACAGAAATAGATCTCGTTACTATAATGATAATAAAGACAAGAAAATTACGTTTAGTCTCGGTCAAAATGTGATAATAGCAGCTCAGATAGCTAAATGATTCGTGTCATATTTTGTATTACAAATTCTACAACGACAGCTTGAAATACAGAGTACTGTGACATGTTGGATGTTGAATTTTGACTGAATGTGTCCTTTGTGCTTACAGGAGGATGGAGCATGCTTTTCATCCACTGGTGGCAGCTCTGAATGCAAAGGTGAGAGGGGGGCAATGAGATGGTTGTATATTGAGGTTTGTAGAAAGTTGTTTGTAAAAGTGTAGAATAGTATACTGAATACTTCAATTCAGTTTATTTTATATAGCCCAACATCACAAATACAAATTATCCTCAGAGGGCTTTACAGTCTGTAACATAACATCCTGTCCCGGGACCTCACATCGGATCAGGAAAAACTCCCCTAGAAAGATAATAAAAACCCTTTCACAGGGAAAAAAGGGAAGAAACCTGAGGGAGAGCAACAGAGGAGGATCCCTCTCCTGATGGACAGAAGCAATAGATGTCATGTGACCAGAATGAATAGCGTAGTTACAGCACATTCAATGAATATGACAGAAATTATTCATATAATGAGTATTAGGCATGGTCCATGAGGGAGTCTATAAGTTTGCTATCCCAAACTGATCATGCTCTCTGGGTCATACAACTATTTAATGAGGAATCCAAATGCAAATGAAACAAATTGTTTCCATCAATGCTTGAACAGCCTCATGTTGGCATTATTAGTTCATCGTAAACCATATTAGTATTTTCATTCTCTGTAATATATTTGCATTTGTTAAATGACTTTGACCCTGACCAGAAGGAAGATGTAGGGTGTCTTTGGGTTATTAATTGACAGTTAACCTGCTCGACTGTAACTAGAATATAAATCAAAACAATGCTACAGTATTTCATTTCTTACAGACAGACTACAACTAGTTAATCACACATATTCAACTTAAATTGTTACTACAGTGTTTCCCACTGAATTCTATTCTATTCTAAATGTTCACTAGACTCTGGTCGTAATAGCAGATTGAACAGTAGGGGTCGAGCGAGGGGATGTTGTCCACTACTTAATTGAAAACTGAGGTAGTCGTTGTCTTGGAAGGACAACGAATTAAAACGATAAAATGCTGAAATATACTTGGGTGGCGCCCTATATACCTGGTACGTATCTGTTTCAAGTGTGTGGGTCAAGTGATTGAGTCAAGTTTTCCAGCTGCGTAAAGTAAGAGAATGTTGTGTCTGGCTGGTAATATCAGGTCCATCCCTCTGAAATGTCATTTGAATAATATCAGCTTTTACCATCACACAGATTAGTCCCACACATTTGACTGCAGAACTCAGTTATGTTAAACTGTCACCAGTTTGGGTTCTACGTAGCCCTCAGTGTTCCTGTGTGGACAGAGTACTGAATATGACCCGATAGAGCATACATCATGTATAATAAGGCTAAAACTTAAACTCTTGTCTGTGTATTGCAGGCTCAAAGTCATGTAGGTAGGTGGCCCGTCCAATTTTTTTTTGATGTTTCTTTTTAAGGAAGAACACCAGTGGTCCAGTAACAGTATCGATATTCTTGACCCCACTCCAGTTGATGTTGATGACACCAGTGTTCCAGAGCTCAGGAGAACCGATTATGGTATTATGCATGATAGATGCTGGCATTGGTGGGTAGTAGCTTAGACCGTCTCTAGCATTTTATAGGGATGCGTTTAAATGAGTGCAGCACCAGCTCTGGCTTCCTCTGCCCTTTTATGTAATGTTGCTTAAACATCCATATGCTTGCTGTGTTTCCTAGAGATAATGGCTGATGTCAGTTCATCAGATACTGAAGATGAGGATGACGTGACTGGGATGGATGTTGCTCCTTGAACATCTTCACAGTTATCAGGTATGTAGGCAACTCTGCAAGGCCTTTTGGTGATGGCCCTGAAGCGCACTAATGACTTTTCACTGTATTGAATACTCATTTACTAAAAGAAAGCTCTTATGTTTTCAGACAGATCAGTGGTGGACAAAACCAAGATCCACATCCAGCCAAAGGTAATATTTTGAGTAAACGTGAAGATTATAGTAATTTCTGATCAAATCTTTATCTTGTAAAGAAAGCACACACGGTCCAGTGACATTTGCATTCCTTTTACTTTGCCTATATCATTTTTATTTCCAATCACTTTCCCTAATACGGTCTCCTTAAAATACCACGTAAATGTTTATTCTGTAGGCACCAACAAAATGCAGAGACTATTTGATTGCATGTATTAAATATATTTAAAGTCTGTTATTCTCACTTTGCTTGCGTTGGAATAGGTTGGCAGATGAAAAGATGCCGCTGGTTGGGGAGGTCTCTGGCAAATCACACACAACAAAAGGTAATCTGTTCAAAGTTTGTTCTGTTTCTTCCCTGGGGTCCAGTGCGTGGGGTATTTTTTTAAGTTATTGAGCGAGTCCACTGACATGAGATGGGCTTCTGACACAGTTGTTCTGTTGACTTAAGTTTAATCAAATTCATCAAGACCTTTGACTCTCCTCCCCTCACCTGTCTTTTCATACTTTCTTGTCTCACCTGTCATCCTGTTTAATAATCGAAATTAAGTAAGGCATTTTCACATTTCATATACAGGAGCCAAAACGTGTGTAGCAACTCATAATGTAATACCTGCTCATACTGTAGTGTCATCCACCTGATAGAGAAACATTAGGAGGCTAGACCGAAGAAGAACTGTGTGCTCTTGTTCTAGCGGGGTTTGAATGTACCAAGGTACTATATTTAAGTAAAACCTTTAGGTACTTGCACTTAAGTTGAGTATTTTCATTTCATTTAACTCTATACTTCTAGTCTACTACATCTCAGAGGGAAATAGTGTACTTCTAACTTTTTTAAATGTTGCAATTTGAGTTACAAGTTAGACTACTTTGTAGATTCAGATTCTCTATCCAAAATATACATACAATAATAAACTATGACGATCAGTAAGTAGTATATAACTTAGTTAATACGTGTATTAAGTAGTTACAATTAGCTCCACCGTTACCAGCTGCAACATTAAAGTGATTAACACATTAATACATCGATAATATTATCCACTGATTTTGGCCTACCTTAAATATATTATTTTGTCCATTCTGCATCGTGAGTATTCTTTAACGTTCGATACTCAAGGCACATTTCTCTGCTTTATTTTTATGCTATCGCTCTGTGTGTTTGTATCACAAGCATGCACTTGGTTTTGGTGTGCGCAGATTTTGAGACCAATTAAACAGCATATTAAAGTAACTGGCATCATTATGTAAGGAAAAATTATTTCACATGCTAAGGATCATCCAGTATATTAAATTCAGAATCATCTCTGTAAATGACTTATTTGTTCAGGTCAGTAGATCTTATTTAGTCCTAAATTCTGTCCCACATTCAGGAGGTTTCATCAATTTACAACTGATTGATGAGAATGTCCTCTCCACTAAACGGACAATGCCCATACTCCACTTGTGTCATGTAATACTGAAACTAATGTTAGTGTCGATAAACCTTGTCTTTCTTCATACTTTTGCAATTACCTTCGGTATTTCTGTTGCTAGTTCTATTTCTGTTGTTACGGATACTGTTGCTCTAAATACTTTTGTTACTGCAACTACAGGTTGTTCTGCTAGTTATTTTTTTAGTACAGTCAAGACCTGTTGTCATCATAGCCTTATTACTTGCTGGTTATTGAATAACATGAAATTACTGTCTCATTTGATTCAGGGTCCAAAACTAAAAAGATGAAATGGACCAAAGATGAAGTCCAGGCAGTGGAAAGAACCCTCATGGACAACATCAACACTGGGAGAGTGCCTGGAAAAGCCCAGTGTCTGGAGTGCATTCAGGCATCCCTTGCACTTAAAGGGAGGAGTTGGGAGGGCGCAAAATATTATGTGAAAAAAATCATATTGATGCGATAAAGAGAAAGCCATTCATCTCTTGATTTAAAACAGCTACAAGACCCTGTTATTGTGTTATATATATATATATATATATATATATATATATAAATAGTTTTAAAAACCAAGCTAAGTTTTCTTTACATTAATCCCTTGTTTTAAAACAGCTACAATACCCCGTTATTGTGTTTTATATATATATATATATATGTATATAGTCTTACAAACCAAGCTACATTTTCTTTACATTAAACCCTTTTTTTAAAACAGCTAAAAGACCCGTTATTGTGTTATATATATATATTATAAATAAAGCTGTGAAGTTTGAACATTTCTATTGAGTGGAGTTTAATATACACAGATAATGAGTCATTATATCATTATAACATTTAATGGTGAATATACAAATGCAATATGAAATTAATTAACAAAATACAATACAGAAAACAACTCTTTAAAAAGAAATACCGCTCATTAGTGTTTCTAAAAACATATCCTCCATTGCATTTCTTTAACAGTGTCACCTGGTGGTGGTTTGTGTTATGACACAATAGGCGCGTCCCCACCGGGATAGAAAAACCGGTAAAAAATTAAGCTTTCTAAATTTGAGAATTTTTTATACTTGAGTTAATATTTTGGTTCCCATGACCCCACAGAAATTTATGTGATGAAAAGTATGCTGTTATTCAATTTAGAAATCGGAGTCCCCACCGGGCACCTCCTAGGCGAGGTCCTCACGGGGCTGCGATTACAAGTATGTGTGTGTGTGTGTGTGTATTTGCAGAGGTGAGTGAGGGAGCAGTCAGCGTTTGTTTAGCTAATCAAGCAAATGAGTGTCATAAAGCAAGTTGGGAGGCATGAGGGGAGCAGAGTGCAGCGCAGAGGAAACACAGAGTCTCCCCCCCTCAGGGAATAGACCGACCCACCCACATCCCACACATAACATTTCGGCAATTAAACATTGATTGATGCACTGACTCATCAAGGTTACTGGGCCAAGGTGAGACCCAACGAACAGTGTCCCGTTGCTTTATGGTTCCTGTCCCATAGGTCTCCCGGTGCATGGACCCTACAGCGCGCTAATGCAGTCCGTACATTGAAGCTGTCCTCGGAAAAAAACATCAACATCGGTTCTGCTTAAAAGGGCCTAAGTGTATGTTTCCCTGACAAGCCTGACAACCACTTCTTGTCACGGAGACACTCGCTGCCGTCGCCACAAAAAAATGGAAGCATTCATTGTTTTTTGGAAACAGCACATGTGTAATGTTCTGTAACAAAAGTGAGAGGAGTGGGACGTTGTTTTACAGTCATTCAAAATCTCCGGGAGGAGTGTGGGATGGATGGATAGCTACACAAAACAACATTTACAACCCCTGTCCTATGTCACTCAGATGATTACTGGCTTTTATTCTGAAGTTGGCAAATGTGCGTTGGAAATGTTAGCAACGTTGATCCATGGGAGTTTTTCTAAGAAAAGATTGCATCGGAGTTATGATTCTGTGCCTTTCCCTTCTTCCTTGAAGTTTGACACAAGTAAATGTCGGTTTATTTCAACCATAACTTTCTCTAACCTCATCAAAGTACTTTTAGTCATTCATACGGGCCATTTTGGAAAGCGCTGACAAATCACTTATTTTGTCGTTTAGATGCACATCAGGTGACTCGCAGTGAGAGCACTCGCTCGATGGACGTGAAACTTTCCTGACGGTCGAATCATTAGTTTGAAAAACTTTTTACCAAAGACCCAAATACAAACGTGCAACCCTGTATACAACAATAAGTAAACTACAACTCCCAAGGAACATTTCAGAAACATTCCACTCACAAAGCTTACACTTCACAAGCTAATATTACGCCGTTGAGAACACTGGAAGCACACTATTTAGCTTAAAAATAATCTTTTGGGGATTTTTGGTCAATGTGCATGAATCCAGCAATTACTGCCTTGAGCTTTTGTTTTACAACTGTAACACCAAATGTTTTTTCTGTTGCTCTGATTCACACCTCTGACTTCTCCATAGCAACGGCAGCTGAGGCTCATGGGTGTGTTATTGTTTAGAATGTAACAATAGAGCCGCACATTGTAATACAATCTCCCAGTCATTTTAATTACGGAACTTTTGTCTGGAATTATCAAATTGTAGATTTGTATTTAGAGCCATCCACTGAGATTCCTCAAAAACTAATTTCAAATTATTAAAACAGCTGCCCATACTGTGAACCTGCAAGATTATTACATTATAGGGAACGTCCGTCTTTTTTACTTTGAGTTACATTGAGGATGTGGGGCAAAAATACTTCCTCCCCATTTTGCAAGCGAAAGGTGAAGGACGGTAAATGCGTGGCCAGAATAATGACATACTGTTTATAGAATAGGTGTTGCTCAATCTTTTTTGGCGGTAGCGAACGTGAACACGTGCGCCTGCCTGCTTCGCAGCATGTGTGTCTTCTGTGTTCTGTCTCCTGCCAGGCACACCGACCGAATCCCAAAGGAGAGATGCAGGTTAATCAGACATGTTGCTCTGAATTAGAGCTTCACAACCTGTCACCACCACCACCCTCACTGATTTCCTCAGCCTGCCGTCCTCCGTTCGGTGCCTTTTCAAGACCAAGTTGCTCAGCAGTAATGGAGATAACTGCCGTGTAATAGACTTTTTTTTTTGTCGTATCCACTGGTGTCAAAGCAGCGTGGGTTCCCTGTGACATGGCTATTGATTCCTGATTGGGCCTGCTCACTAGAGAGGTTGGAGAGATGGTGGCAGAGATGGAAGGCCCGCCCAAGGGCTAATGGGCCAAAGGGGGGAGGCTGAAGGGTCGGAGCGCTCAGTCCCATGGCGCAACACTGTCCTTTAGGTAAATGACTCATTTCATTATAATGATTTACTGGAAACCCCTTCCCCTGTCCACCTGTCATCGCCTGACTTTTTAGGAGTCCATTGCTCCCTCTTTTTCCCCTCCCATGCAGTTTTATTTTCCCTCGGCCATCCCCCCCCCCATCCCTCTCGCCACCGTCCTCACCACTGGCCTATCAGAGAGAGGGTCATAACTCAGGTCAGGTCTATAAAAGCGTCAGAATGGCAGCATGCATGGACCTTGCATTATAGGGTCAGCCTGGACTTCATTACCACAATTACACTGAGGTGCTGGTGGCCGGCTTAATGGTTGACTGCTCAACCCATTTGCTACCGTGTATTTCTTTTTTACCATCGAATGATTGCAAACCACAAAATGCTGCAAGCTTCCATTAGACAGGCTGTGCTAAAGCACTCTGTTAGTGCCGCCATGTTCGCTGCCAAAAACTAGCACCAAAGAATGATTGCAGTGGGGCACATGACCGCCAAATTGATATGTAACAGAATGTTGCTGACGGAAAAGAGAAACATGCTGTAAATTACAGTCGGTGTTTTTTTATTTTTGGGGGGAGAATTCGAGTTGGTAAAAGTTTCAGAGACAATAGCCTTGACTAAATATATAAATAAATAAACAAAGCTAAGCCTAATCTAATATGTGAAAGCCTGTCAGAGGAATGGGGTGCTCAGGGGGGAATATTGTGCATGTGAAAGGCAATTGGAGGATTAGAGTGAAAGGCCAGACAGGGAGAGAGAGCGCAACATAATAAAGGCAGAGCAGCTGTTCAAAAGACGACAAGAGTGGTGGAGGAAAGACTGAGAGAGGGAGCCTGAGAAAGTGAGAGAAAGAGAGAGAGATTACGGGAAGACTAGAGACTGTATTTTTAGGAATTAAAGATTTATTGAGTGGCGAAAGAGCAGAAGCAAAGAGAGGGAGAGAGAAAGAGAAAGAGAGAGAGAATAATGGACACGGTTGATCGTTTGAAAAAGCATTGTTGTCCTTGTCATTTTAATCTGGGGTCGGACAGCATGTCTCCGTCAAGGCGAAAGGAGTGAGAATGAGCAGGCAAACAATACGAACACCCACACGGAGGCAGACATTTTTTTCTTTTTTAAATACCTGTTCAGAGGCCTGTGAATGAGTCGCCCGAGTCAAATGTTTGACCTCCGCGCTGCTAGGATCCTTCATTAATTCACAAAGCAGTGGACCCGGGTGCTTTCGGTGCACCAGGTGTGGCCTTGAACGATGCCTGTTGAAAAAAGACCTCATTTCCATTCTGGGGACTTTAAGCACTTAGGCTTGTTATGCCCGGGAGGGCAGTGTGGTACGGTATGGAGTAGAGCAAGCAAATCAGTGTGTGAACTAAGGCTCTATGACTCACACTGCTTCAAATTGAACGGGAGCACGGGTTCCACGGCCTCCCTCCCTCTGAGTTGCTTTGGCCTTTGTTGCTGACTAGCCAGGTGACTGACTTTTAGCACTGGCCGGGTAACTGATTTGTTTGCTTTATCCGGCCAGTCCGGCACAAAGAGCAGCCCGCCCCCACCACCCCTCCCCTCTTAAAATGGCCGCATTAATATGCACCAGCAGTATTTCCCCGATCCTCTTTAGCACCTAATCAGACTTTATTCAGATTTGCACAGCTGTAGTTCATGTATTATGCAGCATTAATTGCTACTTCAATAGTCATTAATAAAGAGTTGGCTGGCCTCTGAATAAGCGACGGTGCAGGAGGATGATGAGGTGTGCGTGGGAGACGGCAGGGCAGGGAACATCGCCTGTCATCGCCGACAATATATGTCCTTCAAATGGTTATTTATTCCCTTATTGTGCGCCGTATTATGATGTCAACGAGGACGATGGCGTCAAAACGTAATTATAGCAGTGGCGGCTTTGGTGAGCTGACTTTCAGTTTGAAAAGTTTTTGAGGTTTACAGGGGGCCCCGAGTGCCCTCTGTTGAAAATTCTATTGAAATATTTGTTTGCACGGCTCAGTGGCATTTAATCTCCTGTTGTTTATCAGTTTCCGCTTGATTTATTTCTTCACCTTCGCCTATTTATTGAATTTAATTACACCTCAAATCCCAATGCAAACCTGCTGCTGTTAAGGGCTGAGAGAGGCGGAGTTGGAAGGAGGAAAGGGGAGGAGGGTGGGGAGCGATGTGGGGGTACAAACCGTGACTCAGACAAATGGCCCACTCTTTTCAAAGACATACAGTATATGCCCTCTTTTATTTAAGCCAGCGCACATGTAGACAAACAAACGTGCACGCGCAGAGACACATGCGCAAATTACCTGTGGAGATCAGAGCGGTGAGACATTCTCTCAAAACCCTGGCAAATGATCTGCAGTCTGTCTGTGGCCTCACTGACCACATAAAATATCATCCAGTTAATTAGGCTGTAATTGCGCAATGTGCTCTCCGTTTTATGTGCCATGCATTTGGTCATAAAGAGGCCAGTGTGCGGATGGCTGTAGGAGAGGGACTCTGAAGTGCATGCTATAGCATCAGCCCATTTCAGCTCTACAATATGACCAGAGGTCACATATATTTCTTTTTTGAAGGGGAGTGGAAGATGCCCAACCCCCCCCCCCCCCCCCCCCCTGCTGTATTTCTCTGAAAGAGGCGGCACCTTAACGTGCTGGGGGCCTTTCACTCTCACTGTTGTATCGATATATAATACAGCGAGTCGTAGTTAACGGTGTTTCAGTGACCGAGGTTCCTCAATTTGTCTGAAATGACATGTCAAATGACATGAAATTCAGACTCTGTCTTTTAGAGTTAGACATTTGGATTCCAGAAAGAAATCAAAAAGACCCACCGAGAAACACGCGCGGAGACGGAGTTGAAGATCGAGGCGTCGTGTCGAGCAGGACGTGTTCACCTCTAAACCTTCACTCTGTTTGACTTTGTGCTTGTAGAAGCACAAAACTTCCCGACAAGATTCTTTGTACATATTTGCTGAATACAGCAGAGAGCTGAGAGCATACAGCGGAGACTACGGAGCAGCCTGCTGGATTAATTGTGCTCTCTCCACCAGTGATTGAATGAGTGTGGACAAGGTCATCAGGTTCACATATTAGAGAGGGGACATGCTTTATGTCTTCCATGGCAGGAATGTAAAGGGACTGTTTTGATGGTGTGCGTGTGTGTGTGTGCGTGTGTGTGTGTGTGTGTGTGTGTGTGTGTGCGCTCCTATGGAGAGAGCATGCACAATATACTACGCTCATGTGACAACTCACTGTGTATTTATGTGTAATTCTCCATGTGCTTCTGTATCCTGAGGTTAGTTTATGTGTTTGCGCGTCTGTATGTGTGTCTGTGTGTGTGTGTGTGTGTGTGTGTGTGTGTGTGTGTGTGTGTGTGTGTGCACGCTCAGAGACACAGGGCTATGTGTGTGCGTGTGTGTGAGTCAGTGCTGTGTGCTTCCGTGCTGCAGGGCCAGCAGCACACAGCAGCGGGACAGAGATGTGACAGTGATGGCTCCTTAGCCCCGGGCCACAGCTGGGAGGCCTAAGACACACCCACGCAACTGACCTTCACTGTCACCACTGCAGCACACACACACACACACACACACACACACACACACACACACACACACGCACACACACACACACGCACATGGGTCCATGTTCGTGCAGCCATAGCAGTGAGAATGCATGTAGCTAAAATACACGTGGTGTACACATGGGGGCGCACATACACACACATCCCTGTACTTCTATCTTTGTGAGGGCACTCACTGACATAATGCATTCCCTAGCCCCTTACTCTGGCCGTAACCATCACAACTAAGTGCCTAACCCCGACCCGTACCCTAACCTAAACCTAATCCTCCTCTAACCTGATCCTTAAAACCAAGTCTGAACTCCAAAACGGGCCTTTTAAAGAAGCGAAGAACAGCCAAAATGTCCTCACTTTTTCCAAAAATAACCTCACTCTGAAGGTCTGAAACTCAAACGTGTCCCCCACAAAGACAGATGTACATGTACAGCCACACAAATATCTCCGCTCTCAAGGCCTCCAACTCAAATTGGTCCTCACAGAGATAGATGCACAAGTACACGTTCTGCTCGTTCTCCGCCCACACTGGCCGCTTTTCCCTCCTCTGTTCTCCCCTCCTCTCAGTGAGTCAGAGCTTATCTGGCCGGGCGCAATGATTCACCACCAGTGTGAGTAAGCTGCTTTCTGCATCCAGCGCTGTCTCTCAGACCGGCTCCATGGACTCATGCTTCATTATCGTCCACCCTCACCCTTCCTCACCCCAATCGTTTCATCCCACACCCCCACACTCACACTGTCTCGCTTTCCAGTGTGGCTTTCTCCCCACTGCAATAGTATCCCATCTGCTGTAGAGACTTTTCTTCATCTTTCTTTGTTCTTTTTCCCCAAAAAAAAAAGTACGATACAACATGACACTTGCAGCAGTAACTATAATATTGTGCTGAAGAACAAGATTTCTGACTCAAGGAGACTGTACTCGGGTCTCCGCAAGGTTAGAATGACTCTCCTTGGCCTCCTGGCTTCTCTATAAATATTTATGCAGAGGGGAGCCTACAGGTCGTCACATTATGTGCTCGGTTCCTCTGTCAAATCAGTTGTCAGGCGGAAGCATGATGTGAATGAGTATGCATTAGGCAGATGGGGAAAATTATACATTTAACTTCTGAAACACTTCTGAAAATCCGCAAGCTTCACAGTTTCAAGTCTCACCGTTTCTGTCTACGTTCCTGTCTACCTCCCATAATCCCCTTCAATCCCGCACACGCCCTTATACCGGCTTTATATAAAGTAAGAGTCCTAGTCCATAACACCAACATATTGTTTGCCCATCCTCCATAGCAGTGAATCCCTTGTTGCTTTCCTGTCAAACGCCGTTGTTGGTGTGCTGTGGTCACAGTATTCTAAGAGGTATGCTAACAAGTGTTTTTTTTTTATGGTTAGTTAGTCTATTACGCACTGCAGGGAAATATCTTTGATGGCACACAGAAGAACAGAGGAGGATCGGCGGTAATAGGGCACAGGAGAGGAGAACAGGTTTTAATGGGGCAGAAAAGGGGAGATATGTTTATGTTTCTGAACCACAACAGTGCCATCGGTGACTCCTTGATCCACCGTAACGAAACTGGAGACACGGAACACGGAGGAAATGTTTTTTCTCTCTCTTTCTTTTAATATGCACATGGGTTTGCAGACGCTTTGTGTGCATACATATGGGACCTTGTGACAAAACAACTATTTAAATAAGACATGCATGGGTTTACATCTTATTATTCTTGAATAAGTAGGAACGGTGGGAAATAATTGCGCTTCTTTTCCATGTGAATCAACTTGTATCCACAATACTCAATCAAATGCGCTTTTTTGAGTCGCACTGACCTTCCCTTACACATGTTATTGCTAATTATCTCAGGAGGAGCCTTAAAACAGGTGAAACGCAGTGAAAATACAAATTACAGTAATTACCTCAGTTTAGTGGAGGATTTGTCTTGTGCTGTGGAAAATAAGCCGCAAAGGATTACTGCTCGACTTGAGATGAATCTGTGTGTCTGTGAGAGAGAAAAAAAAACAAGCAGATGAATTGAAAATCACTTTTTCGACGACGCATATTTCAGATTGTTCACTCATGCTGTATTGCATGTGTGCGTAAACCTGCGTTTGTGTGTGTTTATAGCTTTTTGGACCATAAAAAAAGTGACACATTCGTTCACGGCTATTGTACTGCTGAGCAAGGCAGCTGTCAGCCACATTTAAGCTTCACGTTATGTACTGCATTAGCGCGCACACTGATTGCGCTTGTGTGTAAATGCTCGCGTGTGTGTGTCTACTGCGTTCACACACTACATGCAACTGTCAGCACACTACAGCACTGTATATCAGGTCCACACAACACAATTAGATCTTTCTATAACATCTGATTTACGCACGCTGTCAGGGAGCCCTGTGGGGTTCTCTTCTCTTCCTGGAATAACGTACACCTCCTCTGCAAAAACAAAAAGCACGGAAACTGAAAAGACTAAAGAGTGGAGAAGCATTGTGTGTGTGTGTGTGTGAGAGAGAGTGTGTGTGTGTGTTTGTTTGTTTTATTTGCATGGCGGAGACAGAGCCTGGGGGCAGAGAGTTCCATGATTTACACACTCACCATGCAGATGCTGAAGGAACAAATTAGATAATTAGCTCCTGAAATATGTGTGTGTGTGCGAGAGAAAGAGCCACATAGAGTGTGTGTGTGTGTGTGTGTGTGTGTGTGTGTGTGTGTGTGTGTGTGTGTGTGTGTGTGTGTGTGTGTGTGTGTGTGTGTGTGTGTACATGTGCGGCAGCGGGCGTGGGCAAGAACACGAGACTTAGAATCCAGTGCATGTACCGGTTGCCCACCCTCACCCTGCTGGTTGCCGTGGGCTGAAAAGGTGAGCCTTACTCACCTGCCTTACTCCAGCTCTTGCTCTGGTGGATTAGGGGCACGCTGTGTTTGGCGTCAAGCCTCACCCATTCACAGAGCGCTGAGCAGTGAGCTTTTTGTTTGTGTATCCTTGCTGTAAGGATAATGATGTGATGAATGGAGAGAGGGAGCGAGTGGGAGAAAGAGAGAGATTTCAAGGCTAATGCCTGGGGGGATGTCAGACAAACCTGTGTATGTGTAATAACCACGGAGGTTAAAATGCTACACTGGCACTAGAGATGGCTGCCAAATATTTTGACATCCACTCTACCTCCTCCGCACAGCTGCTGCTGAGGTTGAGGAAGAGAGGGATGATTTACAGCGAAGAGAGAGAGAGAGAGAAATTGATTAATGTGAGTGAGAGGAGGGAAAGACTAGAATGTGAACGAGTGTGGGCAACAGAGGTGTTGATGTACAGTCGGTAAGCGAGAGAGCGAGAGAAAGAGGGAGAAAGCTGCCTGTTGGCCTGCCTGCAATGCCCGCCTGTCTGTCTCCCTTGATTCCTTTCCCCCAGCGCTCTGAGCCTGAGGATGCGTCCACGGTGCTATTTGTTTCAAGGTTGTTCTAAATGTGACTGATGTGTACAGCCAACGTGCTGTTTGCTTTGCTTTCCTTCACCACAGCTGCACGCAAAAAAAAAAAGAAGACTGTCATACCATATTAAATGTGGCAGGAAAACACGGCGCACAAATGATGCGGATGGACTTTTTAAACAGGGGTAAGCCCAACCTCACACAAGGGTGAGTGTTTAATGGCGTATTCAGATTTCCTCATCCTTGTAAGCTGCTGTAGGCTGCTTCAAAACTCAGTTATGGGCTGCGAGATAGGTCACTTAATCTACAGTGTTTACTATCAATTGAAAAAGGAGGGGGGGGAAATTACTGTGCTGCAGATAGGATGCTTTGTTTGCGTGCGTGTATGTGTGTGCGCGATGCCGCCACAACCCTCCCAGGGGCTGTATATATAGATTGTGTCTCTCGTCTTCTTTTTTATTCCGGTGTGTATGGATAAATAACTCTTGTTCCCTTTAGATTAGCCGTGACCTTTCCACCCCCCACCCCCTCCCTTTGCCATATGCACCTAGCAGGCCCGTACAACCCGTACGCCATGATTGCATTGTGAATCCTTCACAGTAACAAATGTCAACTTCATTGATTGGCCATCTTCGCCCCAAAATAACAGACATCTAAAATGAAGGGGGGGGCATGTTGCGGCCGCAGGTCCCCGGGCTGTGCTGAAAACGTATGTCGTGAGAGATTGCAGAGAAAATAGAAAACCTTACTCATTAACTTCAAGTCCACAGCCCGAAGATTTCATGGATTAATCAATGCTAACCTACTTTATCAAAGACACTTATCTTCCACGTACAGAAATCTATGCATGTCCCTGGCCAAGAGGTCGATAGCAGGAAATATTTCACCATGCCCACCCTTTTTCATTACTAATTCTCCTTCTTCCTCAGTCACTGCATCTGTGTCTCTTCTTTTGCCTAAATGTCCTTGGGATTGGAGTGTGCGTGGAGAAGGGAGACCCATATCAGATAACTTATTGGTTCATTTTGCCCATCTCTTTCCAATAATGTGTAACATTACCAGTGTTATTAGATAGGAGATTAATGGTGCTTGGCCCTGCTCCTCCTCTTCAGGATGGGACATAGAGGAGAATAGATAAAGGAGAGAGAGAGAGAGAGAGGGAGGGAGAGAGGTGAACAGAGAGAGAGGGGGTGTTGAGAATGAGTGAATCCTCTTTGACTCTGGAGGCCTTAATGTCTGACTTAGCCCTGTAGTTAGAGGGTCATTTCGTGGAGCTGACTGACAGACAGCGGGGCCCTGAACTTCTCTATCGGTTCCCCCTTTTCCCCCTTCAATCCCCCATCCCTCCTCCCCCCACCTTTTCCTCCCGCCCTCTCTATCCCTCCATCATCCCGAGTACTACTGTTCAGCAGCCTTTGATTCTCCCGCTTCACATCAATCAATGCAGACAGCGGAGAGAAGCGAAAGAGAGAGTAGAAGGATGACTCGTCTCCCGATGCTTCAGGTGCTGTCTCTGCCATGTCAGGCAGAGGTCTGATGTGGTATTTATATATGCACTTATTTATGTATTTATTAGGCAGCGCCGCTCCCCTTCTGTGCTCCGTTTTCCTCCTCCGCTCCCTCCGAGGCCCAAATAGGCAGGAGGCAGGGGGTTGTCAAGCTATTTGATTTTCACCAGGGTCATAATGCCGTAAACACTGCCGATGTTAACAACCAAACTGAATAGGGATGCCTCCTTATCTCTCTACTGCCTTTTAAAGAGAGAGACAGAGTGGAGTCTCTGTCTCTCTCTCTTTAAACCCTTAAACCCTTTTTTCTCTTCCCTTCTTTCTTTCCTCCCGCTCATTTCCCCCTATCCTCCCCTCCCTGCGCCCTCTCTCTGTTGTATGGAGTAATAACTCGCTCATTATTGGATGTAAGAAATATCTACTAAGAGATTATGCCAGATATAAAAAGCTCACAGGTGATGGGAGTCAGAACCTCTCTGCATCCGTAATGAGGCCGGGGGATTGCAAAGCACGCTTAGCGGAGGCTGAGCATCCTCCACTAGCCTTGCACTGAGGCCTAACTCGGCTTAGGGAGAGACAACTGGGCCCGGCTCGGCTCGGCTCGGCTCGGCTCAGTTCAGCTCTGCTTGGCCTTGGTTTGTGTAATTAATGTATTTACCGCAAGCTCATCTGCTGTTGGTCTGTCAGTCATTAGGGCTTGGGAGTTTTGTTGCGTTGCTGTTTGCCCCCCTGCACCTCTGGCCTCCCCTCATCTGCTCACCGCCCCTGCTTAGTTCTGGGGAATGAGCTACTTCCCTCTCTAGAGCTCTGTCAACTGAACACAGTACATTCCTCCTCTCATTTTTAGTCCAGCGTCGTGCCTGCCAAGAACTGAGAAAAGACTGCCAATTATATCCAAATGCATCTCTCTCGCTCTCTATTCCAGGCTTTGGGTTCAAGATGTGGGTTATTATTATTTCAGGTTTATTAGGCTATGGTCTTGCTTTATTTGCTCGTCTCCTATTAGTCTCCAGTCAGTTTTCGCTCGAGTTGTGTGACCAAAATGAATTATCTCTGCCAGGAGAATCACGCGATCCTGCGTGTGTGCGTGACTGAGTGTGTCTCCGCGGCTAATCTCGCATTCTGCAGCAGCAAATTATTTTGGATGCCCAGTTATGGCTACGCACTTTCTCAAAACACCTGATCTGATTTATTCTGCCCGCTGACTCCTCACTCACTCCTCTTGACCGGCCCCAGGTCTGCCGGGGCCGCTACTGATAACACGACTGCTGGACAGTGTGTTTGGGTACCAGCTACCAGATCTAGCAGCACACACACACTGCTGCGCACCTCTCGGCCACTGCTCTGCTGCCAGGATCACCGTGGGGGAAAACAGTTGGCTCACTTTTATTGTTTTGTTTTTGGACCGTGTGTTTGGCTAACGGTATACGACCAGCACACACACACACACACACACACACACACACACACTGCTCTACCCCTGCCACTGCTTGGCGGGCAGACAGCTTGGTGAGTTTAATTTTTGTTTTTGGCAAGATTCTGTGAATTGTATTAAAGAATGATTTCCAGCCGATTGCCACGTTTTTGTTTTGTTTGAATGTGCGTTTGATGACGCTTTACAGCCGTTGTATTCATTCATTCAATCAAACAAAACAACGGAGGTCTTTGCTTTAAAACTTATTTTCTTCATGTGTCCTGGATTTGAAGTCTTGGCAAATGAGGATAAATTGGAGGCTCTTTTCAAATTGAAAGAAACAAAAGCATAAAGGTAAATTACTCAGCGAGTGCGCCGCTTTTATGGGAAAGTGTGCCCCACAGAGTCGGCGCCGGAGAGGAGGCGAGGAACATCTTTGCCCATCACGGGAACAGCGAAGGGCAAATGTTTGAATCATTTAAAACTCCAGAGACGGGTATCTATTACAGTGGCCAATGGCAACAGGGTCTGTCTGTTGCAGCGCATGGCCCGCCTTGGGCCATCACTCCTCCTTTCTGTCCCTCCATCTCTCAACCTCTCCGTTGCTTTCACTTAATTGACATGGAAGGACACGCAGCAGTAGAAACGTGTTGGGGTCCACAAGGAAAAAGAAGTTCTGAATAGTAAAAGAGTGTCGAGGCGGAGTTTCAGATTATTATTTGAATCACTGCCCTACTCTGTAATATTTTAAAAAGGGCACATACACACACACACACACACACACACACACACACACACACACACACTCGTTCACTTAACTACACAGAGTGCGAATTTTCTCTTTTCGGCAATCTTTCAGCCTTTATTTGGTGTTTGTTACCCTTTTTGACCCGCGGGGACTATTAAATGTCACTCCTCTTTAAGTGAAGAAGAAAGACACCTCACTTCGGAACACCGTTAAAGGTCAGACATCGCCGTGGTGACAACTACCGCAATAGACACACGCACACACATACTCACACACTCTGCAGAAAAAACAAACATGCAGGTTCAAACTAACTAACATTTAGCTCTTCCTCCTCTCCAATGTGCCTCTTTTTTCCGTCTTTCTGTAGATTTCGTCGACTTTCTCTCATAAAAGGTTTGCCGGTGTGTGTGTGTGTGTGTGTTTTAAAGTTGTCACTTGGGATATCACATATTGATCGTGATGGTTTTATTAAAGGAGTGTGTTTTGTGAGAGAGAAGCAGCTCTGGAACGGGAGGCATTCGCAAGACACACCGTCACATCCACTCTTGCTCCCAAGCTGATGAGAATTAATGCACTGTCTAATATTCAATGAGCCTGTGTACCTTTGTGTGCCTGCTAATAGATATGTGTTTTTATGTGCGTGTGTTATGTGTGTGTGTGTGTGTGTGTGTGTGTGGTCGAACACCTACTTTTCAGTCACAGCACGGCAATTTATTAGAATTTGTTTGCCCGGCCCTGAAGTCTTCATTAGGCAGTGGTGGAGCACACTGAGGCGAAGGCTGCAAGGTCGCTCGCCAATTGAAGATGCGGCCCTCAATTTAGCAACTCTTTGGGGAACGCCATACGCGCGCATCCACGCGCCAATACACGCATGGACATATAGACACATATTGCACTGCTTTCCACGTGCTCTCTCAATCGGCTCTCAATTTCCACATATAGATAAAATAGCTGTGAAATAGCAGTCGATCACAAAAATCTTTCGTCGCCTGCGTTTTTTTTTTACGATGGCTAAATGATGCAGAATGAGTTTTCCAGTTGATCTGCCTGTCACTGGAAGCTGCATCGGTGGCAACATGACGCTTTAATTCAGGTGAAAATGAACCTGATTTCATATTCATCCGTGCTCATCATTAGAACCGTTCGCGCCGAGGATATCATTGCCAAATGTATTTGATCACCTCACTACAAACAGTCCTCCCAGACGGCTTTGTTGTATCTTCCTTTGCCCATTAAGCTGTTCATTAAAGAATGGCCTTGTCTAGGCCTACAGGGTGTGCGTGCGTGTGCGTGGAGGTGAGTTAATGTGGGTACAGTATGTGTGTGTGTGGGCGGTGCTTGCAAGTGCGTGTGTGTGGTATGTGTGTGTGTGTGTGCGAGGCCTTTTTTTGTGTAGGTACATGAGGGAGGGAGTGTGCGCATGTACTGTACGTTTGCATACTCGTCCCATTATCCACGCTTTGTGGCACTGTGAGTGGGGATGCAGATTTGTTTCTGTCAAGGTTAATAAATGAAGAAATCAAGGTGAGTGTTTCTCAATCCAGACACAAAGACACCGGGAGGGGGGATCAGACACCCAGCTGGTACCCCTGAAATTTTAATTAGGCCCTTTCCCTTTATTTCCCCTCCACAGCCAGACATTGTGGTTGAGTGTTCAGACAATCAGTGGAACTATTTCCTCAATATTACCTAAACCAGTGATGGGATACTGGGGAGCTGTGTGTTTGGGTTTAAAGGCAAACCCATGCCACACACACACACACACACACACACACACACACCTCCCCCCCCCCCCCCCCCCCTCACTCAGTCCCTATCCTCTTTGAAGCACTCATGGTTTATTGTGTTAATAGTTCCACTGTGTGGTATCATTATGGAGTTCACCGAGTGTGCAGAGTACACAAGTGTGTACTGTATTCAGTTTTATGGAAACATGCACGTTCTTACACAGAAGCGTGCATGAGTTTATCCGTGTGTGTGTGTGTGTGTGTGTGTGTGTGTGTGTGTGTGTCTGTGCAGCAACAAACCGGCAAGCTAAAGTAAAACAAGTTATCACTGGATTTTCACGTCAGCATCACCACCTATTAAAAGTGAAAACTTATGATAGGTGATGCTGATGCGGAATATTAATATGATAATTCACACAGCACGTGTTCCACACATACTTGATGACATGTTACACACTTCAGCTGCCTTCAAGCGGATTTTCACACGTTCATTTGTCCTTGACCTGGGGAATATTGGATGTCCATTTTCCCCCATCAAACCCCCGTGGTGTTGGGTGGAGGACGCACTGACGCATTCTGTGTGTTTTTAACCATTTCATCTCAACTCTAGTGTCCAGTTTCAAATATCCAAATATTAGTTTGAAATAATTTGAATGTCACTCTGTGTCAGAATAAGAAGGTCACTTTATTGGTGCATACTTTCATTAGGACTATTTCTTGGGAAATACATTTAAAGGCAAGCTGTTCTTTGCTTTTGGACGTCTCGGATGCCCTTCAAGCGCTGTCGACCCGTCCACCGTCCAATTTAGGAACAACCGCTGTCCAACACAATAACTCATGAATTAGCACACAAACACACATGCATGTTTATTGGGTTTAGTTAATGGTAAATGAACAATTGACCATGGCAGTGTGTATTTTTACCACATGAAAACGGCAGCAAAACTGCAAATTTGAAATGCAAACAACTTGTTTCGATTTGTGCGTGTGTGTGTGTGTGTGTGTGTGTGTGTGTGTGTGTGTGTGTGTGTGTGTGTGTGTGTGTGTGTGAGTGTGTGTGTTTGTCCAAACAAATCAAATTTATTAGCCACTGTTCCAGTGTGATGGGATTTTATTGCCCTGGCAGTTGGAAAGGAATTGGAGAGTGAATATAGAGAGGAAACTATGAGAATGGTAATGTAGTGCAGTGTGTGTGTGTGCGTGTGTGTGTGTGTGTGTGTGTGTGTCCATAACATTCACTAGCTGCAGAAATGTACTTTATGTGTTGCTGCTCACTACTGTGCGAAAAATGGTACATTCTCCCAAAAGTAACCCTAAAACTTTTTTGTCCTTATCGATGACTTTGCACACACACACACACACACACACACACACACACACACACACACACACACACACACACACACACACACACACACACACACACACACACACACACACACACACACAAACAGGCTTACCACCTAGATCTGGTACAGACAGATAAAGTTTTTGAAAGTTGTCTTTGGATCATCTTCTATGGGATTATCATCACACTTTGAACAGATTTTGGGCCAGACTGTGGGCACGTTCAGATCTCTCACTTAAAAGTGGAAGAAATAACTTTATTAAAAGGTATTTCACTTTCACAACAGAGACACTCCATATATATATATATATATATATATATATATATATAGCAGATGGAACTATTTCAACACATTAATTATTTACTCAACTTGAAAAACAGTTCAGTCCGGAGAACCAAATTAGATCTTCCCACATATTTCAGCTTTCAAGACTAGATAGATAAAAGACAAACTCCAGATGAAAGATAACTTAAAGATTTTGATAATGAAATCAATATATCATCAAAGGCATCTCTTTCATGAATTAGTTATCACAAATAAACATGATGCACACGCTATGCAAAATAGAAAAGCGATGCAGCAATATACATAAAAGCTCACTTTAACGTCTCCAGGACTGTCAATTAGAGGGCTAATAAGTCATTCTTGAGGGTTTTTTTTGGGGTGGGGAGGGCACACTATGTGTGATAAGATACTTTTATCCGAAATATGGCTCCTGTCTTTACATGGAGGCAAACACAGCAACGGCGCCAACCCCATCCGTCATTGCCAGTTGGAAAAAAGAAGAAGTTAAGCCCCATTCAAAAATACTGCATTGCATCATAGTCTTTAGAAATATACTGTTAGATAAATCTGTATTTCTCTCTATTTGGAAATAGATTTCTCTCTCTCTCTTTCTCTTTCTGTATTATTTCTCAGTATCAGTGCAAAGGAACCTGCAGGAATCCTTTGTCTCTTTATTCTGAGGGACTGACACCAAAACCTGCAGATACCTATTGATGTTTTTGAAAGCTGAAAACTTTCCTCCCACTGAAACATCATTGTACTGCACTGAGGGAAATCTTAGCACGATGTTACGCTGTCAACATTTGGCCAATTATCTCTTTCGGAATAAGTCGGTAAATCCACCACCAAACAATGAAATGGAGAAGAGTGGTCTCTGCAAGACGTATACTCGTGATGTCTCCATTGGAACAAAAACTGATGTCAGTAGATTCCTAACTTCAATTTTAGCTGCTTCAATTTAACTCTAACCATATTGCTAACCGTGTTAACGTGGCCGATTTGTTGAAGAGGAAATTGCATTGAAATTTCATTCAGGAGTAATGTATACACTGCCAGTAGCTGTTAATAGTATTGTTTATTTTTTCAGCGTGGATTTTTTAATTTTTTAATATTATCTTGACATTCCGATAAAATCAAACCTGCTTCATATTATTGTAGGTTTATAGTCTTGTAGGCTAACAGCAAATATTACAGTCGCTAACGTTAGCTTGCAAGTAGCCCCTTTCTTGATGCAAATGAGTTGCCCTCCTCTGCCTCTGGATTGATTTACCTTGATGTTCTTACCAATCTCACTCCTCATGCCTAAACCCAACCAACCAACGCAATGAGTACTAACCAATCAGAGGCGGCTCATGTCCTTGTAATCCCGAGGAAAATCTAATTTGCTTTCTGAACAGTGTTTAGCTAGCTAACTTTAGCACACAGCATACTCACAGGGGATTGTGAGGGCTGCAGCAATTTATGCCCACTTTGATCTCACTTTTATCTGTAAATTTCCACCAGGTGCCAGATGGGAAATAATCTCAGAAGGAACGGAGAAGTCGGAGTTTTAAATAATGACCCTGCAAGATCTCCCGACTTTGCAAAATGTTATAGTCTTTGACTAAAAACTTTGTTTCTTCCAACACATTGTCTTTAGATGTGAGCGGATGTCAGACTTTAGTCTTTTCAAAGTCTTCTGGTGTATATTGAAGATACGGGAAAAAAGATTTAAGATTTACCTGCCAAGTGTTTTCAGCTGCTCCCTGTATATTAATCTCATTAGGAGAGCTCTGTAGGAAGTGGGCAAGGCACACTCCATTATTTATGGAAGTGTAATTATCTATGGTGTCACAGGCAGGCGGGAATTTACAGGACCCCGGTTCTGCATCAGCACAATGGCTACCTGGGTAATGAAGCAAACACACCTCCAGGCCCTACAAGACACTATCTGATCTGCTCCACTGTCTTCACTGGTGCTTTTTGCTGCACTGTTCTACACTTCTGCAGTAGATCTCAGGAAAGGCATGCAAACCTTAAATAAGACGGTCAACAGTATTCAATTCAAGTAATGTGCTTATTATAAATGTAATGATTAAGAGTTAAAAAAAACATAACTGTGTAATTTTTTATTACGATTTTGACAAAACAATTAGTTGACTAATCAGGCAGCTGATTGACATACAATTATTCACCAACGGCTTTAATAATGCATCTTTGTTTAATTATTGAGCAAAAATATCAATCATTCTTTGGTTCCACTTTCTCAAATGCGAGGACGTGCCTCATTCCTCTGTCGGCACTGGAACTAGAATATGTTTGGGTTTTGGAGTTTGTCACCTTGGGCTCTGACATTTTAAAGGAGAGGATTAATTAAAATAAATTAATAAAACATTAAAAAATAATGTTGGATGTTGCCCTGCACTTCTTCCACTGGCAACAGCAAATGCACTTCACATAATAATGCCATAAGACCTGATAAAGCCCTCAATCTGACACTCAATCTGAATAACTTCTCCTCAGACCAGTTCAGCACAGCTGAAACAGTTGTCAACTGCAGCATTGTTGGATGTACAAGAGCTCCCTTGATATGTGAGCTCTCATTGCATCTCTCTGGAATGGACCGGCCGCGGAAAAGTCAAAAGTCAGTTCATTACGGTAACTTTGAGAAAGTTGCGAGGTGTCCTCACGTGCAGATTGTCGTGGTGTTGCAGTATACGGAGAGGCAGGCAACGAAAGAGACAAACAAAGAGTGAGAGGGGGAGAAAAAGGCAACTCTGAGCGAAAGGAAGGCAGAAGCAGAGACGCGAGTCACCGAGGCTGCTTGGCTTTCTCTCTCAGGCCCAGCATTTCGGTGTGTGTACAGACTTAGCAGCAGCTTCCACAGCAGCTGCTGCGCCGCCGACGGGGTCATTTACATATAAATGAAAGTTGCCGATCACACGCTGCTGACCCCATTTATTTCAGCGGACAGACAGACAGGCAGGCAAGGCAAGCGCCAGCGAGTTGCCGAATTACTCCAAATTACCGCATTTCCATCTCCACATCAGGCCTGTCAGGCCTGCAACCATCGTCCCAGCAGTTTTCTCACTTCCCCTCCTCCTCCTCCACGCGCCCACCACCAGGTCTGGAGTGACTCTAATTGGCAGTGGTGGATTTAAAGGACCTGTCAGTGGCTGAGGCTGTCACCACCCAGGACAGCACAGCAAAGAAACAACATAGCCGGCTTATCACAGCGCAGCGCGGCATTGCTCAGCATAGCACAGAAGCAACGCAATCGGGTTAGCATAGCACACATGCAGCATAGTACACTCTGCATATCACAGTGCAGGAATAACAGCTCAGCACAGCAGATAAGAGCCAACAGCCCAGCTCATCATCACAAATGTATTTATGGGTGCTAAATGCTGTGCCACACTTGTGTTTATCTTTCGCCACATTCTTAAAAATAATGATGTCATTTTCTCTTTCTTTCCCTTCATTGCCCTTGCTTTCTATGCTATCTCTTATTTAAAACCCAGGTTTCCAATCTTACTTCCATCCTCACACATTTTTCCTCGTCCGCCTCCATCCCGATCTCTTCTCATGCTCCCATCTCACGCTATTGCTTTGAGTGAGCATCTGGATTTGAATCCTGAGCCATATGCCCTACTACCGTAGCATCTTCATCTCACTCTTTCCGTAGACATGCAATCGCCAACATGTTCACACACACACACACACACACACACACACACACACACACACACACACACACACACACACACACACACACACACACACTCACACACCACACTATAGCCCTAAGTACCACAGTACTTTAGGTCTCAAGGTTTTACAAGACAGATTAATGCTAGAGGCCAGCGTGATCTTAATGTGACAGCTGTGTCCTTTTCCAGACGGCAAAACACACACACGCACACACACACACACACACACACACACACACACACACACACACACACACACACATTGCTATTATTTTCTTCCATTCTAGGAAAGAGAGCGATGAACCCTCATAGAGGGAGGCAGAGCCAGTGGTTGTGTCGGCTTTATTTAGCTGGTAAAGCAGCCTCTCTTCCTACTTATTTGTCTCTTTCCTGTCTCACTCTTGGTTAGCCAAGCACGCGCCCTTATTAGTTAATTAAAAGGAGTCTGCCGCCACTGCCTGACTTTGCTATAAGCAAAGGGAACGCGGGAAAGAAAGGAGGAAAAGAAAAGGGTAGAGAGTCAAAACACAGCTCTCTAATTACTCAAGATTGATGCATCCAGTGAACATCTCGGTAATCAGTGTTGCTTTTATTTGTTTAATGGTGGGACAGGGATTGCAGGCAGGCTGACCCTCTGTGATCATTAACAGAATTAATGCAGGCAGAAGCACACGCATCTCCTCTCTGCTTGCCTGGTTTGGAAGTGTCGGTTTGTGAATACATATGTCTGTCTGTGTGTGTGTGTGTGCGTGTGTGTGTGTGCACTCATGTTGGTTTACATTTAAATACGTTAACGTCATTGAAAACTGAAATTAATCAGCCTTCCATACACATCTGGATTCACTTACAAGGGTGGATCATAATAATAATCATTATTTTTGCAGTATTTGCCAAGACCATATATGAGTGATTTGATTGGTTTCCTATCTTTGTGCTTGTTAGCGGTACAAAGGTTTTCATTATTTATATCATGCAAATTGACAGCCACACAGCTAATTGTGAGCATGCCTACATTAATCATGGATGTGGTTCTGTTGGGCTTGGGAAAATGTGTACCAGAGTCTGATTATCAGATGATATACGGTTAAGATGTATCAGTACAGCGTATGTGTTGGCAAATATGGCAACAGAGATTGCAGAGCAGTAAACGGCTGGAATCATAGCAAAGAGTTTTTAAATGTATGGGAACAAATCACAAATCGAGTCACGTCAATATTCAGTTTTTTTAAATGACAATAAGAAAGTTTGTTGACAGTGATCCCTTGAAGTAGTTTGTTAAAGTATTCAGATTAATTGGGTGTTACCAAGTATATGTCTGGACCGTGTGTGGTCAATAAGCTTTGTCAGGATTATTAGCACTATAGTGTGAAATATTGGTTACTAAATAATACATTTCCTGTAGTGGTCACTGTAAAATGTGTTGTACGAAATGATTAAGATACGTTTTAGACAAATAATTAAGGGCTGTTTTAATTTAGTAAATTCAAGAAATATAAAAATGCTATTTTCAACAATTTGTTGTTCTGTATTACTCAAGTGTTATTGTGTAATTAGTGTTCAAAAGACCAGACCCAGATTACATCTCGTGACAATTATAAACATGCCAACACTCTCGAATGCTTGTCTTACAAAAAACAGACCAAGATAACTTCCCTGCTTCAGCATCAAGGCTTCACAACTTCACTCTTATTTCCTTTATAGAATTTGAACACCTGAACATAAACAAATGCATTTATACAGAACAAACACAGTGGCACAAAACAATTCTAATCTTTTAGAGCTTTTCAAATTAGGCTTTCTGGGTCGTGATTTGCAACAAAAACAACTGCGTACTTAGGAAGTGCATCAGCTGATTGATAACGGAGTCAGAGACGTTACCATTGGTCATTTTGAAAGAAACAATGGCCAATGGGAGAAAACTCAAACTCGACTTGTACACACCCCAGTATTGAGAAATCTGTAATATTCTAGTATCAGTCAATTTACTCATCCAGCCAATTAATCGGAGCCCTAGTGTTGGAATGTTATTATTATACTCAAGTATTTGATCCCGAGCATCGCTGTATCATGCTCCACTCTGGCTTGTCTGTTCTTTGTTTCTGCTTGGCTTTTTCTTTGTGTCTTAACTATCCATCTGTCGTGGCCCTGAGGGGCAGTGACGGTGCACAATCATTTCTGTTGTGAGAGGATACTGTAAGGGGCATATGGTTCTGGGTGAAGTCATGGACAAAACGGAGGGCAGAGTGTAATGAACGCAGCCACTCGAAAAAAAGATGGTACTCTAATTTCATGGTAATTAATTAACGTACTGTAGCTGTTTGCTGGGGATCTCCAATCTGCCCCGGGGGGCTGACATGCTATGTAACTGGCAAATGTCATGACTCCCACTGACAGGAGGAAGGAGGGTAGGCGGAGAGGGGTCAATGGGTAATTAAAGTAGAGAAGATGGACTGAGCGTTAACTGTTTACACAGTCTGTGCGTTTTCATATTGCATGCCCCAGAGTTGGCGGTTGTCCATGTCAGAAATGCCTGTCACTTTACGGGCCAGGACCCAAACGGACAGCAGATGCGAGATTGAGCCTCAGCCCAGTTTCTGAAAACTTGTGTCTCAAGCTTCAAAACTTTCTCGTAGGCGTTGAAGAGAAAATCCAGCAAAAGAGGAGCAGCAGAAGAAGAAGAAAAAAAAAAAGGGCTCTAAAGTCCTCTGCTATATATGCCGGGTATGTGTGACACACACACAGTGGAGCAGCGAGAGAGAAAAAGTGGGAGTAAAATATGCAAAGGTCTAAATCCTCTCTTCATCTTCATCAGGAGCTCTTAAGACTCTCTGAGACATGTTTCCTCTGGTGACCAAGATTTCCCGTGCACTCATCGCTCACTCATACATCTGTGTGTGCGCGCCTGTGTGTGTGTGTGTGTGTGTGTGTGTGTGTGTGTGTGTGTGTGTGTTTGCGTGTGTAGGTGTTTATAGTGGCTTAACAGCCTCTGCAGCCTGCCTTCAAGTGGAACATATGAAATGATTTGTGCTATGAATCATGGGTTTCACTGCTCGACTCTGCGGCGGGATGTCTGGGATGTTAATGAAGGCCTAAAATTGCCACTGTATCTTTGAACTGAGAGGGAGAAGAAGATAATTTAAAAAATGCAAAAGGAGAGAAGGCAAAAGCCTGGATTTGGTTTAAGGGAGATGCAGGGACCGTAAGGGACCGAAGAGTTTAAAGGGAGGGAAGGAAAGCTAAAGAAAGTTGCATAGCCTGCTTTACATTTTGCGCAGCATCGTGTATTTAATTAGCACTTTTTGAACTCAAATGTTGATAATGTCCTGCACTTAAACACATCATATACTGGAAAAACATCCTCGCCACTAATATTTGTCTTGAAGGCATTTTAAACCGTGGCTGTCCTACTGTCCTACCTCAGGCTAACCCCCAGCAGCCCCGGCGATGTAGTGTCAGCAGTGACATTGGGATTCTATTAGCAGGTTGTGCGAGGCTCTGGCCCCCTGCCCTGTGGTGAGACCTACCATTGATCTGTCATGGGAGATGGCTGCTCCCTGCTCCTCGTTCCCATAGGGCTCAATTTGAACCTTTCCAAAAGACCAGGGCCGAACCCTCTGCTGGAAATCTACCTGAGAGAGAGGAGAGCGGGGAAGTCAAGGTCATGCGTGACACCGGTGTGCAGATAAAGACGGCTGAGGATGGTCGACACCGTCCATAATGACCAGTGAAAAGTGAGGTTATTTGTTATCGATTCCCAATGAGGGAAATCACCGGGTCTATATAGTGCTGTGTGTGTGTGTGTGTGTGTGTGTGTGTGTGTGTGTGTGTCCCAGACGTTCAATGTGAGGCCGAGAGAATCCTCTGAAGGACAGAGAAAAGAAATGAAAGTCTCTCGCTCTCTCTCTCTCTCTCTCCTTCTATTTTGAATGAGTGCATAGTGATCTGTTTTCCCAGCCAGCCTCATTTGTATTTTTACTGAATTACCCCGGATGCGCAACCTGAACCCACTTAAGCATGTCACTTAGCGTTTGTTGAAGTTAGCCGAGACACGGCCCTCATCAGGTTTCAATGAGGGAGGCTGTGGCTAAGTGGCCACTTGTCATGTTTATTTATTTCATTTTTTCCCTCGATTCCCACATGATGCCAATGTTGGCTGTCCAAGTTGTTTAGAACGAAATGCAAGACCAGCGGGAGAGGCTAGCGCTTATGATGGATATATAAGTGATAGAAATCATCTATTGTTTCTGAAACTTGTGAGTGTTTAACTTTTCTGACTTGAGTTGTCTTTTATTTTTAGGTTGTTGGTTATAGAGCGAAATCTCTTTGGGCGCATAGCGCGAGGTTAAATGCGCTTCTCTCGGCGGTGGCGGTATTTGAATAATCTTGAATAAAATGTGTTTACATATAGTCACGGCTGTTAATCCTTTTTGACTTACACAGTAGGAAGCAATGCGAAGGAACACAGGGGTGTATGTGAATTAACGGTGCGAAAGTACAAACGGAACGGAATATTGAAATTGCCCCCACGGGCGATTCTCGGCTGCGCGGTGGCAGCGAGACACTTCCTGGTGCTGCTCCATTTTATATGTATGAAAATCTCTCACGGATCCATGATATACATTATAGATGAGGGCTGCCGTTCTGCACGCCAGTCACTGAAGCAGAATTTTCCATGATACGCACCCCCCAACGCCTCCCCCCCACCGCCGCCGCCGCCGCCCACTTCTCTCCTCTCTTTCTCTCATCCCTCTCTCCATTCATTTCTCCTTCCATATGCCCTCCCATTGGAGCGTTGTTTCATCCCTCACCAGCTCCCTTTCATCCCTCTCCAGCCCTTTGGTCTCCTATCATTTCATCCTTCCATAAGTCAAACCTTACATCTTTATACTTCCACCCATCCGCCCTTCCTTCCTTCACTTATACCGCCCCTCCCCCACACCATAGAGCGAGCGAAGAACATGTGACCCCCCCCCCCCCCCCCCCCCCTCTCCCGCAGTGCCACCATACGTTGATTTGTCTCCTCCGGTTCCATATTGATTTTGTTTTAAACAAGGGGAAAATACAAGAAGAATGAGGTGCTGGAGGTGACACGAAATAGAAAAGAAAAAAAAAAGAGGTATGGTGGAGAGGGAGTGAAGGATGTGTCAAATCTGAGTTGGGTCCCGGGTGGGTTCAGGGTTTTATCAGGAGGTTACTGTTACAGACGAGAATGGGAGAGATTGAGCGGAGATGAAGAGAGTGTTATTTAAAATCTTTTCTTCTTTTCTTCCCACCCTTTACTTTGTGCTTGTTAAATGACTTCTGGGGTTGGCTGTGTGGCAAATGCATCTCATTCTATGTCATGCTACAGTTCCTGCCTTAAAATGATTCTCTGCTTAGTTCAATTTAAGTTGTGTGCAGAATAATCGATCCCCCCATTAATTCTACTTAGCTGAGCTTCACAGTACAAGCCCGGGCTTGACTGGTCCACCAAGGCCAGCGCTGCTGAATGGCTGACCTTTACACGGCTCGGACTGCCATTGATTTTCAGCAGGACTTATTTCATGAACTGGGGTTTGGGACAGGACAGCCAGATGAAGATGAACTATGAGGGGGAAAATCTGTTTCTTTAGGTCTTTTCATTTTCTCTGCACTCGTCTCTCTTATTTCCCTCTCCTCCTCTGTCCTCTTTACTTTGGAATCAGTACTGCACACCGCATCGGCTGAGCTCCGCGGGTGGCACAGTCCGAGAGCAAATAAAAGCGTCCATTGTGTGACCCCCCCCATCGAGCTAAGAGCCCCCCATGTCCTGTCGGTGGAGTGTTGGAGTGTGAGCCTGCTTTAAGTTCATGCTTTAGTGTCTCTGAATGCGTGTTTCTGTCCACGCTTGAGTGTATGTAGGCTACACTAGTAAGTGCTTCAGGATGGCTCTCTCTGTGACATGGCCCCTTGGTATTTGCAGTTAGGGAATAATGCAAAGCAGAGTGTGAACAAGCCATTAGAGCTCCCTGGACTGCCCTCAGAGCCAAAGAGATGAGGAAAACAATCCTGACCCCAGGAAACAACAGATATAACATCTACCTCGCGCCTGCTGGGGTGAAGAGGAGGGAGAAGAAAGAGAGAATGCGTCTCAAATCCCAAATGTAATTTCCGTAGGATTTAAGGTCCTATTTTGCACAATGTTAAACCTTTAAGTCCTAATTGTTAGACGAATGTGCTCAGATGAACATCATTAAAATGAATAAATTAATAAATAATAAAAGCTAAGACAAGGAGGGGAGAAAGTGTAGGAGGCTTGTGAGTGTGATTCAGCTGGAGTTCATCCAGAGTGCACAGAGTGTCTCCCTTTCTCCCTCCATCTCTCTCTCTCTCTCTCTCTCTCTCTCTCGGCCTGCACTGGCTGTATATCAGTGACTGTTGACTGTAAAAAATACCTTTAAATGTAATACCCGCTCATGAATACATGCATGCATACAAAATGTCCCCGGATGGTGGGAGGTGCAAAGGGGCAGGTGTGGTGATGGGCTGTCAAGGATGCGGCTGTAAACATGGAGGAGGATATGGTCTGAGGACAGGATAGCATGACAGGGTGGACAAGTCTGTAGCATTTCGATTCAACCTCAAATTAGGGCATCGGAGTTTGACCGGTTCCAACCTGGGACCATGAATATTTATTCTTCTCGTCCGATAAGACACCAATTCTTCCCTCGCTGTCCCAAACCATAGAGCCTGAAGATCTCCAAACGCATTTTAACTGAAGTGGGAGCCTCTGCCTCTTTCTGTAAACCACCTACAGGACGTGACACAGCTTCTTTTATTCCTTCCGCACTAAAGATTTCGACCAAATTTCATCATGAACACGCACAAACTCGCGTACAAAACCACACATCCACACATCCCCACCAATGAAGTAAGCCACCCGGAGTTGGCAGAGACACCTCCAATGTGTTTTCCGCTCCAGTGCTTCTTGTTCTCACTTTGTCAGAGTGTGTTTGCTGCAGATTGGGAGAAATGGTGAGAGGTCAGTGCGGTGTGCCGCTCGTCTGGCCCTCCAGGTTCTGTGCCGTTCAAGGTTGAATTAGACACGGCGAGAGGGCTTTTTGTGTTTATTTGACAAACAAGTTTGCCGTGTTGAGAAGTCGGACCGACTTCAGTGGAGGGGGAGACGAGAGACGAGGCTCGGAAGACGGGGCCGTCCCTCTTTTGTTTGGTGCTGAATGCGCTTATAGACGAGCAGGGATTTTCTCTAAGTGTCAGGATGAAACATAAGCAGGCTTTACAGCCAAGGGATGGAGCGGTGGGAGAGTGATGGAAACCAGCAGAAGTCGCAGGTGACAGAATGTCGTGTGTGTGTGTGAGTGTGTGTGTGTGTGTGTGTGTGTGTGTGTATGTGAGAGACGTGGGGTATTGATATGCTGGGAATGAGGCTCGGAGCAGATGGACAGAGCAGGCTGGCCCTGTGTCGATCCTGTGAGCTCTGGCTCCTTCTTGCAATGCCCACTTTGATGGACACAGACACAGAGACACACAAACATGCACCAGGCGACGGCGCCACGTCCAGATTTCACCAATTGGATGACGGTCCTATAGGAGAACAAATGGTCCATCATCCTATCATTAATAAGCAGTATGTCATACTGATCGGCCGCTATGGCAGATGTGGCGGCTTAATGAGACCGAATGGAGAAGTCCTCTAGTGGTATCAGAGCAGACAGACGGATTTGGGGAAGAGAAACATATTTGCAGGGTGAAAGGGAGACTTAAGGGAGACATCAAATGTATTGTATGTATGTATTTTAATAATGCAAGTGGTTGAGGGATGTATTGCTCTATTATCTACATTCCTGGCATACATTTTTTTTGTCTCTTTCTGTCTCCCTTTTTGTCCGTCTCTCTCTTTCTGGCACCCCTCGGACTTCTCTCCAATTCAAAGCCAACACGCTTGGCTGCGCCGCCGTCTCTCCCTCCTTCCATCTATCTCTATCCTCCTCTGGCTTTTTCTTCTCCGTGTCCTCTCCCCTCCGAGGAGGGATGGCATAGAGAGCGGAGGGGTAGAAAAGTGCAAGTGTTGGTGAATTGCTAATAGGCAATCATAATGCTCAGGACAAGGATGCCTGCTGGAGGTCTAGGGACCATTAAAGAAACGTCAACTCGGCATAGGTATGCCAAGAATTATGAGTCAGTGGGCAGCCAACACATCTTGGCTCCCATTGGTCAGGGCAGCAGGCCGTAATCTGTCACAATCCTGGAGTTGCTGTGACAGCAGCAGGAGCATTCTGGGCTCAACACAGAGGGTAAAGGAAACACGCAGCTAAAGGTGTGTGTGTGTGTGTGTGTGTTTGTGTGTGTCCATGTATAAGCCTGTATGAGTGTGGTTGAGTGGAAGTGAAAAATGTATAGAAACTGACGCTATAGCTGGATCTCTCCCGACTAAACGTAATCACATTGGTATGTTCAGTAAATTGATTCTGTGAGTAAATTGTACCCCTTTGTCCAACAATGAGTCTAATCTCAAGCACAAACAACTAACCGCTGCGCTTGCATCATTTCTGTGGAAAGTCAAGTCGGCATTGTTCCACTTTCCTAACCAGTTAAACTTGGATGAGTCAAAGAGAGCAACTCAAATGTTGGAGATACTGCAGCTGCGGGTAAAAAAAAAAAAAGAAAAGAAAAAAGGATGCCATTTAATTTGTGTGGATTTGGCTTCAGTAGACACGACGCAGAACAAAACAAAGCCAAATGTGAGTTCTGGCGTAAAACAGATGTGGCTTTGAGAGCAAACATGAGCAGTTTGTCTCATCACCTGCATGAAGCACAACTAAGTAATGCAGTATGAAATCCCTTGTCCTGTCCCACATGTTTCATCCAGTACACAAACCGGCGGTAATCACTGCAGACCGTAAATGTCCCACAGATTGAATTACACAGCAGAATACATACTGTATATATTATATTCATGCGTTTATATATAATACTGCCAATACTGTTTTTGTGTGGATTCATCATAATGGGTGACTTTCTGTTTCTAAATACTGTGAGGATGGAGAATCTGGTGAACTGTTGTTTTGAAAGAGATGTTGTTAGTGTCCATGCGATGGCGTGCTGGGAGGCTCGCGTGATGTACATGTAGTACATCATTACAGTAGGCGGGACATAATCTTCAAAGCAAATATCACGGCGTGTCGCCAGATAGGGAACACGGCGTCGGTGCGTAAGGCCACCGTTAAGCATTAAAGCCTCACACAAGTCGAGATCTGTAATTCTGTCACGGAACATATCCTCTGCCATTTCGCTACTTCCTGCTCACTCCGGACCCCTCACTGTGGCGCATTGGCATGATGTCGCCCTTCTGAAGCCACTGGGCTGGGTCTGTCGTCTTGATCTTATCTTTCTAAGGACAGTTCCTCAAAATGAACTGAAGAGCGGAAACCGAATCAAACAGCAAGCAGAAAGAGACAGCGACAGAGAGAGAGAGAGAAAGAGAGAAAGTGTGTGTGTGTGTGTTTGTGTGCATGTGTGTGTGTGTGTTTGTGTGTGGGAGAGATGTGAGCCCACCAAAAGCTTAAGCCTCCAGTGTGCTGTGCAGATAAGATTCATTAGATAGGTCGGTAAATGCAAGAGAGAGGCAAAGCGAGGCAGACACGGAGGGAGAGAGAGAGAGAGAGAGAGAGAGGGAGAGCGAGAGATTGAGCTTGCTGCTGCTCCAGCATTTGTTGACACAGATTTACAATGAGTCTCCCACTGCTTCACGCATTACAGTAACACGCCATGTCAATAGCTCTCTGGGCTTGAAAAGCAGCCGTGCCAAAGATGTCTGGGAGTGATGCCCTTCCCCTGATAACCAAAGTGCGGCTCATAAGTCAGGAAGTGGAGGAGAAGTAGTGGCAGGCAGAAGGAGAGAAACATTATTTATTTTATTTTTGTGTTTTTCTTTTCTCTTATTAATAAATCCCCACCCACGCATTTCAATCTCCTTCATCTCTCAAGCATCTTTTCATTAGTTTCCCCGTTTCTGTCACTTCTCCATGATCCTCTCTCTCTCTCTCTCTCTTTCTCTCTCTCTCTCTCTCCATCTCTTTCCCCTCTCTCCCTCTGTTTCTCTTTATCTCTTGGACGCCCCGCTTCAGGCTCAGTAGAACAGGATTTAGGCATTAGCTCAATCCCCCTATCTACTCCCCCTCATGATTGCGCACTGTTTCTGTCACCCACATACCCTAGTCCACTGCACAAGTCTTGTCGGACTCAGAGTCTCTTATACAAGTAGTGGTGGAGAGCTTATACTCCACAAGACAGGAAGACATAATCAAGGAGACGGGACAAGCATGGCGTGAGAGCGAGTGACAGCGTGTGTGTGTGTGTGTGTGTGTGTGGAGGTTTGGGACAGTGATAAGCAAACTCTGAGGTGGAGGGTGAGGTTTTATGTGGCATTTTGAGTTAATCAGACTCTCTACAGAAGTAATAAAGAGTTTGATGAGACCCAACATCGGCCCATGCCCATGCAGCTCCCTCTGCTGAGTCATGGGGCGCCACAAATGAGGTGGTTTTGATGGGTGACATTCACCTTCATGAAATCTTGATGAGAGCTGAGTTCTGCTGTCTGTGTAATGAGGGCTGTAGCAGTCAGACAGCTGGCCAACCACTTCAGTAAAGCAATGATAATAGAGGGGGTTGGAAAGCCTTTTGGAAAGCACTCGCTAGATGAACTTCAGGCTGTTCCTGGGAGGCAGTTAGTGTTTTGGGGGGAGAGATGAACAGGAACTTGGATGGCGTCAGACAACAGAAGGTCTAATGGTCTTAATCAGAGATGTAGCAGTGGTGCTAGTAGTAATGGAACTACAGATTGCACATGTTTGCAAGTTAGCAGTGGCCTCATTTTGTGTATTACAAGAAGCATTCAATGTAACAGATGGATATCAACAGTTTTGTTCCAAAAGGGGCCATTCAGCCTTCGGGAAAAAATAAAGTAACACTTACTCGTACAAAATAACCACAAAAGCAAATTGCACTTTTAAACACGAGTTGGCATTTTTGTCTCTAAAAGACAAAACTCCCTTTTACAGAAGTGGCATTTTGCATTCAAAATGGTCACAGCCGTATGGCGTAGAACTACAAATCCGATACCGACTAGCTGAGGTCTGCAGGTGTCTGTCAGTCCATGTCAGCGCCTCAAGCTGTAAATCCTGTCGGTTCTGATAGGAATCCCAAAGCTTATAGTAGCTGCCATCTCCTCAGCACTGACTGATGCTTCTTATCTGGACCAACACACCGCTGCCGCCAGCACATTTTCACATATGGGTAAATTATAACTCCCCTGCACAAACATTTTCCCACATGCACTTAAGCACATATGAACATGCTCACATTGATTCAATATATTCACACATGGCAGAGCGGCTACAGCATGATGAGCACATCATAGATCTCACTGCGGCCAGACATCTACAACGGCATGTCTTTATATTAACATTACAACGTGTCATGCATATATCAGCGTGTGTACCAGATGTGATATTACACATAGTAGTGTAGGAGATACTATTTCATCATGTCAACACAAAACATACAACGGGAAATTTTAATTTCAATTCATCTATGGTAATGGTGGATTAAAAATATTGCGACAAAAATATGTTTTGATAATTGATTAATTGTTAAAAGGCCAAACATTTTGCTTCTTTTTTTGTGATGCATTTTTGTTATTAAAAAGTCACTTCTGAGAATAGCGTTATCTTCTGAGAAAAGTAACTCGTCAGAGTACTTTTACGTTACCCAAAATGAAAAACCCTGTGTGATTCCTATAGCATTTTGGTTATAGTGTCCAGAGGTCGCGTACCCCACCGTACCACATTTTGAATGTCTTGACTTCATCTTTATTATATATCAAGGTAGCGAGCAAATGTTTTTTTTTTTTTTTTTTTTTAATCCGTCAAGCTCGGTTCCCTCCATGTTATGCGTCGTAAGAAATAGAGAAAGAGTCTCACGGAAAGATGGAGACTTCACAGTCGATGTTGGGAGCACCTCTCCCGCCGCGTAACCAGCTACGAGAACGTTAATTTGCCTCGGGAGTGACAGCCGAGAGTCACGGGCGTAGTTCTCCTCCTCGACGGGCCTCGCCACCCACCGGCAATGTGAAGCTGTGCGTGTGCAGGTGCTTCTTCAAATTTCAGTAGAGTTCCTCGCAGCTGACAGACGCTTATCCCCCAGGGCACGCTTTGCATCTCACTGTGAGTGCTTGTAAAGGGTTCCTCCAATAAGAATGTAACTAAATAACTGCAAACTAACTCATTACAGTTACTCATTACAACCAACCGGTAATCTGACCACTCTAGCACATCACTTTGTAACCCAACTCTGGTAATGAATACAGAACCAGACGTCAAACCAGAGTACTCATTCATCGCAAAGACTCTTGTCTCAGTGTTTTAATGGCATTGTTTGTTCAGAAATAATGCATCGTTCACTGCAAAACTACACTTGAAAAACTACATTGCGTTTTCATGTAAAAGTCGTGACGTGTCTTTTCATATCCAGTTAATTTACATTGTTAGGAAATAGTTCATTAACCAGCTCGACTAAGCCTTCATCTTCATTTGAAATCAATACATTTAAATATTATTTATTGTTAATGAACAATTATTATGACTGCAATGAAGCACTTCTTAACTATGAATCATTGCACCACCTCTCTCTCTCTCTCTCTCTCTCTCTCTCTCCTGCACTGTACACAGTACAGATTTATTAGTTGAAGCCGGGGCCCCCGGACAGCCACCACTCAGCACTCCTTCAGATCAATAATTGGAAATATTAATTATATCAGCAGAGACGGCCCAGTCAGAAGGGGGCTGTTTATGCTCCTGTTACTGAGCAGTGCAGCAACATGAGCTTTGATGGCCCACTAATACGTATTAATGATCCCAGGACAAACATAACTCTATATTAAACCTGAGTGAAAGCCAGAAGACATCGCACATATTGTATGGCTATTAGAGTTATTTTATTGCAAGCGCTGCACTGTAAGTAAGTGCCGTTGCATAACTGCTGTAAAAAAAAAAATCTGCGAAAAACAGGACAGGATTTATTGCAATTTTATTCCTGTTTACTGCATTCTCCTGTCTTTTTTGGATCGTATAAGTTAAAGACGAGCAAAGTTTTGGGGCTTGGAATTTCACCAGGTCTTTGAAAGCCTTTCCAAAGCAGTATTATTGCCTTGCTACTGGCCCTCTCTGGGGTTTCAGCAGTGTGGAGCCTGGAACTCTATACTGCTCTATCCCGCTCAACTCTACTAGTCATAAACTCATTACTGTCGTAGATAGTGCCAACAGTAGACTCTAAATCCTCCACACTGCTAACAGGCCAAGTCCCGACTTCAGTTCCTTGACTCGCTCTGTGTAATTTGAAATCAGACAGTGGAATGTCTTTTGTGGTCGAAGCCCAAGGCCTTTGGTCCTTTTTGTGGCTAATAACCGTTGACCCCCAGTCAGGCCAAACCTTACCAGTTTAAAGATAATAAAAATAAAAAAGCTTAGATCTGTCGCATGTAGGCGTATTGATTTGCAGCTAGTTTCAGTCAAGGAATAGAAATAGCTAACATAAAAACAGACAAGCCAACAGGCAGTGTGTGTATATGCCAGGCCCATTGCACACTACATTATGTACTTTAGGCCTGGGGGTTTCTATCTCACCCTCCATATAAAACAGCATACTAGTGCTAAGAGCTTTAATTCAACTGACTGGAGGCTTAACTTGGCAAATGAGACGGCTTAATAAAACCATATGGAACTATAGATTTGTCAAAGCCCTTCGAGCGGCACAGTTTTGTGTGGAGTGGGAAAGTGAGAAAGACCAGTACTTGAACGTGGAAAACAAAAAGCTGCATTTTTTTACGAGAGGGGGAAGATAAAGAATAGTAACTCATTTGAAGGTTGTGAAGCCACGGAGTTGTTGTGAGTCATCACAGGAGCTTGTTTATTCAGATGAGAAAAAACACATTCAGCTCACATTCACTTTAACTTGGCCTTTGAGATACAGAAGAACTAATGCAAAGCGCTGTCTACGTAAATAATGTCCCTAATGTCCTCAGAAATGTGCCCTCCCCAACACCATGTTTGTTGTTTCTTCATAAATAAATACACTATTTTAAAGCCTCCCTCCAAACAGAATCCAACACAGACTTGTCAAATAAGTCTTTGTTTCCCTTTCGCTTACCTCATTATTTTGCACAATAGTTTATTATTTTTCATTGCTGAAATAGTTAGATAAATGGAAGACTTTTCTTAACAGTGATGTTAACAATATTGCAGCAAAGGTTGGCATCCTATTTGATATGAAGTGTCTATTCAAAATGTTCTTTTATCAACATTAACCTTTTTAAGCCCAAAACCTATTTTCCGCAAAAAAACGTAAACTTAATTATCTCCGCAACCACATGATTTTTTTACAATTTTTTTTACTTATTAAGTAACTGTTAAGTTTAAATCTTTACGGAAACGTCGTAACTTGCCGCGACGATCATAACGTTCCACTAAATCTTTAATAAGTATCCCTTACAAAGTCAGATTTCACAAACAGTCACATGTCCGTAACCGTACGGGCTTGTGGGAGTCTAACAAAGCAATACAACTCATTCATAACCCCTTATCGATACCTGTAAAGTCACAACACGTCCGGAGCTTTCTTTTTCTTTTTCCGGCGCACATTTCTGAGTCCTGAAGCCTTCCTGGTCCAGCTCATTTTGGTGGAATCTGGCTCATATCATGCTGGATGTTTATAGTTATGATCAAAATATGTTTTTTGAAAATATACATTTTAGAAAATTCTGAAAAAAGTATTAGAACTCATTTGGGGTTCATACGACTACTTGAACACGGGGAACAAGAGGTACAGAAGGCTGTTAGCCCCCATTTTTGTGGGCTCTGGGGCTCAGAATTAAGCTGAAGTTTAATTATGACACGCGGCCATCCATATTACTGAATTTAATATCTGGATTGAGAACATCCCTAGCATTTATATTGTATTATATATTTATATATAAATACATACATAAATAAGAAATTCATTTAGCATTATATTAACCAAATGAATGCCATGCCTGGTTTGCTAAATCATGTTGAATAAATCAAGGTACTTGATACAGCTACACAACCTTGGGTATATAAACATGAAACGAGAAACAAATTAATTTCTCCCTTAATGTCAGTTGATGGCATTTTCATCATTTGGTCGTTTGGTTAATTTAGACTTGAAACAGTAAATTTTTAGCAGGGCATGTCTGTAGGGAAACAAGTGGTTGTTTGTGTAGTGTGTGTGTGTGTGTGTGTGTGTGTGTGTGTGTGTGTGTGTGTGTGTGTGTTTGTGTGCGTGTGTGTGTGTGTGTTTGTGGAGGTTGGAGTCAGAGAAGTAGAAATGTCACTCAACAGCGAAGCAATCTTATCTAAGAGTTGCAGGCAGCTTTCTCTCTCTCTCTCTCTCTCTCTCTCTCTCTCTCTCTCTGTATGTACTGTATCTCTCGTTCCCGTCTCTCCATCTCTTGTTGTCTTTCCCCTCAATCTCTCCCGTTCTCTTCTTCTGGTTCTTTTTTTATTTACTCCCTTCACCTAACCACTCCCTTAACTCACTGAACGAAGGATTTGAACATTTGCAATTAAAACCTGTTACTATTTGTAAAGGGAGCAGCAGTGACCGCGTCGCTCTGTTCAATCTGGGCGCGTCGAGATGCAACGAGCTCCAGCCCACGAACGTCGGGAGTGAAAACCCGCCCCACAGTATCTGGACTTAATGAACGGTCTCCTTGCTGCACTTTATTTAAAGCTACCAAGTCGCAACGTGTGAGCGTGCACGTAGAACAACATGTGCTTTGCAACGTGTGTCGTCGAAAAATTACTCTATGTCTCGGGAGGAGAGTTCAAAGGTGTCAATCAGATAAGGACAAACAAGCAGAGTTCCTCTGGACAAGACAAAATGCCTCTGTCAATTTATTAATGCTTGCAAGCAGGAAGAAATCCCAACAGCCAAGAATCATCAATGTCTGTCAGGGTTTCCACAAAATATCATTGTTAAAACAGTCAGTTATATACTTTTCAAATGATCATCCCTTCCTTTCCATCTCATCTCTCATTGGCTCTCCCTAGCTCGAACATGTGATATACATTGAACTGTGCGTTCCACGTCAACACATACATTGAAGATCTTCCACGTTGTTTGGCCTGATCAAAACCATACGTTCAACCAATCCCCTGTCTTCACATACAGCAAATCATGTAATCAAAAGATGACTGTGCTCTTATGTCAGCATATTTGTCAATCGCTTCTCCGTGATGTGTACCTTTGAACATTCTGTCACCAAGTAGTCAGGACTTCTTCTTCTTATCAGCTGGTCTGAACCAGAGTAGCCTCTTGAACCTGACAACCCATGTTATCAGTCCTTCCACGTCTTACTTTGCACGTTAATCATTAATCTGAACATACATTAGTATTAGAATCTCATGTTTAACAGAAAATACATATTTTCCCATCACACACATCACATTTCCTGATTAATTTCTGCTGGAATTACAATTTTTTTGTGTTGAAGGGTAATGAAGTAAACTGAGAGGCATCAGTAGTGACTGTTCAGGACCATAATGCATTGCTCTCGGGCAAATAAATAGACCATTAAGCTGGTCGTGTTGGAAGCCGAACAGTAACTAGCTGTGTAGAGAGCTGCTTCCCACACACAGCGCCGCCCCCCCCCCCCCCCCCCCCCCCCCCCCCCCGTGGAGACGGCCGAGATCACAACGCGGTAGAGGAGCAACAGCCGCGGATTTGGCCTCCTCCAATGTGCGTTTGAACAAAAAAATAAATAATCAACTGGTAGCCTCTTTTGTCCGTTTGACATGTCAAAGGCAAATTCAAAGATTCCCCCCGTGTTGTAAAAGTTATCCGCGAATTTGTCTTGCGGATGTTTTTCTCCCCTCCTTTTCGGAGGTGTTTCTGTCTCAGAGGTTGCTTTGAACGCGTGTGCGATAGAGTCGCGGTTGATTCTCTAATCTACCCGTACATGCTGTGGAGCCGTGCGCCCTGTGGCTCGGCATTAGCATACCGTAGGGTTACTTTGCTCGTGTTGTACAAGGGGAAGAAAGCACTCATACAGGCGGGGAGGGAGGAGGATGGGGGAGCGAGCCAAGAAACAAGGCGCTAAAACCTCAACCTTCACAAGCATGGAGCATCCTCCCTGTTGTTCCTACAAAGACTTAGCCGCTGCTAGATATCATTTAAGAATGGTAAATTTATGGAATCATTTCGGCGAGGGAAGGTTACTCAGTTCCTCAAGGTGAAATTGGATACGTTTAGCACTTAATGAATCAGGCCTGGGCCTCTCCCCCATATATCAGCATGTTATTAAGACATTTTAAAATCCCATTATGGTGTTTCTCCTTGAACATGTCGTGCTTTTATTGGACTGCCCTGTCTTTAAATCTAACCTTTTCAGCCCCGCTCTGGTATCGAACAGAAAAAGAGATACATGACAGGGCGATGGGACGAAATATATACGTATATGTACGTATAAAAATATCAGCGCCGGGTGGTTTCAGTGATGTGACGGGGATGCCCGGTAATGGGAAATAGTTTCCAGCAGTAAAAAGATGCTTAAATAGGAGCTACAAATGGTTTACTGTAAACGGCTGAGTGTGGTGAGAGCTTGCTTTTATGTTCCAGTAATCTTGTTATAAATTGGTGCCATTTTTGGCCCCAATTTTATTAAAATGTGTGTGTTTTTATTGTTCAATCCATTTGTTTTGGACTGAATCATGAAAAGAGGGGCACTGGCTTCAGATCAATGCACATAAATTATATTGCAAGCTTTACGCTCTGCCACAGTACATATAAACATATTATATGCATGTGTGGGTGGGTGTGTGCACAGTATGTGTTCAACTTAAAAAAACAAAAAACAACCAGTAACAAACATATTGCAAATCACAGCTCGATCTGTCTGGTGAAATTGTTCAGCTCGAACAACAATAATGAAAAAAAGAAGGAAGTCAAATTGGGGAAGGAGGAGAGCGTGACACAAAGACTGTGATGACAGAGGCATCTAATCCAGGCAATGCCATTCTTATCAGGGTCCAGTGGATTAGAGTGAGCCTCCTAACCAGAGAATCCTCACCAGCCAGACACTCTCCACAGCCCAAGGGCCTGGATCAATAGGCCCGCATTGATCTCTTTCCTCCTGCTGGCTGGATCCACTTTTAGTGGGACTGCCTCAGCCTCTATCACTTAGACACACATCTGCAGCCTTGCAACTTCTCTGCGCACCGCAACCTCGAATGGTTGTACAGATAGACACACACACACACACACACACACACACACAAAGACGCACATTTCCTGATTCATGTGTGGACAAGAGTTGTTTTGTTTACACTGAATAACCGGCAGCAGAAACACTACAGTGTCAAGTCAAGTTAGCTGCATGATGGTGCTTTGGTTTCCTCCCCAGCCAAGGCACTTTGATCAGTCGCACAGCACAGCCATTAGTATGGGTGAGAGGGCCTTGACACCTCTGGTTTGTGGCCTCTTGTTGTAGCAACGACAGCCCGAGTCGCCAGCGCTAACCTCTCTGTTGCTCTTTCTTCTCTCCCCCCCTCCAGATGACTCGCCCCATCCAGGTGAAACCGGCTGACAGCGAGAGCCGTGGAGGTAGTTGTCTTCTTTTCTCCATCATTTATTCATGTCACCTTTTCATCTTCCTCATCTGGGCTAATTCTTTTCATTCTTTCCCTCTGATCTCATCTGTTCCACTGCTCTCAATGTAATATTTCTTCAGCCAACAAAAAAAAAAAAAAAAAAAAAACTCATTCCAATTCCTTTTATTCTCATGTTGCTGCACTTGCATACATAATAGTAGCAATGTGATCATTTCAAACAAAGTACCAAATAGCTGAAAGCAAAGTGTCTGAATGTATATAAAACACATTACGTGACATCAAACGCAGCGATTTGATGTCATCTTGGTTTGATTGTCGGCCCCTCAGCTTGTAACACATTTTTTTACTGGAAATGTAATCTCACTTCATACATGCTCTATTGTGTTTTTTTGTTTTGTTTCTGGTTTTAAATCCTTTGGGTTTGTGGATTAAACTCACATAGCCTCACCCTGCCTTTGCCCTTGTACGAGATGTAATTGATTTAAGAGTCTGTGTTATTGAAAGTATGTACGGCTGTGATGGGCTGCCCATCTCTCTTCTCTTGTTCCCTATGCCAAGTACATTATCGTTGCACTGTAAATTAGATCGCGATTAAGCCCACTACTGCAACCGGAGCCACGCAAAGGCCCCGTTAAAACCCTCGCTGCTCGGCCTGCGTGCGTCTGAAACACGAGAGTAAATGGTATAGAGGGAGGGTAAAATGGAGCAGGAGCACATACAGCTTGCCAAACAATCAATGAATTTGCAGGGTTCTTGCCAAGATCCTCATTACTTGGCCTTAATTCTGTCGTCTTTGATCTCTCCCGTTTTTTGGGAGGCTTTCATTTACTCACTGCCTATCTGCATATATGTTAATGGGATGAGGAGGCATCCTTTAAGTCGGTATCAGAGACAATGAACCTCGCTGTTTTTTTGTGTTTTCTTTGGGGGGGGTGTGCATCTCATGTGTCACCCCATAACGAAGCAAGTGCCTTTTTTGTTGTTGTTGAAAGGAGGAGCGCTGTTTTTTGGTCTTTCTCCTCCTTTAGGGAAGGAGAGAGAGATTTGAAAGTGAAAAAAAAGACACAGGCAGGGAGAGAAAATGCAAGCATGATGCCAACTGCATACAGCTGCCGTGCTGCACTTCTGAGGCTTTACCTAAAAACCTCTGCCTGTTTTTTGGGTGAATTAGGATGGCTGGCCACTTGGCTGCCTGTCAAATGCACACAATCTTCAAAGGACAGCATAACCCCTTGAGATGGATGGAGGAAAGGCCAATAAAGATCATTGTCAGTCCTCCATGTTCTCTTTCTTTCTTTCCTTCTCCCTTTCTCCCCCCTCGCCTTCCCTCCTTCTCTCGACCATTCATTCAGAGCTTTAGAGGAGTGGTGAGACAAGCAAAAGGGTCTTGTGCTGTTGAGATTGATGTCCCCTATAGCTCCATTGATTTTGCCATTGTGGAGCTGTGTGTCCACATTAACAATGACACTCAGCTGTCTCTTTACTTGGTTGTGAGTGGCTGGGTTTAAAGCTCCCAGGGCACTTTGGTCAGTATGGGGCACTCTCGCTAGCCAGCCGTGGGGACCCCACTGAGGAACAAATGAGTACTGGAACAGACCTGAGAGTTGCACATCATCTTAAATGAACAGGTCAAAGTGGCGCCGCAGGGGCAATCAAACACTGGCGTGACTTTAACGTGTTAGGAGGTAGAGGCGAAAGGGGGGGAGTCGGGGAATGTTGCGAAGGAAAGGGATCCGATGTTCATTTCAATCTTGTATTCTTCTCATCCTGCTTCTAATTTGCCGGCTTGAATTCTCCCTGTGATTATACTTAGCAAAGATAATCTTGGTTTTCTCCACATCTGGTTCCGTCATTAGCTGCTTCTGCTACCGTTAGCCGATGCGCCTCCGTGGCCTACTTTTACAAGCCGTAGCTTCTTATTTGCTGTAAAAGATTAAACAGAATTTCATTGAGCCGTCTGAAATTTCAGGGTCCTGTAATTATATTGCCACGTTACAGTTTTTGTAATTTGGATTTGTTGCCAGAACCAAGATCAATAACTTCAGGACTATAACTCAGCATAGTGTACAGGAGCTGGAAGAGCGGATGTGAAAGCTATTAATTAGCCTCTCAGTGCAGTGGAGGGATGCTCACCAGGGACGGGCCCAGTCTGGCCTGCTCTCTCAGGGGCCACGTGGCTAGTCCGATAGGGGCCATATATTCCTCGGTGCACACAGTCACACTCCAGCCACAGTCATACTAATTAGTCCCTTAATCTCATTATGAGGAGGACTGTTCAGATCACCTCGCTAAAGTGCCCGTCCATTAGGGAAAGACCTGTAACCGTGGTTTTATGCCTGCTGGACCTGCCCTCCTCCAGGAGCAACCCTCCGCTGTCATTGAGACCAGACGGGCCAAGGCCAGCACAGTGTACGCTCCCTGGTTGCTGTTTTAGTGCACATTTAACAGCAGTGATATTCTTCAGCAAAATACAGTGTGATGAAACTATGAGAAAATGATGGCTAACAATTTGACTGAAGTTCCACTGACTAAATCTGGACTAAAACAAAACAAAAAGACTAAATTGTGACTTTAAACCTCCAACAATTTTCAGGAAGCGAAAAACTACATTTAAAATTCTTGTCAAAATCAACGCCGCTGCCTTCCTATAGACATCAGACAGGAAAACTTGACTCGGAGCCTGTCCCTGATCAACACTGAGCAGTTTCCTGGTGGACACGTTCATAGCCTTGACCTTATCAGATAGAAGGAACCTGTAAAAAATACATCGGGCCCTCGAGAGCTTCACTAAGGCCATATGAGTAAACCACCTTGCCTATAGAAATTAAAGGGGAATATACGGGTAGAGTAAATCCATCCGAACACTCTGTCAGCCCCTGCTGCCGCCTAACAAAGACACACTGTGAAATGAATATTAATGGCCAATCACCTACCTAATCTAGCAGAACAGCAGCAGTTACACATTGAGCCACGATTCACACCCGTGAATGTCTCCGTCACCGATGACGCAGAGCATTCTGGGATGTTACGCTGTTGGGGGGGGTCAGGAGTGGGGGGGCATTAAAGAGGCACAGCGAGGAGGAGCAGGGGCCTGTCTCTCTCGTTTTCTCCTCACAGGTCTCTGATATGAAATAGATTGATTTTCCTTCACACATGGCACTGATGACTGGCACTGACTGCTGCTGATATTTCACTTTTGAAGGGCCGTTGAGTGCCTTAGAGGGCCTGGCGTCCTTACACGGGATAAATCAGCTTTAACCACTTTGATTTCATCCTAAACCTTTTACCAACGGCACCCCCTTGGCATTCCACCATTACCTTCCTGCCCCTTCTTGTTTCCTTTTTCGCAAGCTGTCATTTTGCTCGATTTTTATTTCTCTCCCCCTCTCCCGATAATCTTAAAAGAGCCGTCATGCTCTCAGGCGAAATAGTTTTCTGCTTCTTTTCCTGCACGTGTTGTTCCTTCGTTGGGCTTCACATTTTTGCAGCTTAACCCATTGTTAAAGTTTTGAGCTCAGAGACTGTCCAGAAAGCAGAGAGAGGAGCAGGCTAGCTGTCAGCTGGGGATCTGTTGGTGTTGCAGCAGGCCCGCTTGGCACAACTTCATCTCCAGCCCACTGAGGAGGCCTGGATTAGAAACAGGCTCTGGCGTTATCAAGGCGGGCCCGCCGCCCACGCACACACCCACACAGAGAGGAAACAGGCAAACACGTTCATACCCATACGGCTCTGACACTCTCTCTTTTATGCAGACACACAAATGCACGCAGTGGAAAGTTGGATGTACATGATAATAGGGGCATGTCCAGTATATGTTGCATATTTACACACATCCACAATGCACGCATACACCGAATGGAATAGGTAAATTTTCCTTTTAAGAGCTGTGCTTCACGTGTGGGGCGAGCAGCGGTGTTGCTTTGTGTTTGTGTGTTTACTCCGACTGAAGGACAATGAAAAGGTTTGCTCCAGTTCACTGAGATGTGACGGAACAAAGAGAGAGAGAGAGAGAGAGAGAGAGAGAGAGCCGGAGCGAGAGGCAATAAGTTAAATGGAGAGTGAGGACAAAAAAAAAAGGAAAAAAAAGAATGGAAGATTGGGAATCTAGATTGAGAGAGCAGGTTTACATGCTCTGCTGCTGTTCTGCCCTCAGTTTTTGATGATGAATTTATCTGGCGTGAAAGACAACAGAGTGGTCCATGTATTAAACATCAGTGGCGTTCTCCTTTCCTTACCAGAGAGACGAGCTCCCCATGTCAGAGCAGCTCAGTAATGAACCAAGCAGGAAGGCCTCTAAGCTCCACTGATCCCCTTTAGAAAAGAGAGGAGGAACGAAGGAGAGAGGGTTAGTTAGAAGGAGAGGAATGAGGCCTGGAAAGACAGATGGCGAAAAGAGGGAATTTGCACTGAGTGACTTAAACTGGGTAAGAGAGAGGGAACGAGTGCTAAATAAACAGGGGGAAGTGAGGATAAACCGGCGAGAGGGCGGGGCAGAGCAGAACGCTGAACACTACATCTTCTCCCTTTGGAGGGAAGAAAACTAAAGATTACTGGTCACAATGTGCTTGGCTGGGCATAAATGGAGAGATCTTGAAATAGTAGGGAGCATGTTCTGAGGTTGTGGGGATCAGGGGGAGCTAATCCAATGCTAAGGCCAGCTGTGGGTTCACACATTCAGAGCTCACACACTGCTTGTCCAAATCCCCTCCGGTGCTCTTACACAAACAATACTAACACACAGGCCTCGGCCAGCCCGGAGTTCAGGCGGCTAACTCCACCGCGCTGGCCTGGGATGTTCAGGTCACTCTGCCTGTAAGCTCGTAAATTTGCCCTCGCATCAGCACAAACTGGTTTCGTTTTGAAAGGGGAGGGGGGGGGGGGGGGGAGGGGGTTGCGGAAGACAGACAAGGGGAGGGAGGGAAGGCGGGGAGAACAACAGACAAACGGAGTGAGAGAAAGAGATGATGAAATCATTTCTACAGGGATGCGCTTTGCTCCTGGGGGTCAGATTGTGCTGAGGCTGGAGGAGTTATGCAGAGTCAGTGGAAGGAGCAGATCACAACAATCCGCTAAATACACTCGGTAGGTGGAGATCAATTAGCCTTATCTAACAAACTTCTAATGATAATACCAATGCCAAAGTTGCTGACACGGCATAGCACAACAAGAGGAAGCAGACTGATGATGTCATGAGTTTAGCGAGTTGAAAGATGCAGTATTTCTGCAAACACAGTGTCTCATAGAAAATACACTATTACTGCAACTTCTGTGCTACACTCAGTCAGCACATGCACAGATGGAAGCAGCAGCTACTTACAGCAGATAGACAAAATAACGGAAACGCCTTATAATATTGCAGAATGTGGACATTGTGAGCTTCACAGAGGCGTCATTTATTTCAGGGCTGCTGTATTTGATTGCATGATATTTTTTTCGAGGTTATTGCATCCATCACCAGCACTCGCCTTTCATAAATATGCATACATACATAAATTCAGCTAAACACACATTGATCCTCACTCGCCTTTTTTCTGAAAAGCGCACACATCCCGTCCACTCCATCCTCTCGTTCGCCGCGATGGTCTCGCAGCGTGGGCGGATCAGCAAAGGTTACTGTTGAACACAGAAAGGAAAGGTCAGAAATCATGTTTAGTTTTTCCGGGGCCGGGAGGTAATTCCAGCCAGCAGATTGTGTTCAGACGAGCAAGCAGGCAGGGCAGGCCAGCGGTGGAGATGCTCATGCAGAAGGAAGCGAGGCGGGGATGGGGACAAGGTTATCCAGTCAGCCACTGCCTCTCAGCCCCTCCGCTGTCACCCTTAATAACAGCCTCTCCCTTATCACCGCAACAATCACCTTGAGAAACAAACTTGTCTTCTCTCAGAGCGGAATGGCGATGGGAAAGCGACGGCCCCCGTATGCATCTGGTCTGCCGTTCTCATTACGCCATCTCAACGTCTTTGGGGACGGACAGACTGCGGATCAATTTACGGCTCAATTCTCTGCACTTTGTAATTCATTCTCCCTCTCATTCTCTCTTTGCCCCCCCCCGCCCCCCCCTCCTTCTTCTTCTTTTTTCCTCTGAACCCTTTGAAGGCATAAAAACATGTAGATGATGTACAGTAGTTGTCGACGCCGCTGTGACAATAAGAGGTCTTCTGTTCTGCTCCACACAGATGCACTGCTTTGATGTTTGAGTTGTCATCCGTTGAGCCATACAACACAAAGATGAACCGGATATTGATGCAACTTCAAAAGAATCTATCATTGTGGTGCTGATACACGATGTGATGCACGCTAAATGGTCGCCTTTCGTCCTTTGGCCGCCACCTAACTTTAGATACCGGTTAACAATGGTTCTTTAGATACAACAATATGGGCCATAATAAGCATTGTGCTTTTAATAAATGATGCAACACTCAACATCAACATGCAACATCAAAGTAACCATGTTGAAATGAATGAAACTAATTGATGACACGCTAGTTTATCATGGCATCAGTCACATTTTACTGATCTTTTTTAGCGGCAGCTGCCTGTTGGGGCTGTGAGGATGCACGACATCATCTCCCTGCGCTGTTCCACACTTCACAGAACCTTCTATTCACAGTGGATGCCAGAATAGCAAAGAGGCTGCTTGCTTAGAGCGTATACAGTACACTGACATGGAGATGAGTTAGAAAGCTGACCTTTTTAAGGCGTGCCATATTTTGACTTTGTTTTGAGAACTTTTTAATTTTGTTGGCCATGTGATTTATATTAACATAAAACAACCTGTATGCAGTACATTAGGAGACAGGCAGCTTCTGTAGCGGCCCGCTTATTCTACTGTTAAGTATGTTTCCTTAATCCCTAACTGTCTCAATTTAACTTTAAAAGTAGGATTCCTGCAGATTTTCATTTCTGAATTAAACAAGTGTGGCCACAGAAATCCATGTGATTAATTATGAACATAATCCAAAAGATGTGTGCAGTTAATATTAGTTTGACCCCACTAGAAGTTGACAGTGACATGTTCTGCTGGTGTATATACCCACAGTATAAGCAGTGAAAGGCTCATAAACTAGTGTACGTATTTGTGTGTGTGTATATATATGTGTGTGTCTGTGTCCTCTGTGGACTTGGTGCTCTGTGATTGCAGTGGAGCTGGAGGAGACCAAGCGAGGGCTCTGATTGGAGGACAGAGTCTGTGCAACCTCTGCCAAATCACTGCAATCACCCGTTTGCTCCTTCTCTCCGCTTTAATGACACCACTTCATAAGGATCCAGGCTCATCAAGCAGCCCACACACACACACACACACACACACACACACAGACACACACGGTGAGGTCAGGCTCGGCAGATCGGATGGGGCACGGCAGGCCTCAGAACAGGGAGAGGAGGTCCACCAGCAGATGGGTGGAGATTAAAGCAGACTGGAGACACATGCACACACGCGTATAAATATAACACTCGTTCATCAGAGGTACGAGCTCCACTCTCCACTTTTGGTTGAGTACAGGCCTTCACGCACCCGAGGGTGTAACAAAAGGTGTAACTCGCCTCCGGATATTATTGGTCTTTTGTTGTAAAAGGTAAGAACGGAAGGAATGGATGTGTTGTCCTTCCATAAATGTAGACTCCGCTGAACCCGTCGTTGGTTGATGCCTTTATTCGCGGTGTGAAAGCTGAGAAAAATCCTCCTTATTCCAAACAAAAAGAACATTGCTTTTTCGCCACGTAAAAGTCACATTCTGTGTGAATTAATTGCATAAAAAAAAAAAAAACTTTAGTGTGAGTTAGACATGATGTCTGTGTCATTTTAGGTCTAGGTTTCTGAAGTTTGTATTTGCAGCATAGCAAGTTAGGGAAAGGATGAGTCATTTTTTCCCGGATACTAAAAGGTTACTGAGATATTTTCAGGTGAACAGTAGATTTGAGATTGTGCTCTCCTCTCTCTCCAGCTGCCTGGCCTCAGCGCTGCGCTGAATTCTCTGCCCTAATTTCGGGAGACCTTTGCTCCCTGCACTCCATGTGGAAAGAAAATGTCCTGTTTGTTCACAGAGAGAGGCAAAAGGCTATTTGGGGCTTTTGTGTGTACAAAAAAACAACAACAGATGAGATGGAGAGAAAGAAAGAAGGAGAGAAAAACAAGTGTAGCTCATGCACAAACATTGGCCCATTTGAATCCACACAAACACTGAGAAGAGAAGAAACTGCTGTTTCCAGTTGCTGTATTTATGAGGTGTGACGGTGTTTACACATTTATATTATTTGTCCTGTTGTTTAATATGAAGAGAATAATTGTTTAGTTTTTTAAAAGTTTGTCCCTTCTTTCTTTTTTTCGGGACCAGTATATGAAAACAATCTCTCATGACTAGGTCCACGAAAACACTCAGGAGCATGAGTGACAAATAGAAAAATGAGAGAGAGAGAGAGAGCGCGAACACAAGAGAAAGAATGGCAGGGCATATAAGTGATGACAAAGAAAGAGACAGGAGAGAAGAAAAGAAAAGCTTTTTCCACCGCGGGATATGGACAGACAGAAAATGCCTTTCCAATCAGTGTGAAAGAGAAATATATATACAATGCACTTCTTATTCTTTGTCGACACAACACACTGTCATTTCCATCTCACCATATTTGTGGAGCCCTTTAGTGTGTGAAAATGTTATATATAATCATTTTTTTTCTATATAATTTTGAATATGTCACCTCCAGATTAGTGAAAATGCTAGTTTATACTTTTTTTTCACAATTTCACACATTAGCTGCATGCATAAGGACAATAATATATGTTGGGGTGCCTTTATAGGAAAACCAGTTCCAGCAGCAGCAGCAAGGTACAAACAAACAAATCAACAAAGGTTATAGAGAAAAACAATCGGCTGTAAAATTAGATCTGTATTCATATTCAGTACCTGTAACTCGGCTAGCTCTTCGCGTCTGTCCCGCCAATCTGACCTCTTCTGTCCTTTATCTCTCCATCTTAGTATATTAACTCCATTAGCCTCTCATATCGCCCTCTGTCTCTCTCACTGTCAGTCCACTTAAATCACCGCTTCATGCTGCCGTTGGACTGGAAAGGACACCTGCTTCAACCAAACGATTCAAGCAGAGATATGGAAGCAGTGGACTAAACGGAGCGCTCACACTGGCCACAAAAATGCAGTATTTAATCTGTATGTATTTTAAGGCCTATATTGTCCGCGACTTTAGTTATTAAAGCAACGACAACACAAAGGGCATAGGGTTCGGCGAGGACTCTCACGGGATGGCGTGCCTGCGATGCAGCATTAGGGAATGCCGGCGTCGGTCCAGCGGGCGCCACAAAGAGGCTTTTAAATAAAGGCCCCGGCCACGTCCCTCCCCTGCCGTCCCGGACCTCGTCTGCTGAGACGACAAACCGTGCTGCGAGCGCACACACACCGCACCGGGAGTGGCCCACTCGCCATCCACCGTCTTTCCGCCCATCTGCCGGTCAAAGAACGAGCGCAGAGGTAATGGAGATAGAAGCAGTCACTCTGTGGCTGTAAAACTGCGGGCGCCGGAAAAGATGATTGGTAACCTTTGCTTCGGTGCATGAAGGAAGGAGTGTTGTAACATTATTCATGAGCGGTTTGTGTGTCCGCGTGTGCATTCCTGACTGAGTCGGTGTTGCAGCGTTACCACCTGACCATGACGTGGTCATGATCTGACTGACCTGGCCCTCGCCACGGTTCACAGTAGCTTGTAACGTACATTTTTATTTATTCTTTAAACATAGCTCTCTCTCACTAGACCCCCTTCGATCTCACATTGATATTTGGACCAAGTTTATCCTTCCCCCTCATGTGTGCTTTGTTTGCCTTTTCTTCTCTTTCTTCTTTTTTTCTCTGTTGACTTTTCCCCCGGCCCCCTCTCATCGATCAGTCTATCAGGCGAACTGGCATTGTCAGGGATGATTGGCGAATGGGTCTGTGTGCGAGGAAGTTAATAAGCCTATCCCTAGACTCTTCAGTTCTTCGGGGCCAGGTCCAAGCGCAGGCCATCTTGATTGCCTCTTTGCAATAAACATGAAGAGGTTCTCCTGCTAAAGAATACAAAGAAAGCCAAGGCTCTCCTGCTAAAGAATACAAAGAAAAGCCAAGGCTTCATTGGGGAATAGCTAAAGAAGAATGAGGCTTCAAATGACTGCCGTACCTTTTGGCTGCAGGAACTCTGACCTGACACTTGAACCAATTTTATACAACGTGAACTTCAAAGAGCACTTTGATATTGGAGGGAGTCATCGGGTGAGATCTGAGGGGCTGAACTGTCTTTTCATTCTAGATTAGCTACTGTGTTGGACGTAGACTAATGACATAGGTGGAGCAGTGTCTCGATAAGGAAGAGATCCCCATCTGGAACAGATGTTATTTGCTGTAGAATGACAACAGCTGATAGAGATCCACAGACACAGTGTTTTTTTTCTTCCTTTCATTATTGCAAATCCTCCTCCTCAGTATCCCCCTACAGCAATAAACTTGTCACAAAACCCAAAACAAGACACATCATCGCTTGAAATATAAATAAGCCCATTCGTTACCTATTGATTTTCCTACCATTAGGGAAGCGAATGGCTCGGTTGTTGTTGATGTGGAAGATATTGTGGGTCAATATTGTGTTGCTCTTAAAAGCCACGGGAGATTTTCACGAAATTCGGCAGGGCCAAAGGAAAAAGAGGCCAGTCTACAACTCTAATATTAAGAAAATGTCTGGACTAGTTCAGGGACATCTGCCTGGCATTAATGTTATCAGGGAATCGGGGAGCAGCGCAGGCACAATGTGCTTTAGGGAACGGTACAGCCCTCAACAGCTGCCTGCCCGGAACGCCGGCACACATCAAGCTAATGCGCTGGATTGGAAGCGGGGGATTGATTCCTGAATGTTAAAGTGAAACCTTGAAGCACTGCTCAGACCATCTTACTCTTGAAGGGAGGGATGCTTTTTGCGAGGAGGTTTGGCATCCTAATCTGATTGGGTCTCCTAATCTACGGCTGCTCAGTTTAACAAAACCAATCCGACAGGAGGGACATGTTGAATCGTGGCGTAAATCAGGCGTACGACAGGAGGAGGGCGTCTCTGTGAGCGCCGTGATGGCCGACCCAGCAACGGTTTCAAGAGATTCTACCTTTCTCAGGTCAGGGATGGACGGGAGGTTGAGATGCTGAGGGATCACGAAGTCCCCAGCTCGCTGGCTGTCAGCCTCCTTTTCCGATAGTTGTCGTCCTGTCTCCCCCTCCTCCTCCTCCTCCTCCTCCTCCTCCTCCTCCGCCTCCTCCTCCTCCTCCTCCTCCTCCTTCTCCTCCTCTCCTCCACTCACCAATCCTCCTGTTATTTTAGGAATCTATTCTTGGCCTCCCAGCATGCACAATCTGAATTATTCATCTGGAGAAATGGGATCCCGGCACGACAGTGAAACAGGATTTTATTTGTACCACTTGATTCCATTAAAATAAACAAAGTGCAGAGTCCCTGCCACGCTAATTTTGACACACCCCCACCTAGGGCCGGGCGATAATGCAATATTATCATTTATTTAATTTCCCCTGAATCTTGATTATGATTTATATCATCATCACTCTACAAATCTCTTATTTGTTTATTCAAAGATGTAATTAAAACAACTAATTGTTTTGTTTTTTTGTAAATTGTAAATAGCTGTTTTTATTTTTTAACATAAAATGATATACATTTTCCTAATTATGATTACGTCAACATTATCGCTTAGCCTTTTCCAGGGTTGCTTACCCTCCTTGCCGTCCCCTCACACATTACAGTGTTTGTGAGGAAAATGGTCCTCCTTATATGTAACCCACTTATTAATGTCCCTTTCTGTCTTTATTGCACACGATGAGGGCAAAGTGCCCGCTTCTGCTCTTATCACATGAGCCCACAAACGGAACATAAAAAGCTGAGAACACACAGGCGGCTTTTCGTCTCGGCATGAAATGAATGTGACCTACAACTGCAGAGATGCAGAAATGTACAGCGGCAGCGCGGAGGAAACAAAGGCTTCTGTCAAAAACGCTGCGCTATCTCACCAGTGTGTCTGTGAAATCCTTTCTGCTCTCATGTGTGCATGTCAAGCTGCCTCGCCTCCCGTCTGGGTAACATTAATGAAAGGTGAAAAGGGGAATAATCAAAGATCACAATATTTTACCCTTGATGCAGATGCATGTTCGCACGCTGCCGGCAGGAGAGATCTCCTCCGCCCGCTCTGATCTGACATTAGGATTCAATGCTACATTTCTCTCTCCAGCTCGCTCGTCGCGGTTTATCTCTCATTCCCTCATTGCCCACCCCCACCTACCTCTGTCCACTGCTGCTTGCCAGCTAAAGGGTAAATGTAGCTCAGGGGAAGTGAGCTACCTCCACTACAAGGTCCTGGGGCCCACCACGTGACCTGGACCTCCCAACATCTTGCTCTTCGCCTCCTCCTCCTCCTCCTCTTTGCCTTTTCTCCTCAACGCATCTCTTTATCTCCATCCACCTCAGTGACCTCATCCAGAGGGTGATAGAACGAACCTCAAAGAGCCAACGGCTTCTCCGCCAAACACGGCGCGGTTCAGAAGGTCACCCGTAATGCAGAATAACACTGTGGAAAATGCAAAGTACCAATAATATACACAACAAGAGAAATACGTTTGAATTTTGCAACTCAGAATACTAAAGTACCGTTTTACCTCGGGACATTTGTACAGAACAGAATTAAAAATTAACTATACCTAAATGCTTTTTGTTTTCTATGACAATAAGCAAAGCAAATGCAAAGTGTGGCAGTAGAATACAACAACTTTTGGTCTTGCAACAGTTGATATAATTAGACTATAATACAACATTATGCAACATCTCTTAAGTCACTCGGTTAAAGGAAAACCTCTTTTAATAAGACAGAAAAGTTAGAAACCACAAAAGGAGCAACAGACATGCAGTACTATATACATAAGTGCAGAGAAGCAGTGGCAAGATTGCAGTGTGGAGACAGAGAAGAGTGTAATTCAAAGTGTATTCTTTGATTAAATATCTACAAGGGACTTTGTGGAATTGACCATGCAGCTGAGGCATTTACTTGCAGCTCATGTGCTGTATTTATTATATTACTGTAATTCTTCACTTTGGACGACCTACATGTTTTCATATGCATTGCCTGGTTGTTGCATTATAAATACGGTTGGTGGATGGCTCAGCTGAACAGGTTAGTTTGCTGTGTGTGGACAGCAGAAGGTGTTCCTTTGAATGCTTCTCTGTCCGGGCTTCGATGTGTCGTTCTGTGTGTGTGTGTGTGTGTGTGTGCTAGTGTGCGTGTCCATGTGTGAGTAGCTGTGTGAGGCTGAATGGCACCTTTCAGAGTGGGGGTGAGACCATGTGGTCTGCACTGACTGCTTTGGAGGGAGGCAGGAGGGCCCAGCTGGTTCAGGGAGAAGAGCTCCCTGACTAGCCAAGGCAGCCACTCAGCCTGCCAGCCAACCTGACACACACACACACACACACACACACACATGACCACATAGTGCCCGGTTAGAGAAAGATTGTACACGGAGAAAACGCTGAGGATCGCACACGGCTTTCCATGCAATTAAAAAGATTTATTTTACCGCCAGTGTGGTTTGGCTATGACTTCTGCTAGGTGCAGTTTGTCAGTGAGTCCCAGCTGAGCGTGTGCAGGGACATACACATAAGACGCAAAGAAGTGTGAAGAACACATTCAGGCCTCCTGTTTACACGGGGACAATGCTGTGTGCACCCACAGAGCTTACAGAGATCCAATCATTTCGGCTGACCTGCAGCCAGGATTTGGTGAAAATAGCCGCCTACGTCCAACAAAATTGTCCAATATCCTTGAATGCAACGTGCAGGGAAAAAATAAAAAAATCTTTATTTGTTGGCAGCCAGGTGCTGGCCCTGCAAATTATACATGACCACAGGTCCTATTGATTCTCTCTTGTTTTTCTCTGTCTCGTAACACATTGTTAGAGGAAAGTTGGTTCAGTGGATGCTCACAAATTGTTTTGTAAACACAGAGGGGAAACAAAAAGCACAATTCAGAAGTTGTCACATGTAACAAAATAAATTTCTCAGCCTGTAATTCCATATTTATCATTGATTCAGTATGTAGGGATCCTGTTGTTTTAAAAATGCCATTAAGAAAAGCTGAAGTATTTCTTTCGCGTTAAATTACTTGGATTGGATGTGTTTTTATGTTGATTTAGTGGCACAGCAAATCTATTCCCATTTGACTGTATTTACCCGCAGCTGCTATAACGCATTTGCAAAAACAGTAATGCTGATTGCTACTTCAACAGCTTTAACAGAGAACAGTGGTTGTTGAAACAATACATATTTTAAATGTATTTCTCCAGGGTTGTTGTAGCAGCTCTATTTATTCTGACCTCTACCTCGCCATACGGTCCACTGGTTCTCCAGTGAAATCTGAAGTGTATCACTAAATGGTGTGCAATGCTGCAAGACTTGCACACATTAGCTAAGTTAAAGTATACGTAGGCCGTCGATGGAGGGAAGGCTCACTGGAGGCACTGTGCTGCTTATCTGAACAGTAGGAACGTGGACAGAATGATGAGGTAGCCTTACCACAGGCGGCCAATCCCCTTTAGCCTGGCCATTCTCACTTTTTCTTATTTTTATAAGGCAGTTTCTCACTCTGCAAATAGTCTAAAGGGTAAGCCTAACCAGGGGCTATGTGTGAGTGGATGGAAGACAGAGAGAAACAAGAGCTCTAAAAGGAATTTGTCATTTTAAACAAATTGGGTTGGAGAAAATCAAACTGAGCTTTTCTCCCCGTTTAGTCCGAACTGTCAGAATGGACAGGAAGAAAAAAATGCGTGACCCGAAATGGGAGTTTCACTGCTTACCTGTAAAACCTGTAAACCTGCGAGAGGACCGAACAGCGCGCGGCCCCCAGTTTCCCCATTAGAGAGCCGGCTTGGCATTCGGAGGGAGTAATTGGCTGGATGGGGTTTCAGCGGGCTTAGCCATCCTGCTGGCACAACAAGCCTGTCTGTCCCGCTCGCAGAGTTGCTGCTCTGCTAGGCAGGATCGTCGCCAGCTCAACTGCTGCCACGTCCCCTTCAAAGCCCCGCGAAGAAGCTGGGGATGGCAGCAGCTGTTGTCCCACGGGAGCCGGAGGTATTCAGGGCCTCTGGTCATTAGTGGGAACCAGTGTGCTGGGACGAGCCGGGGCCTCAGACAGCTGGGAAGACCTCTATCACCCCTCATCCCTTCATTCCTCCGTCCATCCATTCCCCCATCTCTGCCAAGGAGGATTCTGTAGCCTCAACCACCTCGCTTCTCACGCAAGACCAAGAAAGACTCAGCCCCATGTGGCAGATGTGGAGAGACAGTTTGGGTTGTGCTTTTGGAGAAATATGTAGTTTTCTGGTAGTTTTGGGGTGTTCTTGTGGGACACTCTGAAAGAGAGGAACATAGTTTTCATGTGATTAATAATGAAATAAATCAAACAAAGTGGAAAGTCTAACTTGCTGCATTCTGTTGGCCAATATTTTTTTGTATCAAACATATGTTGTTCTAGAGGGACATTGTAGCTTATTTGCTTCGCCAACTATTACAATGTTTTGATATTACAAGCATTGCCATTGTCTGAAAGTCAATGAGACAGACATTCAGAAATAGGGGGCGACAATTATCAAAGTTTGCAACGGCAATGTGGAACAGGAAATGGTAAATATGTTCCATCTAACAGTGCCCCTAGTGGTTACATCTTCTTCCAGTTGCAGAGAGTTGCCCTTGGGAAAAGCAAGTTGACGAAGACTTTGCCAAGTTCTGCTAGCAAACCTATCCACCCTGTGGATTACGCCGCGCCGCTCCCTTCTACTTTCTTTTGCACATATGAATCTGATACAATTTGTTTTCACAGCAAGTGTGACCTTGGTGCAGTCAAAGTCAAAATCATACAAATGTTTCATATGCAGCATATAGTGTATTTTCAGTGAGAATATTTGCCTGAATGGAGTATATGTAAAAGGACAAACATTGTTAGGAATATGGATTCATTCTTTGGGTGCTTACAATTGAGAGATGCTTGTGAAAACTGTATACAGTATATATTTTTCTAAATAGGATATCATTGCTATGCATATGAACATAGACCCCAACGTTTGCTTTACCCTTGCAGTTTCACTGGTGATATTGTTCAGGGATGCATATTGTGTGTGTGTGTTCTTGTGTGTGGACGCACATGTTGTGATACCATCTGACCTAAGAGTCACTGACATTTGGTTTGTGCCGAGACAAAAGTCTCTGCTGAGTTGAGAGAGCATGCCCGTGTCTCTATGATACAGTATGTGAACATCTGGAGGGGCCCAGGCACCACGCAGGTCTAGACCGCTGTGGGCACTCACCATGATATGTTGTTTTTTATTATACCTCTATGTCTATCTGGGAAATACATGCATAATACATATTCCTCCATCATTGTTTATGGATTAGACGCAGGAGAGGCTGGATGGGGAATATTCAGCTGTTGCGAGGGGTGAAATGAGTATCAAGGGCATTGCATTTGAGAGAACTAAATCACATTTCAAAAGACCGCTACATGCCAAAGAGCAGTGCGTTGGCTCTTTAGCATTCTGAATGTTGCAGTAGATAAGTGATAAGCAAATAAGGCACACGTTCCAAGGAGGACAAATAGTCCAAAAAGTTGAAAAAGTGACAAAGGGAATAATGGGACATTTTGAGTATTATGTACCGGAGGCCCCGAGGTAAGTTTTTGCTCCTCTGCAAACAACATTGGCTGAGAGCGGATCGGCTTCATGTCTGACCCAGATTTTTTTGTATCCTACTGTGAGTCATTACAGCCCATTTTACATCAGCCTTTGCACAGGCCCAGAAGCACCCTATTGTTCTAACAAGGTTCCACCACGGTGTTCTTAAGATGATCGTGTCTCTTTACCGGAATTAAAGGAATACTTCACCCAAAGAATGAAGAATCAGTTACTGGCCCCGTGTTAGCATGAATTCTTGAAGAAAACCCGCCTGAAATACACGCCTCCACTGTGAACGGAGAGTACAAAAACAGAGAAAAGTCACATCAAAACATCTGCTTACGAACTCTCACACAGCTCGTGCAGTATAATCCTCATTAATCCAGTCGTCTGTACTTCCCAAACACATGAATCTTTGCTTCAGACCAGACTATTTAAAGCACTTTGGACTCGTCTGGACTCGCACGGACGCCGAAGTGTTTTAAATATTAAGGTTCGAGCAAAGACGCATGTGTTTGGGGAGTACTGAGCCTACGACTGGAGGAATGAGACTTGGATTACACGGCACGAGTACATCGTGAGACAACGTCAAAGTATTACTTTAAGGGTTGTTACTGTCAAAAGAAATCAAGGAATACCACCGATTTGTTGTGGTCGCCGATGTTTAATGTATGTTGTAAGATAATTAAATAATGATAATTAAATAATAATAACTATATATATTATTATTATCATTCATTATCGACAGCAACAATAATACTAATGAAAATATTCACAATATTATTATTACAAGTGTAATGTTTCTGCTGCATTCACAACACCGTGTGATAAAGCGCTCCAGGCTACTCGGCGCACATGCCCAGGAGAGAACATTTACTTTTTTCTCCCCCTGCATTTTCCTCCGTTGGCTTTGCATGCATTGTTAAATGGGACTGATGGAAGCACCCTGGCCATTACTCACTGCATTGCCTGGCTAATTTCTGTGCTCTTACAAGTACAAAGATGTCACGCAGGAGCAGGAGCAGCAGGCTTACCTTGGCTTCCCCTGAGACCATTAATCCTTTGGCGGGTGTCGTCCCTGCCTGCACGGGCTCACCTGGTTCACAGCGCTGCCAGCAAACTGCTGTTCCCAGCCCTTTCCCATTCTATCTATTTATTTTGGTTCCGAGTCAGCTCCCATCACCAACCAAATCTGATTCCACTGGAAGAGCTGAATATCTATTTAGGTATATGGACTCCCCTCTTAGAGGGAAAATTGCAGAATCTGTGGAAATGTTTAGTTGTGTGTGTGTGTGTTTCAGAGAGAGATGGGAGTTGTGGAGGCGGTGGGATAAAAGCTTGTGAACTAGTAAAGGCAAAAGGAGAATGACATTCTTGCAGAGATCTGTCACCATGACCTTCATACAGCCATTCTGTTTTTGAATAACATGCAAAACTGAAGAAAAAAAAGAAGAACCTTCCAAAGCACCACTAAAGCTCTTTGCCGTAACTTCATTACCACATACTGGTTTAAGAAAATACCTTTTTTAATACATTTCCCCCCCCCCCCCCCCCCCTCTTCCCCCCACCTTGTTCTCCAATTATATTATACGTGTGATCTTGGACAGATAACTCAAGATTGGGAACTGTAAAAAGAGCAAATGTCTCCCACAGCCAGATTTCAAAGAATCAAATAATTAAGTCGTAGATCAAGGCCTTTAAGTGTACACCTGCATATCATTAGTACAACTGAGACTCTTTGAAATGGCCCTCGCTGGTCTTCGAGTGTCACAGCGTGTCACAGCGTGCAGTCGAATTGTCCACAAAGTAGTTTGGCTTTTGAAAGCACACGTAAAAAGTTTACCTGTCGTCTTTATTATTCACACATTCAATAGACAAGAAAAAAGACAGAGAGACCGAAATAAATCAATTCCAGGCGACTTGGAAAGAAATCAATCATCACTCTGAATGCACAAGGATCTACTGAGAAGGTTGTTGTTCTCCAGATGTATTGGCTGAATTTCACCAATACATGTGGTATTTTTAGTTTACTGTGAATGCCGAGCTCTCTGTGGATAATATTCTGCACAAATATCTGCATTTATGCATCTTTCACGGAGAGGATTATCAAATGTATTGGCTTGATTTATCGGGGCTTTAAGGTACCTGTAAATGCTTTGAGTCATTGAGGAACTATAGCAGAAAACATGCAGTCCGCAGCTGAACTGAACAGCTTGTACTGGAGCTCTTTGTGTCTTATGCGTTATCACCAGTCAGACTTTATGCTACTCAGCAAGTAACATAAAGTCTGTTGTGTGCTGTTGTTTCAGCTTGAAAAGAAATTGACAAACGTAGTGCCCAAGTGCTACTAATCATACTTTGTGCGTACACTTTGTACTACATTTTATAAAAATATAGCACATTTATGCAAACGACCCAAGCTCCAGATTGATAGCTTGGTTGTTAAATGGCAATGACCATCAATTGAAGCGGAATTTAGCAGCTGTATTAGAACAAAATAAAAATGAATCTTTCTCTCAGCATCCAAAACATTTGGACTGAAAATGATGACAGATCTTTTTATTTGTCTCCATAATGGAGCTCGTCGTGTATGTGCAAGCAAGGACATTGGGTCATTTGCATCACCCAGATCAGCTGATCATCAATTGATCTCCCTGAGCACCGACTGCACAACCACTCACATTATAGTTTGTGGCCTTTCCAAAATGAAATGGCTTTCTGAGCAGGAAAGCTGCTTTAAACAGAGCCATTACACTAACGTATTTGCCATAATGGCAAACTATGATGAGAATGTTTCAGGCTAATGTGTCATAATGGCATGCAAACAGGTATAATAACCCACAGTGGTGTAGTTTTTAACCTTTAACAGAATGTGATGATACCAAGCATTGCAATGTTAACCATAAACTTCAAGAGATACTCTAAGAATTAATTTCAGTCATTGCTCAGATGAACAGTTCAAGTACAAACCTGACATTCAACTTAAGATTTACTCAGCTGCGGGCTGTATTATTTCCAATATTTTTTTCCATCTTTCCTCGGCCTTTGCATTTTTCTCTCCTCCTCTACGCCCCGTGTCGTTTTTCTGAACAATTTATCCCACTATTTTCGAGATGGAAGAACACATCTTCATCCATGCCGTGCATCAAGGAAGGTGAGGGGGTTTGGTGGTGTTGGGGGTGGGGGTGGGGGCAGGGGGGTGGCTGAAGGGGGACGAGGGAGGTGGACTTTAGATTACCTTTGCAATTTCAAGAGAGAATGCAGCTTATAATGATCCGGGATGTTCCCGGGAAAGGTCAGCTGAAATTGCAACAAGCGTAATTAGTAGCTTATCAATAATGCATCCAAGGGTTCAGTGGGTGTGCAGCCTCGCTCTGCATGCGTGTGTGTGTGTGTGTATGTATGTGAGGAAGCATTCACGCATGGGTGGGCAGGGTGTGTATGTCTGTGTGTGTGTATAGGGATGACCAACGGGGTCTCTTCTCCTGACATTCATTAACATAAAACCACCTGTGTGCCACTCAGGGGAGCTGCCATAAGCATTAGCATGCAGATCCCCACTAACCCACAATGGTGTGGACACCACTGATGGCAGTACAGACTGATGGAAAACTTCAAGAGACACATCGATCACTAAGTCAATTACTATCGATCACAGTGTCAAAATTAGGGGCCATGAGTCGGGGGAAGGGGGGGATAATATGAGATAAGGGTATATTTTGCATGAAGCATGCAGAAAATATTGGAGTATTATGCAGAATTGGTATCAGCTCTCACGCAATCACAGGCTAATTATCTAGTAGTGGAATACATTCCCTCAAGCACCGTCTAGGTCCAGGCACACTCTGTATCATTGGCTACTGCTGAATGTCAAGTCCTCGCTCACAGAAACTACATTAGACTTTTTTCTTGCCTATAAAACTTCCAGGCGATGTATAGAAGTGGATTTTGTATAGATTTGTCATTTGTTTTTATTTTAATATTACTATAATATACACTATATTATATTAGTTCTATCATTTAACACTAATGAGTCCCCGTATTGCAAGATGACACCAGTCTAGGTCACAGTACAGCTCGCTCAACTGCAATCTTCTCAAATTTCATTTCGTAGGGGAGACACACAAAAAAAAAGATTCCCTTATTTAACTTCTTTTCTTTTAATACTATTTCCATTTTCTTCCATCATGTTAAACATCCACAAAAGGGCTGATAAAGTAGCCCATAACTTCTGCTGAGCCCATCTTTGAATGATTTCAGTCAGAGCATATAACTGAAATATTTAACTAGAAAAAGGAAACTTGAGTATCTTGCATAAATCATTAGGAATGTTCTTACTCAGACCCTGGCTCACTGATAAGGAGAGCAAGATTGAGGTAGACATTACCTCGCCCTTAAAAACCCTTTCCTTTCCTTGCCTCCTCCTCCTCCTCCTCCTCCTCCTCCTCCTCCTCCTCCTCTAGCAGGTGAAGTATGTGATCTCTTAAGATCAACGTTGTGTTCGAAGGAAGACAGAAACCTGAGTTGCATGTTAGCGGTGTGGAACGTAGGGAGGAGATTGCAGGGGCCGAGTGGACCTCAGGGAATGTGTGTGTGTGTGTGTGTGTGTGTGTGTGTGTGTGTGTGTGTGTGTGTGTGTGTGTGTGTGTGTGTGTTTGCAGAATTGTTGATGTGTGTGATGTAATGATCCCAGGTTCTTTGGCCCCTGCCTGTTGATAAGTTGCTGCAGAACACATGAACAGGGGAAAAGGGAAGCAAGCGAGATGAATGTGATTGGATTGCCGGCCGAGTGCAGCCTCTCCCATCTGTCTCCGAGTCTGCCATCCCATCTCACAGGCGGCAGGAGGTAATTGGGTTCATTGTTCTCACCACAGGATCCCTCGGATTGAAAGCTTCATTATCTGGATAACCATGAATGTAAATGAACCACACGTATGCAGTGGGGGTAATGGGAAAATATAGATCACTGCTTGCCACAACCACAACACACAGCGCATCCTCAAACACATACAGTCATTTTTTGTTGTGCAATCACATGCAGAAATGCCTACACGTGTGCACATGTGTTGAGAGCATTTTTTTTGTATTCCCTCTCCCCCTAACTGATTCACACACACACACACACACACACACATTTTTATTTTCTTTATTGAATGTGAGAACCTCATTTGGAATTAGATGTGCAGTGTGTGTGTGTCAACTCGGTCTTCAGGTCACCACGGTGTAAACTTTCAAGGCTGCAGCTAACAGAACTGTATGTTCCAATACTGTGATGAGCTGCTCACCACATTTTCTCTGTAAGCGTATTTGCATGAGTGGATGGCAGGCGCCCCTATACTCACTGGAGCTTCTAGCATGAATGGCAAGAGAGGGCCTGAAGAACAACAGTAAGCCTTATGTGCTTTGAATTATTCATGCTAAACCAATGTATAACAGAAACCCAGGCACATCTTTCTCTCTAATTAGGCAGAGTTTGTGGGTGTGTGTAAGGCGAAAGCATTTGGACAGTTATCTCGCAGTTGATGACGGCATGCCCGCTCGCTCCAAGGTTTCGCTGGCCTCAAGTTGCTGGCAGCAGCCAGAGAAGGGTTAAAGCATCTGCCTTCTGAAAATAAACAGGAGCTCACAGTGGAGCCTAACCACTCTCAGATCCTCTGGCAAATCCATCAATTAGCTGCAGATGTGATCTGCATTCGAGATTATCGCAATTTAAGCATGTCGGGAAAACAGCCTAATCTGGTCTCTGATGGGCGCTCCAGATTTCAATTTACTTTCCAGGAGGGACCCGGGATCTTGTTGGACCTGGGACGGAAGTCTTCAGGGGAAACCGCAACACTAATACCCTTCTGCCGTCCCCCTGGATTCACGTATCACATTTTATTGTATTATTTTGGAGCGAAATGGGAGCGTGACTCGTGGGCATTAAATATATCTACGGGGCAGCGAAGCCAAAATAATCCAACTAAAGTGTCCAGATTCAGCAGTGAGACCTGATGGGTTGCGGGTCATCGTGCAGATCTGAGGCAGGGAGGAAAGGAAGGACGCAGGAGAGGAGAGCAGAGTGGAGCAAAGTGCCGTCCTTACCGACGGACTCTACGCCACGCTGTGCCTCTGCGTCTGTTGTAGGGCCCTGTCAGATTGTGTTTACTTTCCTGAAGGACGTTTCACCTCTGGAAGCCCGGCAATGAATGGAGAACTCATTTCTCCAACAGAGACTAGTCAATCACTCCACATTTATTCTCCTCCCTCGCAGTGACCTCTCCCCGGCCAGGCGAACAATGGCACCCCAGCAAACTGCAGATGAGTTTTGACTGAAAGCAGGGCCTTATATAGTGGGGACGTCGATACCGCAACAAAAGCCCCGGTGAAATGAAAGAAAAGCATTACATCCGACCGAAGCTTCGTATATATAATAAAGTTCAAACTGCGCTCCACAGTGTGCCGCACAGCCACGGTATATTTTACAGCGATCGAAAGCAGGCTTTCCGCGAGGCACGCATTTGTTTGCGCGCCGGCACTTGACACAGAGCGGATGAGGGCTGCTTCATCTGAAAGAGAAGCTTAGCATGGCTGCATAGTTAATGTCATGGCTAGGGTCTGGCAGATGGCAGAAACAGTTAGGGATCTCATTAGATCAACCAAGCGTCTATGCATGTTGCAAAACCTTTCATTAAAGTTCCCATTGCTGGAATACTACTATCTCACAATATTGGTCAAAGTCAAGAGAGGGTAGAGAAGAGAGTGAGGATACATCTGCGTAAAGCTGAGCGCTTAAAAACGATGCATGTGTCTAATCAGGAGAGACAGAGCAGTGTGTGTGTGTGCATGCACTAACAGGAGTCTTTTATATCTATGCGTTTTCATTTATCTGTGCTTGCTCGTGTTTGTGTGGGTGTGATGAGTGATGCATCCTTGCTGAGCATAGCAAACACGATTGTAATGGTCACAGAGCACATTTTGTACCATTTGCCTTGTAATTAACTGGGATTTGTTCAGCACAAATGCACTGCAAGCGTGGGAAACCCAAAAAAATCTTCTAGTGCAAATTATTGACAGTTGCTGAGGGGAGGCTGTTTTATTTTTATTTTTTTTATTCAGGGGAAGGATTCAAAGTGCTTCCAACACTTATTTTATTTGTATTATCTTTAATGACACAGAGGCTAAATGGACCATAGAGGGAACTGATTAGCAGCCCCCTACAGCTTGGCAGCCTCAAGTCAATATGGATGTTTTATGGGTTTTTAAAGGACATTTAAAATGAATTTTCATATATGGCTTAAGGCACAGGGCTAATCACAGCAAGCAGTCTTCTTATGAATGATGCTCTGCACTCCGAGGCATCAGAACTGCTGGCTGGCAGCAGTCATTACAAAGAGGAAGGGCATCGCTGCAGAAAGGATGAGCTTAGACAAAGCAATAGACACAGCAGACTGAAACGACTTTAAAACGACTCTTTAAAGGCACATTTCCCCTACCGAGGGAAGGTGCCATTATTTCTAATGTTGATTGATGCTATTTGAAAGAGATAAGGAAGGGAGAGTTTCTGACATTCATTTCAGGTGCCTTTTTTTTTTTTCAGCGATTACACTCGAAAGTGGAGTTGCTGAGCCGAATCCCTCAAATTTTTACCAGAACTCTCTCTACATTGTATCCGCGTCGCGTCGCGTCACACACCAATTACTGCCTCTTCTCTGATATATACATATATATAGTTAGATTTCAATGACAATACAGGGTTTCTGAGTTATTTGTCCCCAGACAAGCTGTGTAACCATAGGAAGAAGAAAACAGTTGCTAACAGTAGCAAGTCACAAAGATATTGAAATGAGGAACACAAATAGAACTTTGTTTTTTTTTGGTTTAGCATGTAATTAGTTCAATGGCACTGGCTCAGTCGGTCTCTCCCTGCCTTCACTCTCATCATCATCATCATCTGAGTCAGACCCTCTCGTTGTCTCTCGCTCCACCAGCCGCCTCCTCTTCTCTCCTCGTGTAGTTTTTTTTAAAAGATAATCAGCTTATCTGCTAAATGGATTGTGTTCGTTAAGTTCTACGCAGCACTCGCGTGAACGCGGTCACGTGACATGTTAACTTGTCCGCGCCGCAGTGACAACAGTGCAACAGCATCAGGCGGCGGAATACATGTTGTGGATTACCCCGAACGGGACGTCACTGTTTACGTCCTCGCAAGATGAAGACGGGATAAAAGAGACTTTGAACGCTCAGAAACGTCTCGCACATCACAGGGTGGCCCCATCAAACGCAGGACGAGAAGTTTGATCTTTCAAAGGCGAGAAGCACAGCAGACTCTGGGTGCCTTCGCCCGGGTAGACTTTAGTTTAGTTGTTGTGAGCATTACTGATCAACACCTTAGGAAAGCAATCGGCAGAACTATTATGCACAGTGATTTTTTTTTTTCCCCCGTTACCTCTGGTGATAGCAGAGCACGGGGGCCTCTGCCCACAGCCCTCTGGTAGATGGTGCTTTGCTGGGATCTGTGGAACAGAAAACCAAGCTATTTACGGGGGAACACAGCAGCCTCAGAAGTAGCTCCTAGCCTCGGGGCGCAAAATACTTGAAAATAAGCTCCTGGTCTCTTTGATGTGTGTGTGCACCAAATCTAAAGGCATTTCAAGTAGTGCTGCCTTTGAGCCAAGGACGAGTCTAAATTGTCTCTTGGAGCTGAAGACGGATGAGGTGGGGAAGAGGGTTAAATAAAAATCAAGAAATATTATATTTTTTCTGATGGTTTGCATTACCATAATGTACACTTCACACGCCTGCTGACGGGAGTAATCCCAGTGGTGTTTTTTAAGATGGCTATCAAGGATGTCTGGAGTACCAGAGGTTTATTGTTCATCCACTGATGAGTGATGACAATAGTCGTGGGAGGCTCTTCTGATGAGTTTTTATATAGGGGGAGAAATAACATCTCTTTGCAACACTCGGCCCTGTTTAACAGCTCTAATATGATGAAAGAAAACTGTTCTGGAGCAAATTAAGTGACTGCTTTATAACAGCTGCCGCTTCACAGCCATTTCATTTTGTATTGCTGCTGCGTTAAAGGCCACGTTCTGCATGGCAATCGGCTGTTGTTGCTGCTGCTCAACAGTTATTTGTCACAGCAGATAAGGCATGTAGCAGCCCGAACAGTGATTGCGACATGTCTCCGAGTTTGGAAATTACCGACCAAAGCAACCTAGTATTAATTAATATATTCAACGACGGAGTTGCGTAGCGATATAAAAATACACGCGAGAGATAAAATACATGGAGGGAATAATGGTGAGGATCAATGCACAGATAAAGTTATGTATCTAAAAATATGATGAAAGAAGAAAGAGAGTGAAAGGTGGCGTGGAGATGGAGGACTTATTCACATGAGAACAGTTCAGACGTCAAGCAGCGCTGGATAGCCACTCTGCATGGTGCCGGGGCAAAGTATAGCTGGTAAAGAAGGGAAAAACGTGACGGCGTACTTTAAAAACAGAAGAAGAAAAAAAAGCTCTCCACAATTCCACCGAGCCCGGAGAAGTGGTCGGACTCACACAGCGCGCTGACGAGAATCCCAGGAGGTCTGAACGGCTCACAACATCTGAAAAGACCTCAATTTTGAAATAGGATGGTTACTAAACTGCTGTAACCGTGGCTTTTCAGGTTTCCTTGTGCCTCGAAAAAAGGGAGATGAAAAATAACATTTCGCAATCTCTGGACTTGAAAGCCTTCTTTTGCTCTGAGAGGAAAAAAAGGAAAAGGACATTTTCAGACTTTCACGCTTCAATAGTTATTTGGCCTTTTTTTTTATTTCTTATGTTATGCGGTCAGAGACACCTTCCTCCATTTTCTCTCAGACACACTTTTCAAAGCAAAGGTCCCTCTTTCTGCGGTAAAGACAAGTGTTGGTTGAAAGGCATGTTTGAAGATAAGTTTAGAGGAACCATATTTCTTCTTTTTTTTTTACAAGAGCAGAAGAGCCTACGGCATAAAAAACAAAGCCGTCCTGGACTTTGATAGATTCCCAAGGTCAGGTCAGAGTTCAGACATAATGGTACAGGGGCCATTTTCTCTCATCTTAAAAGTCCTGCAAGTGATTTGGCACCAATATTTCTTCGTGTTTGCTCCAGGGTTTTTGGACACTCCAAACTATTCATTATGCATGGACTGTGGCCTTGGCTGTGGTCAATTTAAACCTGTCAGATACTGTACATGTAGCTGCACAGTCATGCGCTGAACTGTGCTGCGCTCACTCACTGCTGCTCCTGTTTGTATGCACTCTGTACAGCTCTGTGTGTACTTTGATGTTCAACCACGTCACATGTTGATTTCACACGTATGTTTCATGTTAATGGCTCCTCCAGTTTTGTATTGTTCTTCCTTAAAGTTGGGAGGTACTGATGAAAAAAAAAGAAGAAAGAATAGGCCAAGGAATCCCGACTTCAAAGTCCCAAAAATGCTAGATCCTATTTTTCCCATAATGCAACCTTATAGTGTCTTCCATTAAATCTCATGGATGATGAGGACACCATCAGGGGTATTTTTATGAGCCACATTTTGATTATATTACTGGTCTGACTATATTTTATATTGTTTGTGCTATTATAGTTTACCAGCACCAGGGCTTTTTAATGTTGTCAAGAACAGGATGATAAAAGTACTTTAGCTTTTACACGGGCATAGTCGGTGTCCCGTGAACAGGATAACAATGAGAATTGCAGAAAACTTCCAATTAATTATAGCTTAAGAATGAGGACATGTTCAATGTGTTCCTTGACTGACTTTCCCCGTCCAGTGATGTGAACTCAAACTACTTACGGTCGACGTCGGGAACATTTTGAGCAGAAATCCTCGGCGCATCTCTGCAAACCTGTTATGGAAAGTGTTTAATCAAATCAGGACTTCTTTGCTGACATTTTGTTTGGTATATATGCTGTATATATATGTGCTGGTTTCCAACTGGGATATATACTGTGTATATATATATATATATACACAGTATACAGTGGTACACAGCGTAACATTATAACTTATAACAATTGTTTTTCATTGTGTGAGAAAATGAGCATGCGAAAAGTGTAAATTGTGTGACAGTCAATGCTCTCACAGCATTTCCTTTCAGTTTTCCACACTAATTAACTTGCTAGCCAACTAACTAACTAACCACATGGCATATGTACCATATGTATTTGACAAATTAATGGATTGTGTCTGCTGTGATATGGCAAAAGGTTAGTATTTATCTCCATATGGCATCATAAATACAGCCTGAGCAAAAAAAAAACTATATTTACATTTTATTCCTGTTATTTCCCATAAATTATCATAAACTCCCATGGAAAGTTTCCACCTCATTTATTATTCCCATAAGTGTGCAAACCTAGTCTCTGCATACTGTAAAACTATATATATATATATATATATATATATATATAAGGCTTTTCGTTAAAGCAGAATGTTAAGCATCAGTTAAGATGGATAGATTAACCAGACTCAATGATTGCATTTAAATCTGTCACATTAATTTGAAAGATGGCTCACTCAACCGCATAAACCAAATCTTTGTGAGACATGTGTGTTGGCTCTCTAAATTATATGTATTTGCACACTGTGGAACTTGTCATTTTATTCTTCAGAAGTCAGAAAGTCGTGACGCTGAAGGACCAGATGTGATGCTCTAATGGTCTCGCAGGGCAGGGCCTTCATCACCGGCTGCCATGGAGACGGTGCTTATTCTCTCCCTCTCGTTTCCCTATTATCCCTCCATCTTTAGTCTATAGAGAGAAGTTGTGCCTATAATTCTGGGCTGGATTTCTCGTCTAAGCCTCCTGTGTTTAGTACAAGCACCAGCATTAATCCCAGGTAACACCTCTGATCAAGGATTTAATTTAGACCCTGAAAGGGTGTTCACACCACGATCCAACAAACCAGATTGTTGTGTTGACAACACGGGTGATGGATGCGTTTTGCCGAAGGCAGAAGGAAAGTCAGAGATCTCTCACTCTGCTCCTTTTCACTGGTACCGTGCAAACGCGAGACGTGATAGGAAACGGAGGCAAATCACAGACTGTATTCTTTATTAATTTTCTGTAACGCTTGAGGTCATTCTGTATATATTTGTGTTCAGAAAGCAGCTCCTATTTTCATATATTTTCTCCAGGCTGGACACCGTGCACAAGGCAAACGTAGATGTTAAAAGCTGTGAGATATTAATGTCTCAAAGGCAAACTTAGAAGAGGAGTGCATATGTCAGGGTCGGTGCCTACTTCTACAGACAGCCAAAGTGCCCGTGTTTTACTCCAGAGTGATTTATTCTTCGCCGAGTGATCTTCCAAAACAAAGATGTTCTTTGGAGTTGCTGAGGAGAAGACAAAAAAAAAGAGAGGCTATTGCCATCCCTCAATTCAGAATGTTTTACTCCCGGCTGCATTGATTTCTCTTGTTACTGCAGGTCAGCAAGAGGAAATTGATTTGGAAATTGTAGAAACACTCTATTATTTCATTTTCTGCCATTTGTATTTCCCCCCCCCCCTCCTCCTCTGTATTTTCAGAAGTCATCCCTGAAACTAATGGGGAAGAGCAGTTACTGTCAGAACAGTTAAATGACTGCTCTGACTTTGGCTTCTCTGTCCTCCAATGCAAAAGGTTACGTTCACCCCTGTGGTTTTATAGACCGCATTTGGTTTGCGTTTATGGGAGCCCTTTCTCCCTCTCTGTGCCATCTGCCCTCCCTCTGTGCAGAACATCGGGTCACATTTGGTTGGATTGCTTCCTGAGATAGATAGTTTACCTTTGGGGAAGGGATGAGGTATTAGAGTAATAGTGCAGGTGAGTGGAGGGACTTGTGGGGCATCTGGGTGGAAAAAAGCAGACGCAGGTTGACGTGACAGAATGTTTAGAAGTCGATTTTATTTTTTTAAATGTATGATCGCTTAATTACAAAGATATTCAGACCCGAAGCACCAATCGGAGATGTCCAGTATTTGATGTCTGAGGCATTGAGAAGCATTTCTTACTGCCTCTGCAGATATTTTTAAGGGGGAAGAAAGCCGACAAAGCATTAGTGAATGAGCGGTAGGAATGCCACAGCCCCAATAGGATTAAATAGGTAGCTTTTTCATTCTAAACACCTTATCAGGGACTGGTTTCCACCTGGGATGAAAGGTGGATGTAATTAACTTTATGGAAGGATACGGTACGAGCCGATAGGATTATAAACCAGCAGCACTACGGGTCCCCAGGAAGAGGACTAACAACCACTGTGGAATGCATTATCAGTGGTGACAAATCATACTGTTGCCCGTTTCTATATTGGAAAGCAGCGGTGAGGAATGTTTACCAAAGACCGCGCGAAGCAGCTTTTATACATTCATACATTAACATCTCGAAGATTATAGTTTTCTTTATCTAACGTGGGTTTTAAACTACACCCATGCTTCTCCTAAACACGTTTGAACTTATTCGTCTCATAATGTTTGTCCACCCCAGATTTAGTGTATTTTCAATAAACGTGTAGAAACATGCAGATTCGTAAAGACTAGTTTTTGTCCAATAAGATGAAGAAGAAAAGTGCTTAAAAAATGACTTATGGGGAATGGAGAAATGCTATTTGAGTACGGAATTAAATAACTAGTTTTTAAAAAATATATTTATCTTGGTTAAATAAATAAAAAATGAAGAAAAAGGCATACTATTCTTTGGAGAATTATTGGTATTATATTCTAAATGAATAAATTAAAGTTACTTTCAATCCTAAATCTTATTCAATATCTAACAAACATCAACTGTAAATGTTGAATCTGCAGCTGCAATAGATGCTCGTCTTCCTACAAGTGATGCATCGTACATATCCATTAACCGCTTGTGTCTGACAGCGTTTTGACCAGGGATTTCTATTTGGCCATATATAGCATGGTGAGCTGGATCCAGTATCGTAGCAACAGTTACTATGGGAATAGAAACCTGTGGAGAGGTCAGTGTGATGGCCTCCACTTGGCCTCTTTGCACAAAGGCGTGAACATTGATTTTTCTAATTCACCACATCTTCAACCACCTCCGCCTCTCGTCGCCTAAAACACTGCACACAAACAGGATCATTCTGAACTGAATCCTTTCTTACATGTGGAGCCAGACAAAAAACATTTACCTCTCACAGATGTCAACATGAAACGCGTGAGACGGTGGCTGGGTCTCACCTGTATGTTTTCTTCTTTTTTTATTTTCACTTTGCCAAACCCGCCCCTCTGTTGCTCCGCGTCTGTCTCCTGTCCCTTTCTTTTCCTCCGCGTGTGCGTTTGATGTCGGCTTCAGTCCTCGCGGGAGAGATCCTCCAGGGACCCTTAATTGACAAGTGTGTACAATAACTAATCAGCGGCAAAGCAACTGCCCTTTAAAATGATGAATTAACTAAACTAATTTCAGATAATCCTTCACCACGCTGGGCTCCGCTGACGGCGCCAATTGATATTTGAAATGCAGACTCCCCTCCTCTCTGACTTCTGCCAGTCACTTCACTACGCACCCCCCCCACCCCCGAGTCCCCCGGTAAAGGTGGCGTGGTTGATAAACTGCTGATGGAGCTCTGAGGAGATTAAAACAATTTCCAAGCTCAATGTGGCAAACACAACTCGACACACACACGCACACACACACATGTACACACACAGGGACGCTACCTTGAGCATGGACCACAGTTACCAGCATGCATAAGTAAACAAGTCGTAATGAATTCATTTTAAATGGCAGGGTTAAGTCTAGTAGGCATTCGCTCATAAAAGTCCATGCCTAATAAGAGATTTACCGATTTAATATTTAATTTTTTGTGTTGATGCCAAACCGCTCCCCCCCCTAAAGCTCCGTAATGTGTTCTGTCAATACGGGCCACTCACGCAGATTAACATTGTCAGACAGTTGTAGAGTGAAAAGGACGACACGCTGCGTTCACAGCCGAAGAAGGAACTCTTGACAGATCGACCTGACATCCGCCATCAGTGTCTGTGTGTGTGTGTGTGTGTGTGTGTGTGCGTGTGTGTAAAAAAAAAAAACGCCCCGAATATCTGTACGTGCATGAAAGTGTACATGTGTTGTGGCGTGTCGGCGCGCTCTCCTCGTGTGAGTGAAAGGTGTGAAAGGATTGCAGCGGGCGAGAAGATCTTAGAAGTGATTGAGTTGTTCCGCAGGTGTCTAATTGCCGGCGTTTCTCTCTCGTTACATCACTTCTATCGTGTGATTAGGGAATCTTGTGAAGGTTGTCGGCGAGAATGGGGCAGAATACTGGTTCTTTGATTATAACCATCATCGGACTGGGAACCGACAGCCAACAGGCTTCTCCGTCAACTGCTCTGAAAAGATGTTGCGCTTTTTGACCGTGTCTTACGTGTTGCTCTGTAACAATATATTTGCGTTCCCTTGAGAAAGAAGCACCGATTTCAATTTTTCTTCGCCGATTTCATTTTTTCTTCGCCGATTTCATTTTTTCTTCGCCGATTTCATTTTTTTGTTTTTAAACGTTTACCTGCCCCATTCTGATTTTCCTTCTTTCTAAGAACTATGATTGACAGCATACACACATTTGTGTATGTTCGTATCACTCTCACTCAAATAAAGCTCAAAATACAAGTGCTTCAGGTTACTGGACAAATAAAATTAATCTGAAAACTTAACTTGTTTTACTTTCCCAGAAGAAAACATATCTACATAACGACACACCTAATGTCATTTACATGAAAACGTCCACTCTATGTAATACGCCAGCAGGGTTTTTAAAATAATAATCAATCAGCTGAACCGGACTCACAAGCCCCCTGCTGGTCGATACGTGCATTACTATTTGCGGCATTAGTTGCAATTTTTGTTTTTTTCTTACAGCATTTTTTTCCAAAATAAAATCTCCAAGCGCACGTATGGAAGAAGTCACCTTGATGTCATGTATGCTACTCTAGCTAGCTATGAGGGTAAAGCTGCCTGGATGTGAAATGAGATGTTAGCCAACAAAGCTAACGTACATTTGTTGTTCAGTCAGGTGGTTAGCAGCTACAAGAATGTAGCGTTGGTCTGGCAGCTGTGGAGCAGGAAAACTAAAATACTCTCCCAAGTGTTTGGATGTGTTTCCCACTATTTACTGACTTCATATGTGTGGGGGAGGGGGGGCTGTTTTTTGTTTCACTAATGAGTTGTTAGTCACAAAATGTGACAAACATGTGTCTCTAGAGGGCTGTATAAATAACGATCCCACACAAACATTCCCATTTCTTAAATCAAATTCAAAATCCAACGTCATTTGGTAGGTTAATGTACAATTGATCAGGCGCAGATAGTCTATAGTTTGTATTTATATCTATGATGGCGGCAACACATTGTGTGTGTGTGTGTGTGTGTGTGTGTGTGTGTGTGTGTGTGTGTGTGTGTGTGTGTGTGTGTGTGTGTGTGTGTGGTCAGTCAGGGAAGCAGCACAGTCGGTAGAGACAGCTGGATAAAGAGGGGAGAGGATCTGCAGGCAGCTGTGTAGAGGGAGCCACTGTCCCCCTCTCCTCCACATGCATTTTTCATCGCACACTCCCTTCTTTTTTTTTACACTGTTTAGCTTTTCCCTCCCCTCTAAACTTCCATGTGGTGCGTGCTGACATGGCATTTCTCAGCCCTGCACACAAAGCCCTTCGGTGCTCAGTGTCTTGGAGTTGGAGCATGTCCGATCGTGTGTCTGTGCGCCATGTGCCCATGCGTGCACGCATACATGTGAATAGTCGAGGGCGTTATCCTCGCTCAAGCTCTCCCACTCTTCCCCTCCTCCTCCTCTTCCTCGCACACTGGCATCACATTGTACGTCTCTCACAGTCCCATAGGCAGGAGAGAAATAAGAGAGAGAGAGCCCTGACGTAAAGTCCATTTAGTCAGTTGGCATCGCCCAAACTACAACCTAGATGAGACTCCCTGCATAGAGAGGATCATATTAAATTATTCTGATCTGAAATTTAAATTTCATTTTGTTTTGGCCCAAAGCAACGGGCAACACTGCCAGGGTGAGATCAGTAAAGGTCAGGGGGAATTAAAATGCTTACTGTAAGGTTTGTCAGAGAGAGAGATAGAGAGCTAGGAGGAGATAGGAAGCCAGAGGAAAAGGCCATCTGCCTGATAGTTTAGTCAAAGTTGGTGAGAGGAATAAGTCTCCCTTTTTGCAGTCCAATGCTATTAGGTATTAGCTTGACAGGCCCAAATGTCTCCATTCCTTCATATCTATCATATTCCAAGATATAGATTGAATTTGTACATTCTGCATGCGAAATTGAGCCTCACGGTTCAAGAATTCCATCAACGGTGTGCGCTTTACAATACATTTCTATGCATGCCTTGACGCCAGATGATTTGCTATATGACAATAAACAAATCCAATGAATCTGACGCGTGAAGTAAAACAGCAATGGGAAAATGTAACTGACATCCGATGGACAATTCCAGCCGCCCCTCTTGATGATTTGTTCGATATATAGATATTTATTTCATTAGATATCAAGCTAAATATCTTGGAAATGAAAACAAATGGGCTGTCAAGAAGATTGGGGCGGAGGAGGGAGACAAAGAGAGGCAGGGCAGTGTGTGTGTGTGTGTGTGTGTGTGTGTGTGTGTGTGTGTGTGTGTGTGTGTGTGTGTGTGTGTGTGTGTGTGCGTGTGTGCGTGTGTGCGTGTGTGTGTGTGTGTGTTTGCGTGTGCGTGTGCGAGATAGGGAACATTGCGGGGGTCATTTCTTTGCCACAACACACATATCCGTATCTGTTGGTACACGTCTCTATCTTTTCTTATAAACTCTGTCGGCTCTGCAGATGGATGATATTAGTTGAGCCCGGTTTCAGGCAATAATCATAGTAAATGAGCAGGTTTACAAATGACAGCTGGATAAATTGATGCCACATTTGGTGTGGCTACATGTTGAGTTTCTTGGCAGGAAACTATTGTGGAAAGTAAAGGAGCAATTATAGGAAGGATAGGAGATACATTATTATATTTTACCCATCCCAGTATCAGGTATCGGGTCCGACACTGTGCTCATGTACTACGGCAACTTGGCGTTAACCTCTCGCCAGTTGAAGCCTAATAAGCTGCCCAGCTGCAACGATAACCTGGTGCACAAACAGGTTAAATCCATCATTTAATGCCAGCTGTAGTGTATGTGCGAAACAGACGGTCCTCAGTAAGTCTTAGCTGTGTGGTTGTCAAGCTAAGTTCCTGTGTCTTGACTGTGCTGCTAACAGCTAACGTTAACTAGCTCTCCTGCCAATTATTGTCTCGGTGTTGCCGCCTGAGCGACCTGTTCTCTGCATCCATCCACGGAGCCAGTGGATACGTCCTGGCCGGTGGACGACGTGGGAGGCAGGACTGCACAGCACACAAGCCGGTTGTTGCTCCTCATCCGCATGTTTTGAAAACCAAAGGTGTCGAGTGCTAGTGCGGCGACGAGAAAGCATTCATACCATTTTCCCAATTGCCTATTTTTTTTTTTTACAAAATATCGACCGCTAACAATCGGCGGCACATCAATCGAAACATCACTAATTAATTAGAGTGCTGAAAGTGCGATTTGGAATACACAAAGGTGTTTGGTTTAGTAGAAACGGTAGTTCAGGGAGCCGTTATTTAAATTAGATATAAATATAAATTGAAAATGACAACAAAAAAAAGTAATACACAACATCAGGGTTTATATTTTAGCCAATGAAACCGCTCAGCTCAGACATCAGTGTACAATTCTGGCTTACTGTGCACCTGCGAGGGTCGATTTAAGGAAGCCAATTTGGTTGTTGATAGTAGAGCTTCATAACAGCTTCCACAATGCATTTATCCAAGCAGGGCAAAGGAAATAAAGCCAGAAGTAAATTACTAAATTGTAAAAGGCAGCATTTTACTCTTTGTTTCTCTGTGGTGGATAATTCTGGCAAATGTGCTACAGAAGAACAACCTGCTGCTAGCACATGTGGTGCCGTTTCATGCAGAAAAGTTAATGATGGCAACACTTTCACCAGTCAGGTTTTTATGTCAGGAACCTGAAGGAAAGCAATATCCGTCAGTATGCCACGCACATTTCTTTTCTTATAGATGTAATAAGGAAGATGTGTTGCAGAAACCTTTGCAGCCGTTCATTAGTTCAGCAGTGCAGGGCTCTGTGGAAATATGTGGTATAACTAGATGTGATCCTTCAGACAAGTAGGGATGAAATAAGTGAGAATAGAGGGTGAGGAAGCAACGTACGCGTGTTCGCCTTAGGCCCCCCATAACACTGCGCCTGTCCTGGATTATGAAATGCTTTCAGTGGAAACACATCATCTATAAAAGTGCTGATTGACCTTCTAGCCTAATTAAAGTGCACCATCGCCAATCGAGAACAGATAAGACAGCCGGGCTGTCAGGGTGAGGGTGAGGGTTAGGCTCTCCCCCTGCAGTCACATCAGCACTACAGAGGCCATGCATACCAAAAGCACACGACAGCGCCGAGCTCCAAGTTTAGCAGCTCGTCTTCTATCGAGCATGAGCTCCAACTAGTAATATGGAAATGGTAAAATATGAAAGTACACCAGTGACATGCTTTAGGGCTTATGTATTTATTTATGTATTTTGCAACTTTACCTCATGCTGCATTTCCCCCTTCTCATAACTGTTAACACTGCAGTTTTTTTTTTTCCCAGAGTGAAGTGATGCTCTGCCCTGAACTGAACTAGAGTATATGCAAAATGAAGCTGCTGGCTGATGGCGCATGTGTAGAGCAAATCTGAATTTACTTTCACCGAGGTCTCTGTAGGTCGAGGCAGGTGAGTGCTGGAGCCTACCCTATATTCCCCTACAGCGCTCACACTCCTGGCCGGGGAAAGCTGACATGCAGGGTGGCCTGTAAGCCTCTTTTGTCCATGTGCAGCAAAGTCATCTGCCAGCTCAGTTGCTCTTGCAGACAAAGCTTCAGAGAGATAGCCCATATTCTGGTACATCCTCCCTCTCTCTTGAGCTGGAGTTGGGCATGGCCCCTCGCTCTCTATCTCCTAAGCCTCCTCCCTTTCATTTCTCTCTCCCTCCCTCCCTTCCTCTTGCTCATGCATGCTTCCCACATTTTCTCATCATCTCTTTCTTCCGCATTTCTCTCTAATTTCATTGCTTTTGTTTGCTGTTCTTGAGCGTTAATACTGTAATCTTTAGGTATTACATATCAAACGCTTTCGGCCTGTCAATCTCACCATTGTCTTTTCGCCAATATAGAGGTTTTTGTTCCAGCATGGGTTTATATTTTATGATATTGCAGTTGGTCAGAGGTGAGGAGGTGAGAGGATATTGTGCTCTATATTTCACACAATAAGATCAGAAAGAGGAAAGCAGGATATCACATCTGGCTCAGTTTGGCTCGGCGTATAATGAAGTTTGTTGTCTCCCGCTGTAGTCAATTTTGACCTTCCAAATGAGAAAAAAAAAGGTAATTACTTGAGAGCAACCATGAAGGCTAATGAGTTACCATGAAGGTAACTCATTAGCTATCAAAGATAATCACAAGGTAATGTGGGAGAAAGAGCGAGAGATGGAGATAGTAAGGCAGAAGGAGAGGGGCATAAATGGGCGATCAGACAAGGAGAGCAAAAAAACGTCAGCGAGATGATACAAGAAAAGGCCAAGAGCAACTCTACTGTAAGGAAGAGGGAGGAAGAGGAGAAAGAACCGCGCGTAGGAGAAGGGAGGTGGGGGTTGGTTGAGGGGGCTGGCCGAGGGGGTGTGTCCAACATTACCCTCATGAATCAGTGTCAGTGGAGCGATGAGAAAATAATTAAGAAACAGGCTAGCGCTGTGTTAAATACTGCCAAAGGTAAAAGGCCCATTCTGCTGTATATGAACACAATCTGGACGGGCGAGAAGAATGGCAATAAATGGGATCGGAGGGGGAAAAATGGGGGGGGGGGGGGGGGAATCCATATCATAACGGATGCCAAAGTGCCCTTCAGATGGCATTATGAAGGGAGACAATATAAATAGCACCGCCACATTGTAAATGTTTATATACAGTAGCTACGTATACACGCCGCACGGCAGTTCCAGGATTTATGACCGCAGCCGTAATACACTGAATTCGACACAAGGCTGTGAGTAATATTTCACATTTGTTATCATATTGAGTGTAAATTTGCTGAGACGTATACGGTGGCGATAAAATATTATAAGCCGTTTCTCCTTCTATTTTTCTCCTTTCAGCTGATGTGTTCTGAGGTGGGAGGTGGGTGGCGGGGGGGTCTGATGACTGGGCAAGTGAGCTGACTGCAACTGTACAGAAAGAGAGAGTACAACAATTATACTCCCAAAAGAACCTCTGAGGTTTTACATGGAGCATTTATGGGAAGGAGGAACCAAGTCAGGAGACTGTAATTGTGTGTTCACGGCTTCCAGCAAGGCTCAGGATGCAGCTGAAATCCCCCGGCCAGCGGCGTAGAACAGAGCAGCCATTAGATCGCACTGATGCATAAAATGCGCGTCGCTCTTCGGAGACTATTGAGTGACAAACACGAGGTCCTGTGTGTGCTGTATGTGCATTTTGTGTCTTCACATGTCCGTATACGAACATGTGTGTGTGCGCGCGTGTGAGCACAGATGTGTGGGTGAGTCTTTCAGGTGTCGTATACAATATCCATCATCCTTTCTGCCAGCGGCACAGAGACAATTCATGATCACTGGTCTCCCAATCCCCTCTGAGATGGAATCGACTCGGAGGAAATGTGTACGGTTGGAATGCAGAAGCTATCTCCCCGTGAGGCGGCCGTTCGGTAACACATTATAGTTTGATCTCCAGCTCTTTGACCTGACCAATACGCTATAGGGCCCCGTGATGCAACAGTTACCTCCCACTTGATACCGTATATATGTATGTACAGCGCACCATGCGGCTTATACTGTTTCTAAAGGTGCGCCTGTTGATATAGCTGCTCGTATTTGCAAGCTGTTTTATTTCTCTGACCGCCTGAGTGTGTGTATGTGTGTGTGTGTGTGTGTGTGTGTGTGTGTTTGTGTGTGTGTATGTGTGTGGGTGTGTGTGTGTGTGTGTGTGTCCGAATCTGATTTTACGGTTACTTTGTGTATTGCCTTATGTTTACAGCGTTTATGCATATATGAGCAGCCTTGTGTCAGTGTGCTTATGTGTACTTATTTACATGTATGTGAAAGCGGGGAGGCCTAATCCATCCCAGAGGGGTGCTTAATGAAGGATGCGCGGTTCCTGCATGCACGGCTATGAAGGCCCCTGCGCGCAGCACTCACTGGCATTTTTACTGATGGCTTTTACCGGTCGCAGCCAAGCTGCCGATGAGCGGCCTTGACATCAAAATGATGAAACTATGACATGAAACCAAGCCGGCGTCACAGTAGGCGCAGCTGGAGGGGAAAAGAAGCCGGTCCCATACTGTTAATGTCCAAGCTGAATTATAGGCTGTTTACGGTATATGCAGAACACGGCGGTTGACTTTACAGGCAACCTTGGCAGGCATCTCAACGAAGTATAGGATGTTTAACATTCATATATGTTTAAACGTTGCTTTGTAATTGCCTTTGCATTTGTTGTTTCAATAGAAGTCCGCATCGCGTTTTGCTTTGGTGTTAGAATTGCTGATGGCGTTTTCGGGGAGGACTCTATTATTGTTTTTTCTTTGCGCTGCTGTTTCCAAGCAACATCTCTGAAGTTGTGAGGGAAACAGCACTAATAAGCTACCTCATTAGGGCCGTTGCGTGGTAGGCCTTGCAGTTTGTGCTGTCAACTCTGTGGGTTAGCATGCGAACTTCAAAAGACAGCCGCAGATACAACACATACACACAGGAGTGCTAATTTACTTTGGAAATTGGTAAACAAACTAGTCCATCAATCCACATTTCCTTCTCAGTAGAAGGTGAGCCGGTGGATCCGACTGACTGAAGTGGCTCCGGCGTTGTGACAAAATTCATGGCCGCTCTGTCGCCGGTGATAACGCACGCAGCACATAAAAGGCTCATTATTCAGGAGTTAATTTGGCGGGGTTTTCCTCACCCTGAGGCTGTGCCAAACCCCAGACTCCCTCCCTCGTTGGTCTTTCCCTCCTCTGCCACTGATCCCTTACTGTACACAGGGATTGGAATGATGCCCGTGGCACACCTATACATATACACGCCTATACATGTGCACACACATCCATACTCGCCATCTCATTAATGCAAACACAACCCTAGTTAGATCCCTATATGTGATAAATTGGATTAGATTCCACCGGCTAAGCACTGTGATCTCGTAGGGTTAATCAATTTAATTCCATTCTGTCTGTGTTTTTTATGCTTGAGCACATGCTGACACTGTTATTGTGCGGCATCCTGCTCATTGGAGAAGTATAATAGGCTCGTGAAGGAGGGAGAGGAAGCCACAATGTTTGGTATTCCGGCTCCAAAGTGATTTCGATTCTTTCTTCCTTTCCTTTGACAAGGAAGTACGCTGCAGTAGCTGTTAGCTCTAATACGGTGGATCCTTCCCCTCCTCACAGCGTCTCTCCACTTCTTATCTTCCCTTCCAAATGAGAAAACCTGGACGGCTTCTCGGGGCCCCTGTTTCTGCCTGGATGCTATCTCATTTGGTTTTAATATATTTATCCATTCATTATTGTTCCCTTTTATCGGCGAGCTAATATTGTTCATAATTTGTCCTTATCTCCGAGCCTGACAGTCAAATTTACACTCCGGCTCAGCAGACAGATGGAGAAATGACCCTTCCCCAACCCCTCCTTCCTTAACTCCTCGCCTCCCTTCATTCCTCTCCTCCTCTCCAAACTCCAATGAAACATGACTGACAGCCCGCTGTGTGAGTAGTTGTCATAGCAACCTCCCCATCCCTCTGACAAGTGCTTTTTTCTCTATCGCACCCTCTCTCCCTCCGTCACAATATCTCTCTCCATCCGTGCTCTCTCGCTTTCGCAAGGACTGAGAAAGAGACGGACAGAGAAGGGGATTTTTGAAAAAGCAGAGAGCACCACAAGGCGTCACCCTTATTCTAGGGCTGGGCGGTGTGGCCAAAAATCCATATCACGGTATTTTGTAGGATGCTGGCGGTTTCACGGTATATCACGGTATTTTTTTTTCCCGAATAAACACATTAATTTATTGACGCCGAAAAGGACCGCCCGCCATCGTTATTCACCACTCGCTCGCAACTGGCCAGCAGCTGTTTGTACGTTGGTACATAGGTTGCGTTAGGAAGCTAAACATGGAGGTATTTAGGACCCAGGGGAATGTAGTTATTTCATATCCCTTCATACTGGTGGCGCATGCGCAGCCGTAACGACTATTGTCATTCTTCGGCAGGCAGCAACATTTACAGTTTACAGTCACAGCTGCGTGTACAGCGGTCTGAGCTTCTTATGTCTCACGGATAGAGGTTGACTCACTGTTAAATGTTGTTGCCTGTCAAAGCGCGGCGACCGGTATGACGGTATATGAAAAATTCATACCGTACGGAAAGCTGAAACCGGTATACCGCACAGCCCTACCTTATTCCCATCCCTCCTCCCCCCACCTCAGTCTCCTCCCACCCTTCCCTTGCCTCATCCTCTCCACCCCTGACAATGATTTACCAACTCCAGTGGTGCACCTCTTTCATCCATCCTGGCTTATCAAGGACTGCAGGACTGTATGCACATCAACTTACAGTTCTCAGTCTCCTACACATTCTCTCTCTCTCATTCTTTCTCTACTTCTCTGCCTCCCCTAGCTCTCTAATTTCTTTCTTTCTTTCTCTTGTTGCTCCCAAAAACAAAAAAAATCTGTCAAAAATGCTCAGCAGTCTGCAGTGTAATCATGGAGCATACAGTAATAAGTCTCCAGCAGAAAGTATAGACTGTGTGTGCTGTGTGGACAGGAGATCCTTCAAAACTCCTCGTGGAAATACACATTATGTAACAGAAGATTTGGGGCATATTTACAGGGAAGGAATTACAGCGGTGGTGTTTGTCATGCGCATGCTGTAACGGTCAGGCTAAAGCTTGAATAATTAAGATATTCAATATTACCGATATAAGTTGCTTTTGCGCAGTGGCTCAAAGGCTTCTCACAAGGCCACATAGCAAACAGCTTAAATTGATTAGAAAGGGTCCAAATGGACCCAGTAATCTTCAGTATGTGTAACCAGGCAGCACACTGCCATTTCATTATTCCGGAGTTTAATTTCCAATGCATTTATTCCAAACAAGCATCTGTTTAGTAACTCGGAGTAAATTAAACAGGATGGGGGGTGAGTTGCAGGATAGAAATGGTGTGTCACAATGAAGTTGCATAGAGTACTCTGCCACAGTGAGCTGTAAATGCATCCTAATGCCAGCATGCTGCACAGTTTTCACAGTTAAGTTGCTGGCGGTGATTAGACCCCTGAATTGTTTCCGCTATGACATTTCACTGCGAACACTATAGTGCTCTAATTTAGGATGCTATTCATGCTCGCCAGGCTCTGTAAGCAAGACAAAACAACTCATAATTTCTTGTCTTATTTCGCATGCATCTATACAGTAGAAGCCATTTACCACAGGTGAGTAGCTACAACAGAAAGATGACTCGGATATTTTCGAAGGCTGCAAAAAGGCTTTTCGAAGGCTGCAAAAAGAGAGTTTGCCGCTAATCATGTTTTAACCTCTCCGCTTCTCAGAATGCTTCAGGGTTGCGTGCGACTGACAGCTGCGAATTTCCAGAAAGAAAACACGATTCAATCAGAAACATTCTTTTCATGACTTCCTATTAATTATGTAGAACACGGTTGAGCTCGCAACTGCTCTCAACATGTCGACGGAGAGCCGGTGGCTAATTGCTAATGGGGCTAACAGCGCTAACCATGCAAACAGTGGCGAAAGCGCTGACATTGATGGCACAGCCTTCGGGAGCAATTTGGGGTTTAGTATCTTGCCCAAGGACACTTAGACATGCGACGGACAATTAATAGACAGCTCGCTCTACCTTTGAGCCACTCTTTGATCAGCTGGGGCACGGACCAGGCTCCATTAATTACGGCCATTACAGTTTCATAATGAACAGACAATATTTTTAGACTTGTCAACGGGTGGAGTCTGACGCCATGCAGCCTAACCGGGAAGCGGGGTCAACTTGAGCGGGTGAGCAGGGAGGGCTGCTAGTTGTGGGAGGATCCCCTTGTGATTTGCTCCCCTCGTCATTTGCTCTTTGCAGTGCTTGACAGCACCTTCTCTTCCAGACAGCCAGAGGCAGGCGCTGATCGCCTTGGAAAGATCAATCCCACCCGTTGAGAGGAGTCAAAAAATATTGTCAGTTCATTATGAAACTGTAGCAGGCGCAATTATTGGGAAACTCTGGAGCTTGATCCGTGGCCCTCCAGCTGATCAATGAGAGATGACCCTTCCTCCAGAGGGTCAGACTCATTCTTCCTTCTGTTTATGCATTTTCAAATCCTTCTTACTGTACGCAAGGCTCACAATATCATTTCATAGGTGGATGTTGTCACTGGTTTGAGAGATAGTATGCTGCATGTACTGTACTGCATCGACAAAGCATATATATGAATGTATAGAGAAGCACTGATGTGAGATTGAATAGCAGATATAGGATGCTCTTGAGCTAAATTAAATACAGCTGAGCTTTAAGAAGTCCAGGTGTTTGAAGAAACTATCTAAGGTTGATGTCCGTTGAACAGAGGGGCCAAAACTCCATAAAAGATATGTGAGGATATCAGAATCTGTGTGTAGACTAACAGTGAGAGACGCCACATGTTTTAGTTGTTTTCTTCAGTTCAGACATATATCACATACACTCAGCTTTACATTTCAGTAGAATGACAAACAGATGAAGCAGGATTATTGGGGGCACGCTGCAGCCTGTAATGCAGCTGTGGCCACTAGGCCAGCGATAGCGCCAGCTAGCAGCGTCGCAATTACACCATGAATACACAAGCCAGCGCAGTGAAAACAGCTTGGAAAGCACGGTGCGTTCAGGCACAGTATCGAGTGCAGGTCACACACATTTGGGCAGCGCTGGGAGCCCAATGCGCTGTAGTCACGAGCGTAAAACGGAGGAATATGCTGTGCAGGCAGCCGGATTGATTGAAATAGGAGCGTATCTGTTCCAGCAGCAGCATAACATGAATCGAACATAATGGTGAAAGCTGAGATGGTGAGAGGTTTGTGTGGCAGCGGCCGATGGATGGAGGTTAGCAACAGAAGCAGTTATCATACTGGTTGAGGTGGCCACTCCGTTACTGGGACATGCAACTCGTTGCGTGTCTTGTATGTGTGTGGTCGGGGTGGGGGATCCGTCACCGGTAATCAGCTGTGTCAGAGTGCGAGAGGGTATCCTAGTTTGCATATGCAATTTTTCTCTTAAAAATGATTCCCATCACACCTTTATATATGTGTGAATGACTGTGGGTGCTTTGCACTCTCTTTGTGTCTGTTTGCACACTTGTCTGTGCTGCGGTGTTGTAGATAAATGAGATAATGTTTCCATCGGCGATGAACACAACACCTGAATTCCCAAGGTAGCGTTTTAGTTCAGAGCAGCCACAGCAGAATCCTAGACGGTGGAACAGATCTCCTAGATGATCTGTTTTCATGCGTTGTTAGCTGGTTTTCAAAGCACACTCACTGTGCAGAACATGCACTCCATCTCTCTCTATCTATCTCTCTCTCTCTCTCTCTCAGCCACAGATGATGAACCCGTGCTAAATGCTGCTGTTGTAAACATAAAATGTATATACAGACACACCTTTCTTACTTTGCAACTCCTGCCTCCTCGCATCTTTTCTTTTCAGATGTAATGCAAAAAGCCAGCAGACTGAACTTGACTCAAGCGTGTTCGGCTTTTGTGTCGCTCACCGTGAACCAATACACGGGCATGTGATATATCGCGCCCACATGATCCCGTTATACTTAGATTCATATAAATATTATTCCATTCGGCTGGAGGTGACGTTGCCAGTTGGAAATCCTTCAGAGGAAGGATGGATGCGGTGTCGTATTTTAAGACATGCCAAGAGCTGTTCATAGTTTGATCGTCGAGAGTGCAGCTCATATGAAATTGATAGGTTCGTGCATTAATTCAAAACTTGTCAGATCCCCATCATCTACTAGAAGACGGGAGTTAAAGCCAAAGTAGGGGCGACCGCGGTCACAAGGGGGTTTCTGTGCGCGGTGTGTCCAGCTCTCCAGCTGTGTACAGGAGCGTATGAGAGATGTGGTCTGGCTGGATTGAGCCCCCCTTTTCTCTTTGACTCATCTCCTCTCAACATGTATATTCCCCCTCCAGCAAAAGGAAGGACCATCTTGGCCTTTAATTTTCCAGTTCAGGGCTTTCCTTTTTTTTTTTTCTTCTTCTTTTTTTTTGCAGATAAATGTTCCCCAATCCTCCTTGACAGATGTCACATTGCATCACTTCCGTTGTGATACATAGCCTCTGATCCTGCCACTTGCAATAAGGAGCCCGCACCAGGGACAGCCCCTCCCCAGACAATGCACTGACACGGGTGATTATTTTAAAGGTGCATCATTGGCGGGGATGAAACCCTAGCCCTGTCTGCACTCGCTCGCTTGCCGTGCCCGTCGCCAGGAAATGTGGGTATCGGCCTGTGTCTGGGTCAGGGAACCACAACGACACGACGCATTCTGCAGTCGTCACAGGTCACCCTGACACTGTGCGATACCTCTTGGCAGAGACTTCATGCCGCTCTCAACCGCTTCACAGCGGCGGCCGCTGGTCCTGGTTCTCACTCCGCCTCTCCACTGCGACTTCACAGGTCAGAGTTGGAGAAACAATCTGTAAAAAGGGAATGTTTTAGTGCTTCTGCTGCCAGCAGAGACTCGCTGCACTGTAGCATTAATCATACACGGCCAGAGTACATCAGTAAACACAGTGTGTCAGGTCAAGGTAAAGATCAGATCCCAGAGCATTTAACAGGACTCAATAGCATACAGGCTATCTATTGAAAAGTCAGCGTTATTCATGGCATGTCTCACAGCCTTCGGTGCTCGCAGGAGAGACACGCCATTGTTCACTGAAGAGCATACTGAAATATTTCTCTGGCTACACAAAAAACACTGGATCAGCAGCAATTAGTAGAGTAAGAGAGAGATAAAGAGAGGAAGGGAGGGAGGCAGTTGAAAAAGAATGAGGTTGAAAAATGTGGAATCAGCGAGAGAGAGAGAAAAAGAAAAGCAGAAAGGAGAGAGAGAAAGATGAATAGAGAGGAAAGAGACCAAGGGAGAGAGTGGGTGAGAGAGAGAGAGAGAGAGAGAGAGAGAGAGAGAGAGAGAGTTTCCAGCCAGTAACAGTGTGGTGTTTAGGAGGTTGGAGCTGCCTGGAGCCCCTGGTGCTTTTAAAGGACCAAATACTTGCTCATTGTCTTGGGCCCTGGTGTGTGTGTGTGTGTGTGTGTGTGTGTGTGTGTGTGTGTGTGTGTGTGTGTGTGTGTGTGTGTGTGTGTGTGTGTGTGTGTGTTTTGTGTGTGAGAGAGAGAGAGAGAGAGAGAGAGAGAGAGAGAAACCTCTTCATTAGTCTTCCCACTGCTCTCCCCCCCAGCCCCTGACCACTCACTTACCCCCCGCAGCTACAGTATATGTGCACATATGGGACCAAACCCAGTTGTACTGGAGATTAAAATGATCAGTCTTGGAAAAGAGATAATACAATGTGACTCGAGCCCAACAAACCTCGGCTCTGTGGGCGTATATATATATATACGTGTGTTTGCTGCTGTGGAAAAAGATACTTCTTCTGAATCAAATCCTGTGCCACCGAACAATGATGAGGTTTCACTACTGTATGTTCCCAAAATTGGTTTAGTAATTGAGGTCAAAGTTATAATTTAACCTTTTGTCTCGTTGTTTGTTCCAGAAGACAGGAAGTTGTTTGTCGGGATGCTGAACAAACAACAGACCGAGGAGGATGTGTACCGCCTCTTCGAACCCTATGGAGTCATTGAGGAGTGCACGGTCCTAAGAGGTCCTGACGGAAACAGCAAAGGTAGGAGCCGTGATACAGTTGTCAGCTTTATTTAGGTCACTGACAGAGAAGTGACAGTGTGAGTGAACATCTACGTCAGCTGGGCTACGTAAAGTGTATGTGACATATGCACCAGATATAGGTCAAGTGACACATAATTGCAAACATTTTTACGCCGCACTGTTTGATGTGCTCGTCGGCTGCAGGCAATGACAAAATAGTTAAGCCTGATGTGTCACACACTCTTTGATTTATCATAATTAGGAACTATGAGAGAAGTTGAATGGATAATTAGTTTGTCTTTCTCCTCTTGTGCCGTTTTGTCAAGAATGTATTAATTTTTTTGAAGCAGCAGACCCTCAAAAATTTAAGTATTTAAGTATGATATTTAAAAAAGTGATTCATTTATATATATATATATATATATATATATATATATATATATATATATATATATATATATACATACTATGTGATAAATTCCAAAGATCAGATACAAAACCAAGACTCTTTATATGATAGCCACCAGCAATACATGAGACCCCATGTTATAAATAATAATCCCACCACAAAGCATTAAAACAATGCTCGTGTTATTTAAATGCCGATTTTGCCATCACAAACTCTTCCTCAGCATATGTCCTCATTCCTTCGTGTTAATCCGCAGCGTTTTGTCCACTGCATGTGCTGCCGGTGGGGACTGTAACCTACACTATCGTGTTGATATCTTGCAGGCCTTTTTAAAACAGCCAACAACTTTTGGAGACATCGATTCTCTCTGACACACAGCAAAGAGCAAAGCGACTAGTGGCTCTTCCCTAAAGCCCATTCCCCAGTCGGCGCTTAAGGAAATTGTTGTGGAATTCTATCTAAAGGGGGTTTGAAGCCAGAGCGCTCTGACTCTGCAGTGGTTTGGAGGAGAAGGAAGAGATGGATGTCAAAACCATCCGAGTGTCCCCACTGTGAGGATGAGGGCAGCCCGGGGAACTTTCTAGTGGCTGAACGAAGTCCATTCACTTAAGTGCCGTTCTTAAGAACAATTTGTGTGCACTCGTACTCTACTTGAGTATTTCCATTTTATGCTACTTTATATTTGTACTTTATATAAGTAGTCACTTTGCAGAGTCATATTATTTATACATTAAACAAATGAATCATGATGCATGTTTAAAGCTATCCAGGCGTGTATACAGTAATCAGCTCCACATTTACATTTAACATATTCTGTATTATTCTTGAATGGGTAATGCTGCATAATGAGTACATTTAGTACTCAAAGTATGTTTCGATGCCAATGCTTCTATACTTATGCTGATGAATAGTTTTGAATGCATGATTCTTTTTACTCATAACAGAGTATTTATACACGGTGGTATATCCTCAGCTGGAAGTTGCATTCCTCTTTGTGGCATTTGAGCCAACTATCTTGAGTTCAGACACTCAGAACGTCCGACCCCAAATATTACTATCATATCCATCTTTTTCTACAAATGGGTGTCTGTATTAGTTTGCAATATTATTTATTTTGTTATTATTTCTTAATTAAAAAACACAACCAAACAAAACGTATCCAACACCTGCTGGCCAAAACAACTCTGCTTTGCACTTAGTCATCACCACAACCTATTTTCACAATCATGTGCAACAATATGATTACTGTGCAACAATATAATTACTGTAAGTTTGATAGCATAATACTTTATGCTCTCTACTGCTCTCTACTGCACGGTTCCACATTCTCAATCACATGATAACACTCCTGTTTGGTTTATTAAAAAAACAAAAACGAGGCAATGCACACTGCAGCTTGCTAAGTATATAAAGAGTTAAATTCATAATTATATTGGCATCTAGTTAATACCACTGAAGCAAAGTCCTTGTACAGGTCATGCCGAGCTCTCGCTCCTTTCTATCCATATCTCAACAGAGGGTAGTGGTTTGACAGCTGAATGGGCATCTTGATTGGCTGGTGTCCACAGGGGTAAGCCCATTAAGAGGGGAAGAATGGCAGGGCGGCGAGGTCAGGCAGTAGAGATGATAAGAAGAGTAAAGTATGAAAGATTAAATAAGAGTAGAAAAGAAACTTAAAATGAAATGAAATTAGGTGAAATGGTGTATAATTATAAGAAGGGATGGTAGCTCCGTGGTTATTGCTGCCTCACTGCAACAGACCCTGGTTCAGTCCTCATACGTTCATGCTCTCGTAGATTAATAAACTCACTGCAGAGACACGCATAGAGCAGTGGAAGGGACACTGTCATATAATCTGCACACATGTACCATCAATATTTTGGCCTCGGGTACAAAGAGACACTGAACTAGTCTTGAAAGCCGATTACAATGTGTTCATGAGTTTATTTCTAAAGGAGACAAAGCGTATGGCTTTATATCAAGTGTCCCGGTCCTATCAGGGGGCCATACTTCAGTTTAATAGTTGAATAATTGATGTGCAACAGCTCACTTTGTGAACCCACAGAAGCCATCTTCAACTTGCTTTCACTTTGTCTACGCGTCACAATATTCCTCAAGGACATGAGAGCGGAGAGTGTTGGTTCTGTGGTTCCCGGCCTTTGGACAGACATCGCCACACTCGCAAATATTGATCAGAACATCCTGTTGTGGGAACAATAAACTCTCCTGAGTTCCCAAACGGAGCGTTTTTTCTGTTCAAAACACGTTACGAGATTAGCCAGTTTAGCTAGTATTTAATATGCACAGACAGGCATGTGGTGCTAAATAGCATGCTTTTCTGCTTCATCAGTGCAATCTTTAGCCGGCAGCTTCTGCCTGCTTGTCTGCCTGCCTAATGCCCGGAGTGGGGCAGCCTGCTGTGCAATGAGAGCCTCTCGCTGCACAGTGATTTCTGTGGTGTCAAATACAATTCAACATCCTTTATTAATATACCGTAGGCTTTTAAACTCGCTCGATTGAGTGCATTTACTGTATATATATGCTGTGTGCGTGCCTGTGTGTGTGTTTGTGTGTATACCTGACTGTGTGATGTGCATCTCCTCTCTTCCAGGTTGCGCCTTTGTCAAGTTCTCCACACACACCGAGGCTCAGTCTGCAATCAGTGCCCTCCATGGCAGCCAGACCATGCCAGTGAGTACAGCTCTTTCTCACACTCACATATAACGAACAGAGGAACACACACACACACACACACACCGCATGCACAACACGTACACACAGCGCACCAATCACAATAGCTGTGTGCAGTCCGCCTCTCCTGATTAAGAGCTGTAAACTTGTAGTTTTGAACTCCCCCCCCCCCCCCTCCCAACTGTAAAGTTTTAATCAATTTATAGAAAGTGCAACCAGCCTTATAAATACCCCAGTGTTAAAAACGGATACAGTCAGAAATAGCCTTCTGTCTCTTTAATTAACACGGTACTTTTTACAACCTCCCCCCCCCCCCCCAAAAAAAAATTCCAAATCTAATTTCCAGATAAAACTGTTTAGAATGATAATTGAATTTTGGGCGAGTCATCAATCAGTAGTTCTGCTTGCATAATCAGTGAATATAACTCCAGTGCAAGATTACATTTGCTCGTTATGTAAGCACACCGTGTCCTCTGAATTTTCTCTCTGTATTGGATTTACTATGAGCACAGAAGCTGTACTGCTCATTTGTATGTGTCTCATGTTTAGACAAGCTCGCCGTATACCTGATGGTGTCAAAATAAAAGCTACTTACTCTGCACTCCAAAGCTGAATAGAGTCATTCTGCGTGACATCCGGGAAGCGGACAGAGAGTCACGTCCCATATTATACAGTAGACTCTGCTTTTATACTCGTTTTTTGTTACGTTTTTGGTTTTTCGAGAACTCTCACCTCCGAGAAGCAGGGACCCTGAACTCTCGCCCACCTTATCTCGCCGATGTTGTGTTTCACTGTATGATTTCATTATTAATGGTTGCCAATGTGTGGCTCAAGAGAGGCGAACAGAGAGAAGGACTAGACGCCAGCTGTGCCATTTTGGCGCAACCTCCGAGTCAATCTAAGTGCAAATGACTGCAGGTCATGAGGAAAGACTCTGGATGTCCCCTCTCCATAGATACCCTCCTCTCTCTGTGGCTCCATCCCCCTATCTATGCTAGCTCTCTGCCCTCACTCGTCTCTCTTTGGCAGCCTCTCGGGATATTAGGCAATAGACTTGTTTACTCCACCTTTCACCACATTGGCTGCTGAATTATTCATCTAACTATAAGCAGGGGGCAGAAGGGAGGGGAGTTAGAGTTGGAGAGAGAGTGAGAGACAGAGAGAGGGGGGGTGCGAGGGAGAATGAGTGAATGGACAGGATTTATACCTCCTGCTCTGGTAAATTGATTATAGAAATCTGATCAGCATTTCATATCCTGTGGCTGCTGGAGGAGAGGACACAGTGTGCCTGCCTGGCTGAGATTAGCGGACCACCAGTGGACCATTTCGCCTCAGTAGGGCGGCGCTATTCAGAGCAAAGTGTCCATCAATGTAGCGAAGATCCTGGAGAAAAACCTTGGACCGTGCATCCTGTATCCATTTGGGTTCATGTTGATTTGCGGTTGAGTCGCAGCTGCAAAAATAAGTCACGTACAAGTACATTGATGGAATGAATGAATAAATATTCTTTCATACCCACCTTTGGATGCATTACAAAATGAATGCATGAATAAAGAAATAGAAGAAAAGAAAACAGATCATTGACAGCAACACCACAGGATCCACACTGAATCCATTGCCAGTTATAAGCAATTGTCTCTTTCCTATTTCTCTGAGGCTAATAGAAAATATATAGAAATTGTTGAACAAACTATATATATCTATTCATTAGGGGTGGGAATCTCAAGGCACCTCTCGATTGGATTCAGAGGCTACGACGCGATTATGAACCGATTATCGATTAATCTTGATGCGTCAAAATCTTTCTATACATGATTTATTTTTCCTCACTGTGACTATCTGCTCTTTTTAAAACACTGCATATTTGCAATGATTCATAATTTACTTCCATTAACTTTTATTCATTCAATATCAGTAACTAATGGAAGCCATGCGTCAACTTGAGGGTTACATTTCCCAGCGTTGCAAAGAGAACCAACAAGAAGATAAATACAAAATTGTGCCTGTAGCAGCATCCTCGTCAAATTAACACAGACGTCAGCATGTTTTGAGTCATTTGACTAACAATATAGACTTCTTATCAAACAAGAGAAGAAGCATTTAGCTAAAAAATAACTACATTGTGAAACTATACAGATGATAAAGGTGTGCTGTTATGGATGTCCACACATAGCGTGCTACTTCCATCCTCCCCGCTCTCCTCAGTGACTCCATGACCTTAGCTTTGGTTTGGTTGTAGAGTATCGCTGTGTCCGCAAAAACGTCATTTTATCTCGGTTCCAAAGTGTGCAACAAAGCAGGAAAGCTCTGATTCATAATGACTGTGTGTAGGGCCGCACATTCTTGTTCATAAAAAAGTTGCAATCCGAGTTGTGCGGAAGAAGAGGCTAAATGCTTCCATAAGTTAGCTTCTAACCCAGGGGGTGCAGGTCGGATTGTATCCCATCGTCTGTCACCAAAACTCTGCTGATATTTAGCCGAGCTTAGAATGACACGCTGTTTTTACGTCTGTTGCGTTCAGGGGCAACGGTAAAAACGGACAGCCCGGTGTCACAGAATGGTCACAGGCCATCGTAACATTGAGAATTTACTTTTAAATATCTGATTATTGAGTTTTCTGTATCAAGTCATAATCGTTCAAGAGAGAATCTCGACGCATCTAAGGATCTATTTTTTTTATATACACAAATATTAGAGTGAGGCTCAGGCTCTGTCCAAAACTAACCTGTGTGTGTGTGTGTGTGTGTGTGTGTGTGTGTGTGTGTGTGTGTGTGTGTGTGTGTGTGAGTGTGTGTGTGTGTGTGTGTGTGTGTGCGTGCGCACATATTTACTGCCACACACAAGGCCACGGCTGTTGAGCCTCGGAGAGATGACCATGAATAAAGCCCAGCCAATGGCGTCGCTCTCTGGGTGTTCGGGTGCACTGAATATTAACACTGCGACTAACTACAGCCATTTGATAGATCTACTGCCAATCCCCCAAAGCATGAGCACTGGCTTCTTAGAGTTTATGAGTGTGCACACACACTCACACAAATGCATGTGTGTGCATACATAAACATGTACAAACAGAAGCACTTTGTGGCTCGTGCATTTGCATGAGCACACACACACACACACACACACATACTCTTCCTATATTGCTCCGCTCTCTGTTTCACTGTCACAGGCTCGTACAGCCACAGGCTAGGGTCAAAGGCTCCCTGACTGATCTTATTTTCCAGCTCGGAGGACTCGAGCTGAATACATTTGTGTTATTCATGTCGAGGGGGAGTGGGCATTTTGTATGTATTGTATGTGTGAGTCGGGCAGGAAAGAGGAAATCTGCATGGAATTTGTGCACCTATGTGGAGAGTATATATGTATGTAGATTTATGACAGACAGCGCATGCAAAAATATACTTTACCTATAAATGTGTGGGAGCAGCATACGTATTTTTCGTGTACGTACCTAAATGAAAAATGGTCTGCCAATAGCTAACTACAACATAATGTCAGTGTATGAAGGATGATAGCAAGGTAGTGCAAGTGTGTGAATTATAGCAGTGCATCGGCAGGTCACATAGAAGACCTTGGCTGGATCTCCATCACACCCTAACTCGTCATATTTCAAGCATGCATACATCCGCCTCCCATACACACCGCCACCATTTCTCAGCCAACTTACACACACACACACACACACACACACACTACACTGCCACATTTCTGGATACGAGTGGCTCAATTAAACATTTAAACGCCAGAGCTGTAAAGCAAATTGCTGGGATTCAGCAGGGCCGTGTAGGAAGTAAGTCCCGGGATAGAAGTACACCAAGACGTGTGTGTGTGTGTGTGTGTGTGTGTGTGTGTGTGTGTGTGTGTGTGTGTGTGTGTGTGTGTGTGTGTGTGTGTGTGTGTGTGTGTGTGTGTGTGTGTGTGTGTGTGTGAGGGGGGCAGGTCAGGTCTGTAGGGCCGTGCTGATTTTTTCACTCCATATCCACATCAGCTGAGCCTGGGTTTGAGGCAGTTTCAGCTGACACATGCAGGGACTAACACATAAATACTGGAGCAGGATGATGGAAGGATAAGAGCAGAACAAAGGAAAGCAAATGAGGTAAAGTTTGCATAAAAGGCAAGAGCTGGATGATTGAGAGTGAAGAGAGGAGCAAAGACGGTTTAAAAAAAATTAAAAAAAGCATCCAAATGTGATTCCCCAGCTGCTGGATCTTCTCTATTACTTCAGACAGAGAACACATGCAAGTGCTAGGATGTAATACTCAACAAGACACAGTGTTTTAATGATAAAAATTAAAGGTGGAAAGGCACAAAAAAAAGAGAGAACAAAACAGCAGATCCTGCAGTACATAAATGCTGGTTTATGTCAGAAAACGGTAATGATCTCATTGTGCATTCAATGAGATGCAGAGTTTTAATGTCAGTATTTCACAAGGATGATAGATCTTTGTGCTGCTACTCATTAAACAGTGTTCTGCCTTTATATTTTTAAGTTAACGTTGATTGTTTACGATCTGTCATCTCCCAGACAAGTATTTCTACCCAGGCAATTTACATTCTAATAACCTAATAGATTACAGTCATCCATTATTTTACTAGCCAAGCTCAAAGAGGATGTGTATTTATGATTCCATGGGTGGTAATGCATTATCACCACAATAAGCATAGAATCGTATCATGCGAGGGACATAAATTATAAGCCGTGTACTGTAGCACCCAACTGTATATGCAGCATCAATACAGAACTCAGTGGGGGCAAAATAGATAACTCATGATTTTAAAATACTGAGGCATATGATGCCATTTGTTGTGGAGAAACATCAGCTTTAGTGGCAATACATTATGATTAAAAGAGGCGGGTTGTTTTTAGTTTGCAGGCACTGATGAAAAAAGAGTCTGTTGTAAGGATGCTGAAATCGTGTTTATCAGGAAGACGGGATGTTTTTCTTCATTTTTGTTTTTGTGCTCGCACGGACTGAATCATAGTTTAACTAACCCATGCAGACTGGGACACCATTAAGGCCACGTGACACTTGAAGCTAATACAGCTATATACCAATACAGGAACAGGCTTCCTTCTGGCTTTAAACCACACTAATGCAAGCCGGCATATGTTTAAAGTTGACAAAGTACTGGATGTATAGCTGGGCGTGCAGCTAAGACCGGCACCAAGGAACTGTAGAGGCAGACTTTCCTTTTGGTTCTGAATCTCTGTAGTGCCCTTTTTATATCCTCCCTGTTTAACTCCCCTTCCTTCAGTGGCTCTCTAGGCAGCTGGAAGCCGCCTGGCAGGGGGATTCTGCTCACACATGGCAGCTTAAAAATTTAATGAGACTTTTACTTCACACTTCAGATTCTACTCACTGATATCCTGACAGGCCTAACTGGGAAAACCTGGGAGATAAACAAATGTGGCATTGGATGCTTAGCCGATAAGCCATACGATTCAGGGGTCCTTTGCAGAACCAGTGGGAGGGCAAAGTCAGTGTATAGACCTCGTTGAAAAAAAAAAAGAAGCTTTGGAGAGAGTGGGACATACATGGAAGAGTATGAAAGAGAATGGCACAACTAGACTCTTGTACAACTAGACATGCCAATTTACAACAAATCATGTTTCTATCATTCAAGCATTAGAGAAGCAGAGCAGGAACACACAGCTCTTATTACCAAACTAGGTAGCTCTTTAATAGCTTCTTCTTTTTTTTTATACCGTGAGAAGGACTTATTTATATGTACTAGCACATCTCTTCTGTATTCTGGTCCTGCACCGCCCTGTCCTGGACTCTCTCAAAGTTAAACCTCATAATAAAGTTAATGATGCAGATAGTAAAAAAAAAAAAAGCTGGTCAGACACAACAGACAAACCGTAAGCCTGTAACCGTGCCAAAGTTAACCTTGAAGTGACAGAGCAGTTCACACTACGTGACTTTAGCCCTGATTTTCTGCTCACCAATCGTGGAGCTACAGCCGATGAGAGCGCGGGACACGGGTTGGGGGCGAAACCTGGCGGACAGTAAGAACTTTTCTTGCCTTGTGGGACGCCCAGTCGCCGGTCAGTCATGTCGTGTGAAAACCACGACGACTTAAAGGCTCGCGATCACAAGACGAGACGGCAACTTGTTTGTCGTGTGAACAGTGCAGCGATCTGACAACTCTGAAAGTCGTGTCAAGGGAATTCGGCTTTTAAGAAAGTGATATTACAGAAAGTACATCTCTAATACATTATGTTGTTCTGTCTCTTGTTGCTGTTATTGTAGAGTCACACTGAGCTCCTAATGAGCAGGAAAAGTGTTGTTCCACTGTGACATGATGGCTCTCAAAAACAAGCAAAACAATTAGTCACTCAGCTGGACAGAGTACAGATGTCAGCCGGCTTGACAGTCTGACAATTAGTCTGTCAGCCAGTTAGTCAACCATCTCGCCAACCAGCCTGCCAATGAGTCAATCACTCAACTAATCAGGCAATCAGCCATTTAGTCAGGCATCCAACTAACCAACTGGCCTCTCACCTACAATCCTTCAAACCTGTGATTCAACCAGCGAGCAAGCCAGGAGGAGACTGCTCGGGGTAATATTGAGAAAAGTGGGGAGAAAGAGAGGATTAAATCTATACAATCGAAAGGTCCAGAGCTTGTCTTTGAGCATCTCTGTAGATGTTTATTGGCAGAACTCCTGTGACTCTCAGGGGAATATGCAAGTAAAGGAAAAATATAAACATAATAATGAATCATGATATAGTAATACAACCAGTCCAATACAACTCATGCCAAGTTTAACCCAGATCCAACCCCTAAAAAAAAAGGAATACCCCTTTAGACCTTCAAATGCCCCAACCCACCAACCTTCAATCCAGGCAACCAGTCACCACTGTTATTGACAATCTTGCATCTAGGGGGCCTCTTATCGTGACTGACACACGACCTTTCAACACTGTCAGATCAGAGTAATATTTCGGCCTTTTATATGGATCGATTGGCTAGTTTCGGGGCGTAGAGGGAAGAAGAGGCGGAGCACACGAAAGGTCAACTGTAGTGCTAAATCATTTGAAGATTCTTAATGAAGGGTGTGTGGCAGACACACCTGCTGTTTCATTATTGGGCTGCAGAAAGAGGTAATAGTGTTGATTAGCGGATGGCTAGCCAGAGCCACAGAATGGAAGAGGGAGGATAAACAGAGGACTGGAGTGAGTGAGAGAAATTGCTCTAAAAAGCAACATTTTCTTTGAAGAACACTTCCAGCAAGGTCAATAGTAACCGCCAATTGCAGCTCTTATTTCAAATCGTTGTACATTGCAGATCTTTTAACCTTATCTGTGGGGAGGAGCACCAAGGTTACATATATGTACTCTACCGGAGGGGGAAAGCTGGGGGGGAAATATAAAGTATTTATGTCATGCACAGCGAGGCTGCTCTGCCCCGAGTGACTTTGTACATGTTAAACACTGATTGAAAAAACGGAAGGTTTCTGTCGACACGTCTGCCTCCAGAGCTGTTCACTCAATAAGTAGAATATTTTTATTCTCCACATATCTGTTCGGTGCATGTTTATGTATGCCAGCCACACAATAAGGAAGGCACGATTCTCTGCAATAATACAAATGTGCAACGATGTTGCATCTAGAATGGCAAAAAAAAAAAAAAAAAAAAACTCTGACATGCAATTAGAGGAGCACACTAGATATTGATGTTAACACCGGTTGTTGTTGTTGTTGCTAATGAACACAGCATACTAAGAAATCAGAAATAATAACCAACAGCATTCTTCATGCTCTTGTATTTTAAGGCCTTTTTGTTTGTGGCTGTCTCTAAACGTGGTAAATTCTAACAACCACACATGCAAATGATTCCTGAAGTGGGTCAAAGCCTTTTGGGCATAGAGGATGAGATGCTGTAACGCCACTGTTCACTGACTGAGCAAGTGTTAGCATTAAAGGTGCTGAATCTGAAATTCAGGGCACTAGTGCAGTGCCCGTCCCAAAACAGGCCTGTTCAGAAAGGGCAGAATGCTCGAGAACTACTCATACGAACAACTCACTATGCTGCTACATAGCATTGCTTTTTTATTTTATTTTATAAATGTATTGATATTGAATGTGTAGCTCCTCCAAATTGCACCAAATTCGACAATGCACCCCCCTTATGTCCCCAGCAATGCACCCCAACATTGATCTGACGAGCGGCTCTAGAGACAGACAGACAGACAGACACATTCCTTGCTTAATTGTTGATTATCTACTGTCTGTAAATCCGGGTTAAGTCTCCATGCTGTTTATCTTCTGATTTTCAGTTCTCTCTGCCCCCCCAGGGTGCCTCCTCCAGCTTGGTGGTCAAGTTTGCCGATACAGATAAGGAGCGCACCATCAGACGCATGCAGCAGATGGTGGGGCAGTTTGGCATCTTCAACCCAGCCATCGCTCTTCCCTTCAGCACCTACAGTTCTTACGCACATGCGGTGAGTTGGACAAGACACACGTAGCACATTTCTAGCATGAATATGCACTATGAAATAATACAGTAGATGAATTAATGAATCAATGTATTTTTACAGGTATACTCACTGAATCTAAAACTGTCCGAGTGTTGCGATACAGTCCTTCAATCTGCTATCATCGTGATCAAATAATATAATTTTTTTAATTATATTTGACAATGTCTTTGCGTTTGTGAAAGGTATCGTCCGTAATGATGAACCCACAGAGAATTATCACTGGACTCTGCAGTTCCCCTCAGCGTCTTCCTGCACGTGGTTTTATGGCCCACGTGTTAACTGCTCTGGTTCACTCTCGTAGCGTCACTTTCAGCTGGAGCAGGCAGCTGTTTAAGTGTGAACCACCACATCGGCAGGAGATCGAGACAGAGGACAGTGAAAATCCTGTAAATCCTAGTTATGATCACTAAAAAGCAAAGACAGCATGTGTATACATTCAGTAAACCTTCGGTAGCTTGCGTAGCATAGAGACGCTAACGCTAGTTACTGGTGTGCTTACGCATTCTGCTCATTAACACATTATATCTGTAGTTTATAACTTTTCATTTCTGGACACAGAGATACTTTTTATTTGCTTTTATTTGTTTTTACGACTTGGTAGACGTTGTCCTGAGGGAGAATTAGCTCGCCGAACTATCATCACTTCCATCAGCACCACTTCTTCGTCCACTCCTCCTCTTAAAGCAGCGCTGCTATGCCATCACGCTCAGGCTCTCACAACCCACAGCACGTAGGCACACACACACATTTAGTGAGCTTGTACCCTCCAACGCCTTCATCAGCTTCCCTCTGCCCTCCCACCCCCGCCCACCGTAACCCCCTCAGGGCATGGCACCATACACAGGCAGCAGACCCACGGCTCTTTGATGAGTTCAGACAGCCTATACAGCCCCCTCTACCTTCTATCACGCTGCTCCCCTCTCCCTCCCCCTCCCCCTGTCCCTCCCTCTGGGCCCATGAGATGCTTCAGGGGCCACAGTTGACTCAGAATATTCCATGGGCAACTTATCTGCACACAAACTTTCCTCTTCCCCGCCGAGGTGGAGCACACACACACACACGTGCGTGCGCATACACTCAAACACAGCCTACTTGAAGCAGGCTGAAATGAATTTAAGAAAAGCTTTCCACCCAGAGATAAATACCTGGTCCTCTGTCACAACACATTGCATAAATACACATAAACATCAGCCAAGTATTTATTTACAGAGAAGGGGGGGGGGGACACACTTTTCCTGCACTTATTTGAATGTTAAAGTCATATCTATTTTTTTTGTGGTTATTTCTAAATGCCAGGATTAATTGTTGACGTTAGCCAGGGTCTTGGGGGCTTATCCATTTCCCTCATTTTCACATCACAGCCATGGGACCCAGTGTGAAATGTGCAAATTGACCATCCCAGAGTAATTGCGAGGCCATCTCTTGTGCTCTCCCCAGTAAAACTCCCACCTTCATTACCATTCATGAAATGCAGCCCTTTCCCAGGAAATGTGGAGAAATGCAAATGTTTAAGGGGTGGTGGAGGCAGTGGCGGTCTGCGGGGAGACCATTGTGCCCCGCTCAGGTTGGCCATGACTCTTATTTACTGTGGCAGAGACCCGTGTCGACTCATACAGAAGCACACAAGAGCGTACGCACGCACACGCACAGCGCAGCAAATGTTCTTTCTTTTGCCGTCCTCTCTCTCTCTCTCTCTCTCTCTCTCGCTCGCTCGCTCGCTCGTACACATATATAATATGACAAAGAGCAGGACGGTGCTAGGAAATTGAGTTCCGAGGGAAAGTAACAAGGGCGCGGAGGATACTTCAGCATTAGAGAGAATCAATTACCATTAAATCTAAAAGGAGAAATTGCACGTATGTGGTGTCGCGACACGAAGATTATACAGCATGAATGATGTTAGTGAAGGTGAGATTCTCCTTGCATTAGTATTATGAATCTGTGGGTGCCATGCACCTGCATATAATGAATTTAGCAAAATAAAGCAAGTTGGTGGAGCAACTCAGAGGAAACGCAACCTTGGAGATAAACTTTTGATCGAGTAATAAGCGCACAAGAGGCTAATGGATTATCAGCGAGGCTCTTGTTTTCATCTCTAGCTAACTACTTAGTTCAGACTGCTAGGTACGCAATAATGTGGAATAAAGGGAAATGCTAGTTATCTTTAGTGTGGGTGTCCTGCTTGTGCAGCGGTTATGATTACATTTCAGTCATTGGTGCCGGCTGCATGTTTATGATGTGAAGCCTTGATTCCCCCGTAGCCACCAGGAATGTGCTGAAGTGATACGACAAATGTTTCTTTACTGCAAGATAAACTGCACATATTCCCCCAAAACGAAAAAAAAACCTGCAGTGACACAAAAAGGACTTTATCTCCAAAGACACACTACATGTTCGCCCACTCTCCATATACACTGGCCAAGAGAAGAGGAGGTGGCACCGCAAAGAATACAGACGTAGGGTGAGATGGTATATATATATAGCTATAACCAGAGAGTACAGTAAATGGTGAATTCAAAGAGCTACCTCTCCACTACAGCAGTGGATGGGATTATAGAGTTGAGCTGACAGCCAGTAAATTGGATTTTAGTCAAACCAGGAGAAGGAGGGGGCTCTGAACACAAATTGGAGGGGTACAACACTGACAACATATGCCAAAAATGAGAAATGTGCCATTTTCACGATAGACACAGATACTGGTGTGCTCTGACAGGAGACATCCTATTTGCAAAAAGGTGATTTCATAAAACACAAGCGGAAGGAGAGCGAGTGAGTGAGATTCCGTGTTTCATTCCAGCGTTAGTAGTGAGTGATAATAGTTCTCCCATGAATCGCTGAGTGCAAGTAATAAAAACCAGCTTTTATTACCTCTTGTATTTCCCCTTCAAGACACAAACATCATATTTGTACACGATTAGATTTGATTCAAGTCACTTTCACTCAAGCCCGTGTCTCTCTGCACAGACAGCCATTTTAGCTTCCCCTGGTCTCTTTAGGTGGAGGACTGCATGCTGTGTCAGGGGGACACGAGAGGAGTTTTACATTTAAAGGCGCCTCCGGCAGCGTGCCCCGCTTGCCTCCCTAAAAGATGCATTGGACTGAGTGTGAGATAGATAAATGAGAGGAGAGAAAATGGTTTAACTTGGCGCTGATGGTGACAATGTGTGGGCGGATGAGAGGGAGGATGATGACTGTAAACTCACATTAGGAAACATCTCCCCCTGTTGGAGGGACTCACGTTCAAACAGCAACGCGGCACACATGAGAAATGATGGTAACAGATTACTGCATCATTTAGCTGTGCTGTAAAGCCGCCTGCACGCAGACACACACACACGCTTGTGTGTGACCTGGTTTAGCTGTATTATACTTGTGAGGACTAGCTCTACACACACACACACAACAAAGTGCATCAGATGGGGGGGAAAAAAACCTATTCAAATCTCTCTGTGGAAATCCGGCCTGCCCGCATGGGGGTAACAAATGAGGCCCTTGAGCTTCGGTCTTCTGTCTTCAGTCTTTTAGTTCACCTCATTGACCTCGCTCTCTCATTTTGTCAACCTTTTTCACCCTCTCTCTCTTCCGCTACTCATCTCTTTGTCTCTCCCTCCTCCATCCCCGGCTGGTTGGGCTATAAGGGGTCACATGTGACAGAGCTGAGAGTCAGCGAGTCACAGAGCAGCGCTATAGAGATAATTGCCATGTGATAAAGAGGTGATTGCCTGCTGGCACCAGGGGAGAGTAATGCCATCAGGTTGCAATAAAAAAGCAGATGTCTGACACTAAATGAATGCTGCTGGAGCCCGGGCAACTTTCTTTGCTCCCTTTCATCTCACGCGCTTCTCTTTTGTCCCCCTTGTTTCTGTCTGCCTTTTCTTCCCTCGTCCTTTCTTTTCAAGAGGAAGCAGAAAAGGTTGCGTCTGTGAAGATGAAGACTCAGTTCTGCTCATTCTGCCGCGGAGACATTTGCTATCTGCTGGGTGGTGCATAAATAAAGAAACGGGAATGGCTTTTTGAATATAATGCCTTTGTAATTTCGAATAAGAAGGGGAAAAAAAGCATATACATATGAAAAGTAAAATGAAGGAACTTTGAATATCTCTGTCAACATAACCACTCTGCTTTCTGCTCTTTATCTTTTTTTCTTCTTCTTTCAGAGCCAGTTTGTATTAACCGCTGCATTCCGACGTAATTATATGCTTGGGTTTCCAATTTGCAGAACTTGAATTTGGAACGAAGCATCATTGAATGCCAGAGTTGTTACCCATGACAGTCTGACGGATGGCTTTAAGGATTGCATTATCTAAAACATGCATAGGGAGAGAGGCTAGTATTCACTTCCACTCCATTATGACTCCATCCAGGCCTGGGTCTTGTATCAGGCCACACGGCCCTCAACAAATAGACTGCAAGCTTATTAGAATCAGCCCTAAGTCCCCAGTCCTCGCTGAAAGCAGCGAGCAGAGCCAGAGAAAAGTACAGTGAGTGGTGTGACAGTGTATTTATTTAGTAACACCAGCCCAGTCAGACCCTTCATGCTGAAGTCCAACCCTGCTCGCATCCTAATAGGGGGGCAGTCACCGCATTGCCGGAGCAAGGGAGCCCCGGATCCTCGAGACCTCTTTGTTTGTTTCCGTGTCATTGCTTTTGTTTAGTTTCTTGTTCCTTTGCTGTCTTTTGCAGCTATGCCCCCTTAAAGGCTCAATTCATCTTGTTTGGAAATAAATGGATGATTCCCATTTGTCACGTTGGAATTATGCAAATGACAAAAAAAAAGGAGTTAATAGATAGCAGTGGCAAGGCATGTGGCTAATGGATGAGATGCCAGCGCTGGGCATTCTGCAGCGGGACAGCCACTTTCAGGTTACCTGACAGGGGCACTGAGGGAAAATAATTGGCTTTTGCGTTGCAGGGTCCCCATGCAAATACCAGCGGAGTGGCATTCTATACCTCCAGTGTCTCACAATATCGTCATTAGTGCCAGTGGCAGAGGAGTTTGATTTCTGCTTATACAAGTCATTCTCAGGCCACGGGCCTCAGCAGCTCCCCTGACACGTGGCAGCCATGCAGTATTAAACAGATGCATAGACAGGGGTGAGAGGCTGTCCCGCTGTGTTTGTATCCCTTTACCACACAGGTCTGCATGGCCAGCGAAAGAGTGTCGATTCCCAACTCAAATCCACTAGTTCACAACCAGCAAAAGTACAATTTGTACAATGATGGATTTTCTTCTGAATTAGGCATTCAGCATGTAGGTTTGCATGGGGAGAATGTAAGCCGAGTGTAGAAACTCAAATAGTCTCTATCGCCCTTCATGCATGTCGTGTGTGCGTGCGTGTGTGAGTGTGTGCGTGTGTGAGTGTGAGCACAGTGCGGGGCATTGGTGCATGTGAGCATGAATAAACACTCTGTGGGCAGCATTTGATGGAAAATACTTTCAGCTTCCACTTCATGCTCAGTAGAAATGCAGAGTGAATGAAAGGCTATTGATTTTATCTCAGATTGTCCAATGGGTGAAAATCAACTGCCTTTTCAATTTTCTGACTAACATGCTGCATTACTAACGTGGTCTGGAATCCGAGTGCGACGCCCGCTTTGATAATATTGTTTTCCTGACTCAGGGTTTTGATTCAGGGACTCCTGAAAACAGACATACCGAAGTGCACAGTGTTGTTTGGCAGGTGTTCATCTCTAAAAACAACTGGTCTTAATGAAGTTCCAACACATTTCTATACAGCCGAACAGAGTGCTGTGAAGTTTGACAATAGTGAGGAAAAAGCATCGCAACTCTTCTGCAAACTTTGCCTGTTCCCTGAGCACAGAGATAATGTCCACATGTCAATGTCTTGATTTGTATGAGCCCAACAGACAGCTATTAAATCGTTCCTGCAGCTGGTGACAGGCTTCCTGCTGGGAGGATAGACAGATTCACTAAACATAGGTTGACAGGCTTCTTTTTTCTTCCCTTTCTTTTATTCCGCTCTACTTTCTCTGTACTTCCCATGCACTATCCATCCATCAACCTCAACATACATCCTCCCTCTGTTCTACCTTTGCTACGTGTCTCTCCCGTCTCTGTCTGACTCTTTCCCAACTTACTATATTTTTCATTACCATCTGTCCTCCCCTCACCTCTCTCGCACCCTGTTCTCCCTCCTATTCTCTCTCTCTCTCTCTCTCACACACACACACACACCTCATCCAACCCTCCTCTCCACCACCCATCTCTCCGTGTCCCTCTTCTTTAGCTCATGCAGCAGCAGGCAGCCATCATGGCAGCAAGCCACGGAGGTTACCTCACGCCTAGCGTGGCTTTCCCCGCCACACAGATCCACCAGATGGGGGCGCTCAACATCAACAGCCTCCCACAAACCACCATGACCCAGGACTTTCATCAAGCCCTGGGTGAGCACTTAGTTTTCATTCCCTGTTCTCTTAAAAGTGTGTGTGTGTATATATATAAGTGTGTGTTTGTGGATTAAGGTGGGTAAGTGATGCTACTAGCAGGGTCTCTTGTATGCTTGTGTTAATGTCTTACAGCGATGTTTTTATAGGTCAACTTTTATTTTTGATAATGTCTGTGAGACTATTTGCGTGTGTGTGTGTGTGTGTGTGTGTGTGTGTGTGTGTGTGTGTGTGTGTGTGTGTGTGTGTGTGTGTGTGTGTGTGTGTGTGTGAGACAGTGTGAGAATAAAAACTGGAGCTGCAGCGAGGCCAAAAGGAAGATTGCCTCCTTACTGGTATTCAAAAATGATTCCACTGGAGAGAAAGGGAGGCTAAGATGAAAAATACAGTCAATTGGAATTTGCATTTTTATTTTGTTTGTGAATGCGGAAAATATTTGGGGATCGTCGGAGCAGAATAAGGGAATCTCAATAAGTAAGTTCACAGATAAGGCTCTAATTTCCCCGTAGTATTTTTGACCTTGTGCTTTGAAGCACTCGTGCATGATGTGCATGCAGTCGGTTTTGTTTTCCATAACAAACACCTCCTATGTAGATGCATTACAGAGGAAAGGGAAGGACTTTGAAATACCTACCCACTGCATAACATTTGCTTATTCAGCAGTGCTTCGTTTTCCTTGAGACAGAGGAAAACTTCAAGATTCTCCACTAAACAAAAGCATGAGCCGAAATAAATAATACAGTATCCAAGTCTTTGTTGCGCTCCGCTCACCTACTTTGTCAACACTGCAGTATTGAGTTTTTAAGGTGATGACTTTGGTAACTTTAAACCAATCACTGCGAGAGAGAACGAGAGAGAGAGAGAGAGAGAACTGCCATCTGTGCAACGAGGCCTATTGTAGATCATCTTTAAAGCCATCATAGGAGTCCTTACTATAAAGTTGCTGCACTACATCAAATTTTCTCTGCGCTAAGGTTCCCTGAAGTTGGAAGAGTGTTCACTTCTTCATCCGTAGACACAAAGAAAGGACAGCTTTATTGGACAAACCCCTGTTTTGTTCTGCTTTAGTTACTTCACAACAGTCGGTTCAATTACAATAAACAGGACAGATATCAGACCAGGTGTTGAAATCAATGCTGCAGGACCCTGATTAACCTTTTAAACACGCATGTCTCCGCCTCCAGCCAAATGAACGCATGCACGGAAAGTGTGACGACGGCACGCGCCGTACTACACGTGTACAGTACATCCGCAATCATTTCCAACACGGTTCAATATATCTAGAGAGAGGCATCCATTTGTCACATTTTCACAGTGATGTTTTCAGTGCAAAGTGTGCACTTTTGGGCGGGCATAATCAATCAGAGACAGTGATTAAAAGTGGAGCTCAGTCTTGCTGAGAAGCCTCTTATTTTGATGGGCAAAGCTCTGACAGTGTGGGCAATTCAGATCTTTGTGTTCTGCATGCATACCTATATTTTGCCACACAATAGTGCTGATGAAAGATTGTGCAACTGTATTGCAAGAGGCTGTGTGTGTGTGTGTGTGTGTGTGTGTGTGTGTGTGTGTGTGTGTGTGTGTGTGTGTGTGTGTGTGTGTGTGTGTGTGTGTGTGTGTGTGTGTGTGTGTGTGCGCGCACATCGGAGTCTTTGTCCCCCAGTCTGTTTGTATTGTTTGTGCTGTTCTCGTGTCTCTTTTGAACTGTAGCCTCTCGAAAAGCAAGATCTGTGCCTCCGTCTAAAGGAAATATTGCCGTATTTTGTTAGATACTCCTTTAAAAGCTCAACAAAACTGCTTCTGTTTCGGGAAATGTAAGGCAATCTTTTTTTTTTTATCAATTGGCAATGCCAGGAGCTAACAACTTGGCTTGGGCAAAGAAAAAAACATTTTTTCGCTTGTGATACACAGACAGGAAAGGAGGAGAACATGTGATGTGTGAAGTGGTGCCATTTATCTGCTTTTGGACATGCTTGTAAGCTACCGTCGGGCTGATTACTTTTCATTATTGAATGTAATATATTATTAATCCTTGAGAGAAAGCATGTCTTTCGTCAATTCTCAAGGACTGTCATAAATATGAAATGTTTTATTTCCCCTTTCTTCATTCATTAATTTGAGTGTGGCTGCCAGCAGCAGCAGGAGTGGTAGTGTGGCTTGCTGCTTTGGTATACACAGCTATTTTCTCTCTTCCTTTTCACACTTGTGGCTATGACTTATTTAGAGTTCATTGAAGGAATACAACATTACTGGCAAGGCTGTCTGTATAAGTAGGCCAAGAGACTCTGACACTAGAGACGGTAGGATGTCTGCCACGCGTCAGTGGAATTATTTATTGTAATATCTGAATCTGTTTTAGGGTCTGGGAGCAGAGTGCTTCTCTTCTTCGACAGAGGTGTAATTTATGCATTAAGTTGCACCGGCAACCAAATTAGATTTAAAAACAAGTCTATACATTTTTTACATTTGCCAAAGGCGTCAATTGTGCCAAAGCATAAAAAGAAGAAAAGGTTAATATCCCCTTTCCTTCCAAAATGAGAGCAATTGCCAATTGACAGCTCGTCTTTTCGCTCTCTGAATTACCTACCTGCATTAACATGATGCTCCAATCGTAGCTTCAAAGATGAAAATCCTGCCTGATCTTCAGGTAAACGCGTGACATTAATCTTGTATTTAAATGATCAGTATAACCTCTGCAACACAAGCAGAATCGTGTTTGTGACAGCACGCTGAAGTAAAACAAAGAGGCTCAGAGGTTAAGGGTGTTACTCCGCAAACAATGAGACATCCATTTGATCAACAGATGCAAAGCATTTAAGCTTGATGGTGCATAAGCCGTTTGCCAGATGGCTCAGCTGATTAGAACATGTATCCTTACAATGATGCATGATGATGCTTTTTGAAAATAATGTTCACCAGGTGCCGCTCCTTGAGCGCGGCAGAAGAGAATAAAAGTTAAACAAAAACAAGGGAGAAAGGCAGAGCAGAACAGTAAGAGAGAAAGAGAGGGGGAGATGAAGAGGGTGAGGGAGGAGAGGAGGGGAGAAATGTAGAGAGATGCGGATCCTGCTGGGTGTATGTGGTGAAGAACGCATTGTGTCAAGGATGCTTTGTTAGGATGTGAGAAGTGTGTAATCAAAGTCACTCTTAATGTTCTGTTGCGTGGTACTGCTCTTCTCTGAAGATGTACACGCACAAGTACATATTAAACAAAATATACTGCAGATGCTCCGCAGCCAGAGACGGCCCACTCACAGGCAGCTGGATTCGCCACAGCATCCCCGCCTAATTCGAGCACGGCTTCATCATCGATGCAGAGCTGTTTGACACGTTCAAATGCATGAGAGGAACATCGCATTTGGTGTGAATGACACTGCAGACCCCTGACTTTGTATTTCAATAGTTTAAAGATGTTATTTATTCATTCATTTGTTGAGGCTAGCTTTCACTTCAGCCCTCAACCAGAGATGGCTATATATATATATATATATATATATATATATATATATATGGCTGTACAGAGTTGCATCATCCGCACTGTCACAAACATTAACAAGGTCATCAGTGGAGATGACAAACAAGAGGACATTTTAATACATTAATTAAGGTCCTAATCCTACTCTACCCAAGCAGAAATCCCTCAAATTTCAGAGTACAGATATAGTGCACATCATTAGTCTTTGTTATGAGAGCAGCAAGTGTTTAATTAAAACTTTTAAGTCCCTGAAAACTTGACGTAAAATCTTTTAATATGTCTCCGCTGTATAGAATATTCATAACTAAATAAGCACAAAATCAAAGTGAAACATGAATCATCTAATCTGCGTCATCAGGACTGTGTGGGTTGGGGTAATTGACAGAGGCCTGGCAGCCCACCAGACAAATATAGATCTTTCATGTGAAATAGCAACCCAAACTGAAAATTGTATTTTCCTGTCGGAGCTGCTGACTCATTGAAAGAATCTGATTGGTAAGATTCAGGGCCTTAAGTGGAAAGCCTCTATACATCCTACACTCAGCTGTCAATGACATTATCGATAAGTGTCGCCCTTTGAACACAAAACAGACTATACCGCAATTTAGAATTGTGTTTTAAAATGCATTTAAATATGTACGAGGCGTATTCGCTTCGAAGGGACAGTATTCAAAGTCACATCGTTTTTCTTGGTCTACCAACTGGCCTCTGAAAAATATTTAATATTCATACTTTAAGGAGCAGACAGACATTTTCTCTTTGAGTCTAAATGCATCACATTTTAAATCAGTTAGATGAAAGCATCTGTTTTGAGTGCTTATTACTTGCTCCAGTGAAAGACGGTCCTCGCGCTGGTAATGACTGCACTCTCCAGTGTGGGTATAGCATTGCTCGTTGATTTGAATGCATAATTAGCATAATAAATGCCTCTGTCGCATGTGAAGACTTCTTTCGTGAAGCAATCGCGGCTCGGAGCAAATCAACAGTTTTCTCTTAAGAAGCGCCCTGCGAGAATATGACTGTAATTCTGCTTCGATAACATAAATACACTGTATGTGACATGCACATATTCATACTGTTTTTGCAGCGCAGGCCCCTTTCTTGCGGTAATAAGAGTGAAGAAGTGATAGTTAACAGCGAGCCGTATAGAATATGTAATCTTTTCTGTGCCGAGTGGGGAGCAATGTGTCATTATTACAGGCCAACACACGCAGCACACACACACACACACACACACACACACACGCCCCGTGCTCCGGTGTGTGCATTGTAAGCAGACTATGAATACAATTTCCCACAATGCAAGAACTATATGTCCACTGAGGTATAAAATGAAAATGTCTTGTTAGGATAGTAGGAAAATACTTTGCCATTTCAACAGAGGAAAACATTCCCCGGTTGTGCTCGTGTTGGATATTGGGTCATTGTGACAGTGAGGGTGAAGAGGATGACGAGGCTACATCGACGGCTTTCTCGTGTAACCGTTGTTTTATTGGCCGTGGTGATGCTTATTGTCAAAACCCCATTTTGTGAGTCAATATATAAAGATAATAATAAATATAACCCAGCCGCTGTAGTATTTGATACCATTCAGTTCAGTTTAGTTACTGAGGGTAAATGTTCCAGAGCTTTGCCTCTCTACAACATCAATGCTGTCTTTATTACACTTGCGATCTTCATGCTTATTCCCTGCTGTGACATTTCCAGCACGATACCCGGACTGGACTCGGCGGCCTTTTGCCGCGTGGTCTCCTTTACCTCAGTCATGTCCAACTGCTGACCCCAGAATTTATGTTATCGCATGTTAAGGGCCCCGCACAAGCCACCTCCCTCTACCGCCGCTACTCCTGCTATCGCCACAACCGCGACACATACGTAGAGGCGTGCTCCCACAGCACTGCTAAGCCTTGGGAAAAATGAATTTGCCTGATGATGGAGAGGGTGCATTATCTGGCGGTACAGTAGAGTGCGTGTGGCCCGAGCAGACTTAGCTGTCTCTAGCCCTCAGAATAGGAGCGGCGGTCTCCTGGGTCCTGGTAGGAGAATGGGCTGAAGCTGCAGTCTAATTCATCACAGCTCTGCGGGAAACAAGCAATCGTGGGGGAGGCTTAAAAAAAAAAAAAAAAGGAAACCAGCGCAAAAGACACAACAGCTCTCACTGGACCCGGGCTATTCCCCCGGTCACGGCAGTTGCCTACCGGACTGTCAGCCTCCTCATGACTTAAATGCTGAGGCAGGGAGAGGAGAGGGGAGAAGGAGAGGAAATATTGTAGGTGAAGAAGAAGAAGAAAAGCAAATCCATACGGATATGTAGATGATATTACTCAGTTGTGGGAGGTTTGAGCGTGTGATGTATAGCATATTTACCGTGGCATTAGCATAAATCTCAGCGTATGCTCTGTGTATACGGGATGCGATTGTTTACCCTATCTGGACCACCTCTCACAGGGGGGTTCTTTACTCAGGCACCAGATTGTGGGGATATGGCCTGCCGGAGGGTTTCCGTGACAACCTGGGCTTTCCGTCCAATCAGGGCGCGGGTTTCCAGATTGAGAGGTGGTCCTCAGGGGAGCTGTACTTCAACGAGCTTGGATGCTTTGCCACGGAGCAGCCCTTTTAGAGAGACCATCACACAGTGAGATTCGGCTCAAAATGGGCACTTTGATGTTCCTGGCATAATTGGAAACACTTTCCAAAGGAGGGTCCTTTTAAAATGCATTGAATGAGAGAGGACAGGGAGCATCCAATTTCAATTCCACTCATGAAGCGTCTTGCAGCTGCCTTTCAGGCGTGTACCATATATGTTATGACCCACCCATTTGTCAAAGTGCCAACTGTTGTTATTTTGTCTTTTTTTTTTTATGATGTATAAAAGTAAGAGGCATCTTTTTGTTTTTGCTACTTGCTCGTTCAAGCAAATCTCCCTCTGTAATCTCCTTCTATTTCGTCTAGATCTTTTTCCTTTTTTTTTTTTTCTTCTTTCCTCTCTGAAGTTGCATCGTGGTTTCATCATCTTGAGCAGTAGGAGCCAGCAGGGTATCGCACAAACACTACGGACAGGCTCATTTTTCACAGGTCGACTTCCCAGCTATTCTGCAGGATGTGTCACGACAAACAGCGGATATGTGACAGACTCACGTCGCAACCGTGTCCTTGCATTAGAGAGGAGATGCAGTGCTGTGTGTGTATGTGTGTGTGTGTATCTACTTGTACTGGGGTGTGTTTACTCTGTGGGAAAAGCATGTCTGTATGTGTATACCTACGTCTTAATACATTACAACTGTTTTGTAGTATCATGTGTAGATAGAGCCAGTAACTTTAAACTGTTTTGTTTTTTTTCCCAGCAGGCCTCAGTTCTCCACCAGCTAACATCAACACCTCCGGCGTGCCCAGCCTCGTCACGCCCCTCGTCAACGGATTCGCCGGCCTTCACCCTCACCAGCCCAACGGACACCCTGCGGTGGAGACCATGTACACCAACGGCCTGCCGCCTTACTCCACCCAGAGTCCCTCCGCTGCCGACACCCTCCAGCAAGCCTTCACTGGAGTGCAGCAATACACAGGTGTGAGACAGCTCCGTTTTCTCCTAAGCTTGCCTTCCTCTGATTTTACAATCTGACGTAAATGCTAACCGTGTAGCCGCTTCGAGACAATTACTGGCGGGTGAGGGCTGTGCGCGCGTGAGGCTGCATGTGTTCAGATAGCAAAGGACAGCGCCTTAGAACACAACATCAGAGAGCCTTTGATTACACATGTTACGCTTGTGTGATCGACCTTAAGCATCCTTGACATCGTTCTCTATCCTCCCCCCCTCTCTCTCTCTTTCTCCCTCTTTTCTCTCCCCCTCTCTTTATGCAGCGATCTACCCAACCGCCACGCTGACTCCCATTGGCCAGACGCTGCCCCAACAACCCCAGGTCATCCAGCAGCAGCAGCAGAGAGAAGGTGAGGGTGAGAGAACGTTATTACTTTTTACACTTACACACATCTCATCTCGCGTAATAGACATATAAAGAAGATGAGCGCGAGGAACCAATATTACTTTAGCGCTAAACACATCTGTGGAATGCTTATATAAGGAATGTGAGGCTGAGAGCAGAACATTACTATAACTCTGTACACATCTCATTCTCGGTAATAGATAAGTAAAGTGGAACGATATTACTGAATGTTGTCCACATCTCATTTTAGGTAATAGATGTGTAAAGCATGAGGATGAACAAGGTCAAACCGAATATTTTATTCTGTACATTTTGAAAATAGGCTGCATATAATCTGCATAGGCCCATGCTTTTTTTTCTTCATAAAATATAATTAAAGCTTATATAATAAAATCCCTTGCTGTGAGAATAATCCAGATGGAAAAATTAAAATAATGAAAATGTAGAAAGTAGGGGTTTACTTACTGCAGGTTTACATTCAGGCTGACGTTGTGTAATTTGCAGTGAATTAGTGTTTTTGTTATTGTCTTTGTCAATGTGTTTAAAATATTAGTGAAAACCTTGTCAGGCAGGCGGTGAGAGGATGACTGAAGACCTTATATGAAGCAATCTAGCCCTCAGTGTTACACATCATATACATGACAGGATTCATTTCTTTCTCTCTTTTTAAGCTCAGTAACACTTTCTATGACGCCCATTTCTACAATGCATTCAAAATGTAGTTGTAAGGAGTTATAAACTGCTTACAGCACCCTATAATTATAGTTATAAGCCTACATACACATTCATAATGCTTTATAACTATAATCACAACACATTTTAAAGCATTTTATAGTTGTAATACATTATAATCAGTGTGATAATGCATTATTATGTGATTTTAAGTTACTTACAGTGGTCATTTCTTGCTTTAAGATTTGAAAAGTATCATTGAATTTATGCAAGAACAACAAACTAAATGTTGTAAAATAAATGTTTACTATATTTCAAGCAAACAATGACGACATAAAATAAATGAAATTCACATTTTAACACATCAATGCATATAATGCATTCTATAGGAATTATAATGTCCTGATTCTTGCAAAACAAATGTCAGTGAGTGACAACCAGTTATAAATAATTATGAATTCTTATTAATGCTTGAGCTCGTAAGTCATTATATAATAATTCATATAGTGTTAATTGTTATTATGAGTATAACAATACTATACAGTGCTATAAGCACATGTGTGTTTATAATGCATTATAGACATCAGTGTCATAGAAAGTGTTACCTAAAACTCTTTCTATTAGTTTTTATGAATTAAATTAGATTTATTTTACGGCACATTGATCAAATTACAGATAGTTGCCAGTTGGAAAATCTTTGATCTGTCATCTAGATGTCGGCCTTCATATTCATATTTTGATCAGAAAAGCTTTTTAAAATGTAAATTGAAAATTTGAATACTCTGTCATGCATTCCGTATCAGCAAATCAAACGCAAAAACTTTCTCTCCATTTATCTTGTGCGTGTTTAAGAACAGTTTATGTTTTATCGCTGATAATGTCGAGAGACGTCCCGAAAATCTATTTCCACTTATCTTAATTTAGTCGACACGAGAGACTGCATGGATCAAAATGACAAATTCACAGCTGTCTCTCTCCCTCCCTCCCACCAACCCTCTCTCTCTCTCTCTCTCTCTCTCTCTCTCTCTGTCTGTGTTCAGGTCCGGAGGGTTGTAACCTGTTCATCTACCACCTGCCACAGGAGTTTGGAGACAATGAACTCATGCAGATGTTTCTGCCCTTCGGCAGCGTCATCTCCTCTAAGGTCTTCATGGACCGAGCCACCAACCAGAGCAAGTGCTTCGGTGAGTTACTCACTGCCACTCACACACAGCCATCGAGTCCACAACTCACAGTCATACCATTGTACAACAATACGGGACTCCTTCTATAGAGCTTTGGGTATGATTATATGTCTTTGTAATTATTGAACCATTGACGTAAAGATCGGGTCTGGGAGCTAAGGCCTCAACTGCGAATTTGGATAGGTGAAGCAGAAAAAAGCAATACACCTCTATCTATTTGCATGAATACACTCGAGGGAAATGTACAATGGATGTGTTCAGGAGTTGGACTTGTTTTTGCAGTCTGATCTCTTAAAGTTTTTCTTAAAATATTCAGACATGTGTGGGTGTTGTGTAAAAACTTGCAGCCAAGGCGCGAAGCTTCATGGTGTAAGCTCCTCTTTTTTTTTTCGTTTCTTTTTTTATTTTCATGCTGCGCTCCAAACTACTTGTTAAACAAATATCCTTTTAGGTGCTGAAGATTTTGATGGTGTTTGACAGCAGCCAGACGCAGTACATTGAAGGATCTTACCCCTGACTGACTGACTGACCTGAATTTACATCTTGATGACTGTCGCGTTTCGGGCACCGGCGCTGTAGAAAATGTGCTGAATACATTGCGGCCCGAACTCGCCATGATGCAGTCGATCAGAGCCCATGTCCTTGTTTCGGTTTGGCAGCAGCGTGACCTGAAAAGCTTGAGCTGCTGTATCAGCATCCGCATCACCGTGCTGTAACCCCAATATCTGTCAATACGCTCACTGCTGAGGCTGATTCACACACCGCCACGCCTCCCCGTCCCATTTAGCTCCGTCAGCCTGCACACACCAACAAGCCCCAGGGCTTATAACAACTTTGAGGAGACAAGCAGCAGGGATGGTGGGGGGGAGGGTGGAGGGCTGTAAAGGCAAAGGACAATTATGGATCAGCATTTGTTTTCACTTCAGGGAACAGCAGAACCCTGGGCAAAATTGATCGCCAGACCCGTTTCCCTAGGGGGACTTAATAACATATAAATTCATGAAAGAAGAGCTATTTGCAGTATTGACTTATACACTATGCATTTACAACATAATGTTAGGCCCGGGGAAACAGGGAGCACACTGGTGTAATTAATCTAGAGGAGGAGAAAGAGGGGATAAACTTAGATTGATGGTGTGAAAAAGACGAGGAAACACAGAGTAAGAGAGAGAGAGCACACTTGTAATGTGTGACAGGACTGAGCGGAGGGCTTAGAGCTCTAAGCCCGCATCTCTTCTCCATCTCATCTCCGCTCCCGGCCCGAATGTGTTAACCTGATGGCGGGTTAGGAGGTCACCTCCTTTCCCTGCCTCCATACTTTCTTCAGACTTGCACCCGGCCCTTCCATGTGCCGCCCGAGCCTTCGCCCTAATGGGCCAACCGAGAGCCAAGCAGGCCAGGCAGACATCTCTCCCAGGTGGCCGTGAACGTGGCGAGGCTCCTGCTGCTTCTCACGGGTCATCGGCTGCTCCTAATGACACCACAGACACAGGGGAGCGCATCAAGCGGAGACACACTCCACTGCAGTTTCTGGTCACTGAATGCTCAAGACTTTATTTTTTTACACATGATGAAAAACAGGATGTTCAGCATAGGTTTGAGGAGGGGGTTCATCTTGGGGGAAATGCAGACTTGTCTCCCCGTTGATGAACTATGTTTGCTCTTGTTTTGGTCAAACTGCTTTGCACAGGGAGCTGTGCTCATTCACGTTTCTGTATTTTGGGCTTTCCACAGAGGTCAGGACGTTATGTTGGAAAATATATATTTTTTTTAAACGTGTTTCTCGGGATGAACTGATCACGATACTGATTGCAAAAATAAAAAGTTACAAAAGTAACAATTTATGTGGCATAAATGATTAATTAGATCTTTGTATATCCCATCAATCACTCCAAAGCCAGCTGTTCTCTTTCTTAACCTTCAAAATATTCTGACGTTTCATTCTCTTTAATACTTTTTCTTGCAAAATTAGCGCATAAATGCAGGTTTTTGACACACAGGAAAACCTGCTAAAATAATATATATATATATATATATATATATATATATATATATATATATATATATATATATTATAATAATGAACTTTTCCTGTCGACGAGTAGCCTTTCTTAATCGTGTGTCACCTTCAGAAAACGTGTGAAACAGTGAAAATACAGCTTAAAGCCTAACAAAGTTTTGATGAGTTTTATTTAGTTTTTTGGGGGGGCTTTTAGTGAAGTGTGTTTTACAAATGAGTTAAAAACACTGTTCATGTCAATGGAGTCTTGCAGCTGTGAGGAGAGCATGAAAGTGTTTACTTTTCCATCTGCCTCGTGAATTAAGGGTTGATTTTAATCAAACCAGAGCTGGGGATTGTTGGAACAGTGGAAAGACAAACCAAGAAGGCTTTGATGAGTTTTTGTTTGTTTCGGTCGTGTTTGAGTGAAGTGTGTTTTCGATGATCAGCGATGGTACAATTACACTAATTAAACATGTCACAAAGCATAGTAAAAATGTAATTTACTGTCATGTTTCCATCGGAGCCGATAAATACGTGACGACTACAAAGCCATTTGTGCTGAATCAATACCGATCGTAACCTTTCCCTCTGAAGACAAAAGCCAGATGTTAGCAGATGTTTGTGGGCTTTTAGTCCAATGGGAAAGGGGCTTCACATGCCTCCCTGAGAGGCTGCCTGATATTACCTCTGAGACATACACTAACTGCTTTATGGCAATAAAACCCCCACACTTGTTGCATTACGAGTCCCACAATGTCAGGTTACTTCAGCTGTTGATTAGAAGCAGCGGGATCAGAATCAAATTCTAACACTGGTGTTCATTGTGTGCACATTAAACTCTGAAAAAATAATCTTTTAAGCCTGTTTTAGTTTAAAAGCAACTACTTAGCACTCTGCCACAAGCAGTGCAGTTTTGCTTGGCAGCACAAAGGTGCCACGTGCCTCAGCAACATCGTCCAGACGTTGTTTTTATCTCTTCCAGCAGTTTTCTCTGCCAGACAAGCGGAGCCCTTTTGCAATAGATATCATCTCTAAATATTGACTTAAATATTGACTTAAATCGTGACGTTAAAGCTTTGTCGCGAGCGTCTTAATTCTCTGCGGGGCTGATGAAGTTGTTCTTCTTCACAGGTTTCGTGAGCTTCGACAACCCTGCTAGTGCACAGGCAGCTATTCAATCCATGAATGGCTTTCAGATTGGGATGAAGAGGTTGAAAGTCCAGCTAAAGAGACCGAAGGATGCCAGCCGCCCTTACTGACACAGCCTACATTCAGGATTCATTGCAGCAGCACAGGTGAGCCAGCAAAGTGTCAAAGCCCTGTCACCGGTCCAAGATTTAGATCTGCAATGTTGTTTCTGTTGAGGCCGAAGATTTAACCGCGCTTGACAGAGCTGATGGCCAAAACGTTGTCCTCCCTACTTCTTCGGCTGGCCTGAATTTAAGAGCATATCTGTCAGACAGACACGTATTAAATATGTTCAGTGAATGAAAAGCTGAATTATTTAACGTGTTTCAAGAGTTTCGGTATCTACAGACGTGCAGAAACCATAAGGTTTGGTTTCATATTCCTCACAGCGGGCGTAATAATTGCGAGAAAGTCTGTCATCGTGGGGATTGACAAAGATTGATTGGTGTGCCAGCGCGGGTTAGCTCTCTCCAGACCATTTCCCTGATATAATAGAGCCATATTGGACTATCCGGAGTTTAAAGAAATGGATCTTTGGAATGACAGCTTAATGAGCAGCGAGATCTGAAATTGCCCTTCTTTCTTCTATTTTTCAGGTTTTAGAGGACACGTGAAGATATCTCGGAGGAGTTCAACTTTTTTTCTTTGAAAGCAAAATATGTTTAAAAAAAAAAAAAAATCAACACATATGGAATTTTTGAAGACATATCAGCATTTACTTATGAAGATATAGGTTACGTCGGGAAAAAAGAAGATGCGAAAGAGGAGGCGGCGCTTCACCGGGGGACTTAACAGTAACAGATGGCACAGTGCAAGAAAGACGAGAAGAAAAAAAAAACTGAAAAAAGATGTGATGAGACTGAACAACAGAACTTTTTCTTGTTGAGACTTGAATTGTTAATTAAGCAACAAACTAACAAACAAAAAAGCAGCAACAACAAATAGATTTCTATATACATATTATATACACATATATATAAGGGAAGAGGCGCTTGTGGCTTTTACTGTACTGGACAAATGAGGGTTAAAACTTGAAGATCAAGAAAAACAGTGGAAAAAAAGAAGCTATTCTATTCGTCCACTGACAGACTTTCTTTCTCTTTCCCTCTTTCTCTTATTCTCTCACCGTCTCTCTCAGCAAGCGCAGAACTATGACTCTTGGAGGTCACTGAGGTTTCCATTAGCAACAGTAGAACTGCAACTCTTTCACCCCTAAGGGACCAAAGGACCAAACATTTTTATTGTTCTGAACAGTAATATATAGTATTGATGATACTGATACTACAAACTACTACTAATAATATTACAAGTTAAACTTAAGAAGAAACTATAGCTTCAGGTTTTAAAAAAAAAAAAAAAGAGGAAATGGGTTTTGGTTTGTTTTCCTTTTACATTTATAGCTACTGGGTTTAAGGAATATTAAAACAAAACAGAAAAAAAATATGTATAAAGCTATACTATTTTAGTGGCGTAGAATATGTGGGTTAGACATTGTTTCGGGCATGTTCAGATAATCTTCTTTTGCCACTCATTGCTTCATCTGCGTCACAGCATTTCATCTCGGAAGGTGTGATCTGTCGCCGTTATTGTGTCAGCAGACGAAGAAAAACAGTCCCGTAGTGCCAAAAGTAAGTGACACAATAACAGCCTCTCTCCGCTCCACACTGCATGCGGCCATGTACCGCTCGTCTGCTGCTCTCGCCGGCGCGTTTGCTATTCCATAATTGAAGCAAGAGCAATTCCACGTCTTCATTAAAGCCTTGATATGGCAGATAATCTGACCATAAAGCACCGTGGTAAAAGTGCCACCCCGGCTGAGCCGGATGCGCGGCAGTAAAACAGCACAGCAATCGTAACTGCTTAATAAAATATACAAATGAGCTTGACGGCGGTTGTAAAAAAAAAAAAAAAAAAAAACTCCATCGCCGTGTCACAGTGGTCCCTGCCGGGTCGTGCCCTCTCCCGCTGCCAAGCTCCTCCAGCTGCTCTCAGCAGGCGAGAGCCGACTCCCCTCCTCTTTCTCTCTGGCTCCTCACCTCCGAGTGCCAGCATATTTCTCTCTTAATAGGGACCATCAGTTCACGGGGGCCGGGGGCTAACCCACAGCATAATTAGGATAATGATAATATTGATCAGATGGGGAGCGGCACCGCAGGGCAAGAGATGCGCAATCAATTCCGCATTGGCATTTTGAATGAATTGACTGAGTGACAGAGTCCATTTTTCTCCCAGTGGTTTGCACGGGAGTCTTTTCTCCTCCTAACTACCGCCCACGGTCTCGGAGGGGACACCCGAATCTGACACAGTGTCCCGTGTGACACGTCGAAGGCACTTAAATTCACGTCGTCGTCTCAAAAAAAAAAAGAGGTTCAGAGGTGCACAAGGCCACGAAAAAGTCTTTATAGTAGATCGTAGGAGTTCTTCAGTGAAGAGCAGCTGTATAGTTTTGTCGTTTTTCCCCCTCCAACGGGTGTAATAGCACAGTAAGAGCTTGTACACGGCGAGGAACAGCCTGGCATTACCAGCCTTAGGAGGTCAAATTAAGAGCAAAATGATCCATCAATTAGACAGCTGCAGGCCTGTAAGTGTAGCTGCTACAGCTGCTGCGGCTTCAACGAGACGACAGCTCACCATTAGCGCCGGTCACACATGGCTCCTGTACAGCGTGGCCACGACACATCACGCCGTATCACGCGTGATTCATTAACGACACTGGCGTCATCTGCGGCGATGCTTTGTTGTTGTCGGTTCTTTTACAGAGAGACACAGGTACGCATCCGAGATGAAATCTGCTTTTCATGAGTCACCTTTTTTTCTTTTTTTAAAAAAATCTATTTCACTCTCAAAAATTGTTCAACCAACATCCGACTCTTTTGCTCGCTCATTGACTCAGTTTGCACTGACGCAGCCTGCCGCTCAGGACTCTGAGACCTCAGCTCGCTCTGATCATCTCTCTAAACTTAAGACACATCAGCGCTTCAGCCATCGTGTCGCAGCGCCGTCTCGATGGCCCCATCCACACGCGCAGAGTCTTCAGAAAGCAGCACTACTGAGCCTCTGCAGTCCGGTATACAACTAATGTCATCACCAGAATGGCTCCCCAGGTCCTGCTGACTGTATCTTTTTATTTTTATCCTCTTTATTTGTATGATTACTGGTCCACAGGATCAGTAGACCAGGAGACCGTTTAACAAATGTTACTACCCTCATTCACTGTATATTGTTCTCTTGCAGGCAATACTTAGATGCTGTAAAAAAAAGAAAAAAGAAAGAAAGTCTTTAAAAAAAATGCCTTTTCTCATCATGAATTGCCAAATTATGCAAGCATATCCACTGCATTTCCTCATCAGACTTTAAACGAGTGCCAGATTCCTTGAAAATGGAAGACCGTTTCTTATAAATGTGTTCGTTTTCAGGAAATATTGATCAGTAGGAAGAAGTATTTGATTTTGTGATATAGCATAACAGTGTAGGAGGGGAGGTCCTTTCAGGTTGTAATTTTATACAATAGAGCTTTCCAGTGAAAAGGTTAGATTTCATATATATTTGCCAGAAGACAGCTTTGTTCCCCCTGGTGAGTTACTGTTAGTTTCCTCTCTGCTGTCAGCGCCCGGCAGCTTTAGGAAGCTGTGATATATGCCCTCCTTACCCCGGGCCATACAGGGCCTTATAAACCCACTCAAAAATCTTTCCTTATGGGATTTCTACTGGAGAGTTTTTTAAATTATTAAAATCAAATTAAATGTGGCCTTCACAACAGCTTGGGTAATGCAAATTAAAGATGCCAGCTGTGGCTGAAATTTAATGAGTTTGAAAAGATGTTGAGTTAATTTCATTCTGCCAAGAGAAAGAAATGAAATTTGATTGAACGCAATTAAAACAGTGAAGGTTTGTGGATGGAGACCGTTTGTAGTGCATAAGCCTCAATATACATTTCCACTATGAAATTTGGAGGAGAGAAAAAAGGCGATATAATGAAACGACTGAAATCCAAGAAGTTAATTGAGTTAACATTTTTGAATTACCGGAGCTGATTGGAAGTCCACTAAAACAGAAAGGAACTAGCAGTACTGGTATAATTCAGCTGCATGTGGTCAAACTTAAAGTTTATTTTCTACATTGTTTTCACTCTTGCATCCATTTCTATCTCTCTTCTTTTACTATTTGTCATCCTACCATGGTGCCCTTTCGATCTCTGAGCATGCTCAATGGGGGCTGGGAGGGTTAAAGATTACGGTACTACTAGTATTAACAATATGATTCTTTAACTATGGTTTGAATGCTAAGGATAGTAGCTTATTATAAATATGAAATCTGTATATTATGGAAAATCAGCACAGGACCTTTCTTTGGTTACATTATAGATTAGGGTTTGAAATGGGGGAGGGGTCGGGGGAGGGAGTGGGTCGCTTTATAAAGATGTTAACTTTCTGGTTTCTCAGCACAAAGCATACAAAAACATATAAACAGCAGTATGGTCTGTGAAGAAGACTTTACTGGCATACAGGGCGCAAAAAGAGGAATCTCAGTACTATTCGTTCAACCTGGAGGAGAAAGTGAAGTTTACAGGTTGTATTGTTTTTCTTTCTTTCCTTCTTTTTTTAAAGGAGAGCGCCACCTGTTTTTGTGGCAGTGTCAGTACAGCATGGATTAACTGACGGGGAAAGCAGTATCTTTTTTATAAACAAAAACTTATTCAAAAAAAACTATGTGTTCTGTATTAGCCTGAGAAACCAAACATTTTTTCCCCTGTTGAAATTTCTTAATACTTGCTGCTTAGGTTACTTCATATTAATGATTGATGATTAAATCATTTTATAATTAATTATCGGGTCAAGTATGTAACTTGATGTTTGTTTATTTATTTATTTATTTATTTATCTATTTCATTTAATTTATTTATTATTTATTCAGCCACTTTTTTTTCTTTCTTTTCTTTTATGGTTATGGTAAGATAAAGATATGTATCAAAAAGAAATGCTTATTGGGGCTTTTCTCTCTTTCTCTCCTTTTTTTCCAATTTTACAATAAAAATTCAAACAGGATGCTTCGTTTCTCACAGTGATATGTGACCTTGTTGCACAAGGATTTACTCTCAAGGACCGTGAAAGTTTTGCGAGCGCAGATGTTGCAACCTCTCACAGAGTGCGTTGCCGATGCCCCACCGGTGTGAAGTGATGAAACTGTGATGATGGCGTCGTCGCCCCGGTCATCACTGCACATCCACAGCTCCGTAAACATTTTTATTTTCCACGCGAGCCCAGTCGTCTGACGCTCTCGCACCGGGCCAGGAGTCTACTTTGGTATTCATCACGAGATGCTGGAAGCTTCAGGAGAAGGAAATGTATTCATTTCATATGTCATACTGGTGTGGAAACCCAGCGGTGGAGCATGTAGGATGGTCTGGATTATCGGTCTTTGTGGAGGCTGAAGGCTTTTTTACCAGTTAGCAGGTCACCTGATGCTGCTCTGCTGCAGGGGAGACCGCAACTGAAATGCATGATGGGAGCAGAATGCACAAACAAAAAACCCCGGCACATAAACATCAGACACTTGGGAGGCAGGGGAACAAATAGCATTATCATTTTGACGAGCAAGGAGGCAGCAAATTGAAATAAGGAAGCCGTCGAGTATACAGTCAAGTGTACATCACAAACTACAGCGTTGCTTTGGTGACAGAGGAACATCTGTCGACGGTTGACTCGCCTCGCCACATGCACTTCGCAATCATCGTCTCCTTACATCACAAGTCACTGCAGCATCATGAGCAGTGCAGCTGAGACGTTCACATGTTTTGAAGAGCGGGGACAGATATGGGAGAGGGGGGTGGGGAAAGAGTGGGAGGGACCACACAAAAAAAAAGTAGAGCCACTGGCTCATGAAATAAATTGTCCCAATTACAATAAAGTGTGGCTCTTGGTCAGTGTGCACGGCAGGCAGTTCATCTTTATTACAATCAGTTAATGAAAATCAATCCCCCTCCTGATAAACTCTTATCTCCACGGCCTTTGCGCGCCCCTCGTGCGGGGAGATAATAAATTAGGGTAATATTGCCTTTGATGAGGGAGTGAATTGCAAATTATTGTAACTTTCCAAGATTTATGATGCAGATGCCTAATTTCCAAGCTGGTTTTTTTTCAGGGCGTCAGGGTGCCGGGGGGCCATTTGTTAAAAGTTTGGTGACACGGGCTCGTTAATAAAAAATACACACGCAGACAACCGGGTGCTCTCAGCTGTTCTTTACTGTTACAGTAGCGGAGGAAACACCGGTGAAGTGGCAGGACGTCCTGTAGAGAGATGCAGGAACGTTGGTGTTTTACCCTTTAAAGAGTGAATGCATGTGAAGACGCAGGAACCCAGGGGATGCAACGTGTTTACTAAAGTAGGACTGACAATCATACGCGGCTATCCACCCTCCCCAATCTCTATCACACAAGCCAGGAGCGTATGATTTGATATGTAGGTCAATACCCATTCTGGAGGGAGCCAGTGGGTGAGATATGTCTAGTTGCTCGCTGTCACTCTGATTATTGAGGAGACACAGAAAGATTGAGTTGGTCAGGTATGAGAGAGCCTGCGGTATGAGATAGCTGTATAATCACTGCGACTCCAGCAGCCTGAGAACCACACACACACACACACACACACACACTGAGAAATGAGTAACTTCTCACTCTTTGTTCCGCAGCAGTGACCCATGTAACAGGGTGTAATGTATGTGAATGTTGAACGTCTCCTACCCGGCGCAACAATCAGACTCTGAGTGCATCATTAAACAAAATGCTTCAGCAAGAGGATGTTATGTGGGGGAGGGGCTGCAGGAGTGATGCAAGGTGATCATTTAAGGATGGACGTATGAAGCTGAAGGCAAACACAATCTCGCAAGAGCATGCTAAACGAGTTTACAGCGATGGCAACATCACATAGCATCAATAAGTCCAAACTACTAAAATGCAAGTTTTTTTTTCAAAAGATGTGTTCCACCACTCATCCTCTGCATGATCTGCTATCATGTAATATGTATCTGAGGATTTAGAATTAATAATTTAGTGAAAACAAGTCTGGAGTATTGGGCTCGGTCCAAAATTTCCAAACTGACGTGCTACCTTTCCAGAATTGTTTGCATAGTTCCTTTTTTTTTCCTCATTCATGTGGGAATAACTGCAATACAGCATTTCTTTACATGAACGTCGCCAAGTACTAAACATTGCAATATGTTCACTGTGTTACCTCCTTCAGCGATTGATGGGGACTTAACAGACATCTGTACAAGATTGCAACTTTAAATATCAACACCGACGTGATATGAAGCGCCATATTGCGCCACGCGCTCCTCATCAAGGCCGCCGCATTGAAGTCTGAGGAACAGCCTGCATTAAGACAGCCATCAATCTATCCATTATCAATCAAGGAGAGGACTCACACACCACTATCTATTTATCTTGCCAAGTGCTCTATTAATATCAAATTAATTTTCCCATTGAGAGTATCAATCACTCATGCAGTGTTTTTTCTTTTCTTTTTTTTCCCTCAACTCATTAGCTTAGTAATTGTCCTTGTTTACAGGAGAAAGTCAAGACAAGATGGCTCAAAGTGGCCGGATGAGAAAATCCACGCAGGCATGAGCAGTTTCCTGCAAACCTGGGCTACATCCTCCAGGCTGCTAGAGAATATTTTTTTACATATTTATAGTCTTCCAATGTCAATCTCCACTTTAAAAAGAAAAAGAGGAGCTTGCATGTTCAGAAGTCAAGAATCTCACCTTCTTTCAGCAGACTGAGGGCGCTGTTATATAAGGCTGGTGCTGTCAGATGGCTGCATCTCAACAGATGACGCCAATCGGGACCAGGCTCCAAGCTTTTTATCTTTGCTCTCAAGTCATGGAAGGACACACACACACACACACACACACACACACACACACACACACACACACACACACACACACAAACAGTTTACATAGGTGCCTACATCATAAAAGATGGCGAGGTAAGAAGTATTCTCACGTGTAAAAGTACAGAGGTGTTGTCAGCTGAAGTTTTGTGACTGCTTTATTTATTTTATATGACATTAATATATCGCTATTACTGATGCAACAAGGTGTAAGTTGCATTTTACTGCTGTAGCCGCTCGATGTGGAACTAGTTTTAATCCCCTTTATATACAGCTCACATGAATGTGACGCGTCTGAGATGATTAATGGGAGAGGAAAGAAGAAAAAGATGTTGCATAATTTTACCTCTGGGGGTCTTGAACATGACAGGATCCCTTTGGGAGAGGGGTTAAGTTTGGGAACCACTGATTGGACTAAAAATATTTGTAATTTTATAAAATCATCCAAACTTTTTTTGTATGCAGGAGTGGAAGTACATTCTGTGTACTCTCGTTACTGTCACACAGTTCTTTGTGTGTATTGAACAAATGGTCATTCTACTTGCTTGGCTATTTATCTATTATTATATTTAAGTATTGTACTTCGATACATTTCAAGTCACAGAGCAAAAACAAAAGTCACATGATAAAAGTCACATGATGAACGTCCTGATAAAACAGTGTGGGAATGGATCAGAAGCAACAGATGAAAAGTGATCAATCAGCGGAGAAGCAGCTGCAGGTGTGTCTGCGGCCGCGCGAGGGCGGAGCTCGCGAGAGTAGACACCCCGGAAGTGATAGGTGAGAAATGTGTTGCGTTCACGTGCCGCTTCTCCTTCAAAGCACTACGTTAATTGAAAAATAAGGATTCCATAAAAGATGCGTGGCTATAATCAGCATTATAGTACATGCATATTAATAATAAAAAAACAAGAAAGTTGGATCAGTTGGGCCGCGTGAACTGGTGACACTGGGACACGTCACTGCTGAAGTAGCTCGCGCTTTCCACACGAGGACGTGAGACGATTTTCGCGCCACGTGGTGTATAAAAGCGTTTGTTTTAATGGCCGCTGTGGAGTTTATATTGTTTACATGTTGTCTCTTTGGTGGTGGTGTATTCGTTGTGTAGCTCGTTTTTGTGTGTAAGTTTGTTTAATTTGTCCAAGTGTCGTCTCTTTTCTTGTAAATTCATGCGAGGCCACAACAGGAAGGCAGGTGTATAATTATAATTGAGAATCGGCCAGAAGGCATCTCGCTGCTGCTGATGTTGCTCCACTTGTGTTTAACTGGACATTTAATGCAATCTATTTTGCAGCCTATACTCTTTGCTTTAACAGTTTTTCACCCCCTCCCTTGTTTCCCCCCCAAATGTAACACGGTAACAATCAATCCAGAAAGAAAGATAAGACGTGATACAAAAGCACAATAAAACCTTGTGGTTTAAGGTTAACGTAAATCAGTGTCCTACAAAGAGGCAACTATACCAATGTCTCCCTGGGATTGGTAGCCTGTCGTACTAAAACCTCCGTCGGATAAGCCCAAAAGGATTTCATAATCGGAGGCATTAAGGCCGGCAGTAACATTCACTCGGTACATTTTAACTGACCTACTTTCTACATAAGTACAGTTTTACACAAATACTATAACTTCAGTAAAATGTATTTAATGTGACGGTACTTTTAGGACAACGTTCTAGTATGCTTTCCACCTCCTGCTGAAAAGTACCTGAGAGATAAACGTGGAGTAAAAAGTATATTTGCCACTGAAATATAATGGAGTAAGACTCGTATAAAGTACGTGTACTTGGTTACTTTCCACCACGAGACGAGACTATGGCAGGTTTCACCACCAATCCCACTCTCTGTATCCTAATACGAAGGATGAGACGATGAGGTGGAGTCGCCCCAAAGAAGACTTGATTTAAAAAATGGTGGCCAGCTCCTTCCCAACCACACAGCTCACCGTCATCTGTATTTGAGGAAACGGGACGTGGACAGATCAAGTATGATCGCAGGTGTGACGAAGCATTCTGTCACTCAAGAGTTGTGAAAAGGACCAAGACACTTTAAACTTAATTCCAGATCTAAATTCAAATTACATCTCCTAATTATAGCGCATTAATTTGCAACGTCTTCATAAGGAGTGTGCAGGGGCTTTCTTAATTGCCTTTTTGATGGCGATGAAAACTGATCACATCCCATCTTCCTAATCATAGCACTCATTGTTCGCGTACAGTGCAAATATCAGCGGCGTGCGCGTGTTGACTCTAACCTGGTGTTAAACCACAGACTAAATCCTATTTGGAGCCATGCAGCGCTCTGGCAGACAAAAGCAAAGCCAGCAGCCAGCTCAGCACTCAGAGGTAACATTTACACAGGGGACTGAGAACATACTGTGGATCCCTACAGCTACACAGCCAGCTTGTCAAAGCTGTCTGTGTACTACAAGCTGTCAGGCCTTATGGACTGAGGACCCCACCAGGACACGGGTGGTACTGCACGCATACAGCCAGGAACTGCTGCCACTTTAAACGGCTGCACGAGTTTCTTAAAGGCGTTTTGCGTGTTATCTTGTGTGTTGTGTCCTGACCCCCAGAAGCAGTACATGTGATTTTAAAAGGTTTAAAAGGAGATAATGAAAGCTGATAGACAACTTCTGTACACAATTATTTACCCTGAGGAAAAAGATTCTCTGTCTTCCGTCTGAGATACAAGGTAGAGGGACCCCACCCCAAAAAAAGAAAAAACAGACCTAAATCCGGAGTGTCCAACACTTTAATACAGAAAATTACAAACATATTAGTTTACTTTCTTACAATGTCTCAAAAATAACCTACTAAAAACACAACAAATGTAAATCACATTACAGTTAAAACGTCTATAAACAGGCAAATGTACACAATATAAAACACATATATACACTCTTTTAATATATTATTATATAAAGATTTGTGTTGTTTTTTTTAAACCTTTTTTAAAACTGGAAGCCAAACAGCTTGAAGAGGGAGTGTTTCACAGAAGATGAGAACTGTGGAATATCACACTGATACACCATATGTTATGGATAGGTAGTTTTTACATACAGTTGTTGGATCCTGTGTATTTTCTGAAATTAACTGTTGAAGTAGACAAAGAAATGACATCTGAATACATGAAACTTGCTGTTTAAATCTTTAAGTGCTACTGATATTACTGGATTATACAGGATCTAGAAGCCACGTTTGCTTACATACAGTATGGAGTTACATGTGCAGCTTCATGCAGAGTTGAGTGTTTGAAGGTTGTGCACAATGATGACTTTTCTATTTACAAAAAATAACTATGCCATTTAGCTGCTGTGAACCGTAAACCGATTAACAGTGAGCATGTGGAAACATGATGTGCTGGACCCCAAACCACATGAGTTCATGCATTTCTGTCTTTTTATTTTTTTATTTTTAACTGATGATGTCACTCATGAATCCACGGAAAATGTGAAGTGGGGGAAAAAAAAAAACATATTTGTGTGAAATCCTTCAAATGAAAAAAAAAAAGAAGAAAAAAAAAATCACAACATTCACAAATCCCCCCCACCCCCAAAAATAAAGAAAATTACAAATGTATATGTCTGAGCTCTACTCACTCTTTCCTCAAGCTGGTAATGCTTCCACATTCTGTTTGTCTCCAGGTTTCTCTTCTTTTTTTAATCATTTATATATCTTTTTTGTTACAAAAGCAGCAGAGTGAGGAGGAGGAGTGAGAGCAGGGAGCTGCTGGCCGCTGCAGCCGCCGTGTGCGACGTTGCTCGGTCGTAAAGACGAGGAGTCCTCGGGGAATTCTGCTTCAGTTTACTCGGCGGCAGCGCCTTTAAATCCTCCAGAGCGCCGTAGGCTGCCAGGGAGAACTCGGGGTCTCCGGTGGTCAGCAAGTCAAACACGCAGGACTGAAAGTACACGTCCTCCACCTGCAGAGTCTCTCTACACCTGGCCGTGGCCCGCTCCACTGTGTAGACCTGGTGAGGAGGCCTCAGAGGACCCAGCTCTGTGTTGGTGGCCTGAAGGCGGGGCTGCTGGCTCTGGCGGTTCAGCGTGTGCTCTTTGATGAGCTCGTTGCGTGGGCAGCCGTGCAGGCACAGCTGCAGACCGCCGTTGTCCGAAAAGTCCAGGGTGTCTTCTGGCATGCGGATGGCAAAGGTCAGGTAGCTGCCCACGCGCCGGACGATGATGGAAGTGCCGATGTAACGGGCCTGGATCTTCACCTGGCGGCCCACTCCGGCGCCGCCGCGCTCTACGATGGTCAGGCTGCCGCTCTCGCCGCCGCTGCGGGACCCGTCCTGAAAGGCCTGCGGCAGATCGTCTGTGGTTGCCTGGTACACCTTCTGATCGGTGCAGCCGTGGAAGGACTTGAAGATCACAGTGATCTGAAATAAGAGGAAAACAAAAAGATCAGCATGATTATCTTATAGTTTGACTATTACATTCAATAAAGGACTCTTTTAGCTAAATCTAATGACACGCATTACAAAAGTATGCCCTAATTGGTCTTGAATAACAGCAGTACCAATTAAAGCCACAAGGTGGCAGCAGGAAACCAAACATTCTGACTGCTGTGGAAGGTGTTGATGGCCCACACTGGCCTTTTTACAGAGTGACAGTGATTGCTGTCAGTGGTTCACTGGATTGTTACCACCCAAAGAGAAACCGCTCAAATAAACCACAATCAGTGTGTGGTCCTCACTATTTCCTTTCTTACCTGGAAGAAAACCCATACTAATACTAAAATGAAAAAGGCAATACCGCCACTAGTCCTCCCTGAATGTTGGCTCAAACAACACCGTTTCATAACGGCCTCAAATCTCCATGCATCTTCCAACACGTCTCCTCCGCTGGCAGAGTGACTGACTGTGATTTGTATTCCAGCTGAGCTTTGAAAAATTGGGGCCTAACCTGTGTTTCTTCAAAGTATCTTGACAAAGCGGTGGCCGTGGTTACGTTTACACTTACGGGGATACGGTATTTGATGGATGATTTCCTGTCTCGAGTCTGGCAGTTGCAAACAACTCCAAAATCATGATGGGCGCATGCGGGTGCCGGCACAGACATCCCCGACTACAGGTTTGCATTAGGCTGCATACCCAAAATACACGTTAACGTACCTCGAGTTTATTCGGAAATCCCTCGTCCAATATTAGTTTGTTTCGTATAGATTTCCAACAGCGGATAACGTTGGTACATGTAGGAAGTCAATGACATTTCCCAACAGTGGGCAACAAAATGATTTACTCTTTAAGCCAATGATTGATCTAAAAGCAGCTTTCTTAACCTGTGTAAATGGACATGATCTGTGCATGTTGAGTCTTGTATACCAATGTGACTTTGAGTCACAAAGACATGATAAAGGTTTCAACACCTTTTTTAAAAAGCATGAAAACCCCCAGCCTATTTCATTAACGGAATCAAAAGCCCTCGCTGCCGTCCAATTATTCCTTTGTTTTTCCACATTATTCCATATTTACACCAAAAAAAAGCACCCAGTTAATTATTTGACCAGAGGGGTGAAAAAACATTCCTGGTCGTGGCGGTGGAGGAAAATGTTTGAGTGAGCGTTAATCACTACCATATGACCACCCATGTGTTAAAAGGTAGAGCGCTCAAGCATGTCTGTGATTCAACACCGCTGAAGACTCCCCTCCTCTCTGTTCCCTCACAGATCTGAAGGAGCTCCAAGACAAGAGGAATGCTGGAGGCTCGAGAGGCACCGTGGAATGACGATTAACTTCACATGTTGATACTTTATGGCAATACTCGAGCGAGCAAGCAACGTTATATTTTTGCCAAACTTTTTTTTCTTTTTTAAGTCTTTGAATTTCTTCATGTGAAATCTTGAATAGATTTACCCGGTCGGACCTCAAAGTTGTGTTCAAACGAAACGATATAAAGACTTAAAGATATATGTAGAATGTGAGAGTTTGCAAGTAGACTTTATTTTGTTTTAAGGGGGTCACATGTCAAAAAAAACACGTGGGGAAACACTACTCTAAACTATGGCTGCAACTAACTGTCGCGATATTCCCCGATTAATCGTTCAGTCTATTGACTGTTTGAACTTTTCGTGAAGCCCACAATCGTAATTTTGCTGGTTCGAACGCTTATCATTTATTTACTGTCTCCTCAATATTAGAATGTGATCCAAGGGATTATTTGGCATTTTTGCTTTTTCGGTTTGGGTTTTTTTGGTTATCAAAACTTGTTACCACCTATCAATTCGTAATGTTGCAGCTCTGCCCGTCCTCACCTTGCTGGTTGCCGTGGCACTGGAGCCCAGCACGACGGGCACGTTGGTCACCTGCACCGACAGGAAGCGGTTGTCAATCAGAGGCCACGCCCCTTCCACCTTGCAGGTCTGAAACTCGTCGCGGAAAGTCCGTAGATGCGGGTCCCCGAATAATCCACAGTGAGCGTATTTCTTCTGCTGCCCGGCTGCGCCAGACATGAGGACCCGGTTCTCGTAGTCGCACAGCTCCGACACCACCGGACGAGACGTGCTGGGGACCTTGGCGGAGGAGGTGGGCCCGTCGCTGGAGCAGTTGTGCTGAGAGAATAACTCCTTAATGCGGAAGACGGCCGAGTGGTAGACCAGGTCGCCCCGGCAGCTGCGCGCCTGCCGACGGGTGCACTGAGCGTAGGCACGCAAGGCAATGCAGTAGTCCACGTCTAGAGACACGTCATCCTGCAGGCCGCTAGTGGGTGAGGTAGAAGCCACGTACTCCGCATTGCAGCGCTGGATTCGACACTGCTGGCAGTGAGCTGCAAGACAAACAAACAAACAAACGAGCGTTGACTTTTTGCACTGCAACGTCATTATTACATCACAGTGAAAGTATTTGATTCTCCCCCTCATTTTCACAAGTAACCTCCCTCTCTGTTAAAATACCGCTGACTAGATCACTAGTTTTTTCCGAATGTAATCTTAAACTATCTGACATTTACGGATGCATTACCTCAGCACAGTGCACGAGGCAGCACGGTCCAAACTTTTCCACTATCAAGTTTAGCTCAATCAGGAGAGCCATTAAAACCAAAAATGTGTGAGCTCACGAGGCCATGATCCCACACTGAGGCCCAGAGTCAGTCAAATCTTATTTCCCCCAACTAGCCCTCACAGCAACAGCACGTAGCCTCACCGTAGGAGGAAACCAACCTGTGTTAGTTTGCCTGAGGGTGTTGAATGTGGTTTTGGCTGTTGCTGGGGTAATTGAAGTCCATTAAGCTACACTACATGGCACGGCAGGGCCGGGCACACGGGGGCAGCCAAACGTCTCTAAAAAAGTCACACTTGTTCAGCAACTCCGGGTCCAAACTGGACGCTAGAGGGACGACGGTGGGGGCTGCAAGGCACAGCATGTGATATTTGGGCTTCCTGTTAAGTTACGACGAAGTGGGATATTTACTGTCAAGGAAAACAACCCCCCCGAAAAAAACGACAGCCATTTCTGTGTGGATGTTAATCGCACTAACTCCAGTGCAGTGCTGCGTCTCATGTGACTAGAATATAATAACTCCTGCTGGATTGTGGATATATTTTCCATTTCAGCAGCATCCACAGTACACCACTTCTACTGCAAAAACAGGGATCAGTTGCAACAGACTGCTCTTCTATTGCAACAGAATAATCTTCTGTTTACTCCGAAGCTCCATCTAATCTCCCAACAGCGTGGACAAAGACAACAAGATAAGCGCTGTGATTTCACACCAGTGCACATGAATATTTTTGCACCGTTTCTTCCTTTTCTCATGCGTCTGATTCACTGAAGGGGGCAGGACGGATGATTAATGCATCGCACAGCCGCTGCACTTCAACACGAGCTCTGATATATAAAAAAAAAAATTGAGATTGAGTGTGAGAGGTCAAGTTGGAGGCACCCTGCATCCCTCCTCTGAATTCCAACAGGCCTCCCCCGTCTCGCTGCGATGCGAGGTCACCCAAGTCTGCTGTGATTGACACTTTCGGACAATCGCTGCCTGCACAGCCATCAACAACCGGGCATCTCCCCAAAGGGTCTTTATGCTCCGGCACTTAGTAGACTACCAACAAGTGTGAGGACCATGAGGAGAATATGAAAGCAGAAAAGGAACAAGCCAACAGTATTTGTATTGGTGGAGATTAGTAGATGCGAGTTAACCCTGGAGATAAAGGACACCATTTTTCTAAAGGCTTTGGCGTAGTCTTTGAGTTGCACTCTAACGAGAGGCCACCATATCCACACTGAGGGCCTGACTGGACCCAGTGCCAGCTCATCAGTACAAAACATGGGGGAAGAAACTTGATGACTATTTTGAATCCCCTATATATATATCAAAGTGATTACACTCTGACACCATGTTAATGATAAAACTTTTAATAAATATTAATATTTATTAAAAGGACCTACATTACTTGACCCAAAGTCTGACTATTTTTTGCACCATAACTTTTAAAGTGTGCCACGTCCATTTGCAACAAACAACAAAGAAGAACCTGAGGGGCCCCCAGGGCTCTTTAGATAAGGTGCAGCACAATAGTTCAATATTGTTTATCTTTACATTAGATGAGATAGTTTACAGTTTTCATGTTACAATTATTTGAAGACATTAAACACCTTTCATTTGATCTTTAACAATTAACTTTAAAAAACATGTATGTAGCAAAATAATAGTAATAAGTATTGGTCTGTTATGAGTGTCCACATTGAAAGGGGCTCTCTAGTGACTTTTTATCCCCAAAAAGTATATAGACAGACAACACTGTCCAAAGAATACTTTTACCAATTTGTTCAACTGTATCGAACAGTTAAACAAAACGCACCTCCTCCGTGAAAATCTAATCTCAATCAAATCCGCGTCATAAACACGAAATTGGGAACCAATTTAGGAACTGGACCACAACACATGAAATAAACCAACGTTATGATTTGAACAGAACATTCTCATGAGTTGGACGCAGTGATTTCTGATCTCTAACGGAGAGAGAGAGAGCAGCGACCGACACGTTCAGAGGCCAAAAAGTTGGAACACCATCATGCATGGTAGCTCACAAAGTTAATACATGACGCACGAACACGGGGAAATAACACGGTTCACTTGAGTCTGGCGACACTTAAAACAGTCTAAACTAAGCGTGTAAGTCATACTCGGGACTTTAATAGTACAAGTGACCACTTGTTGCCCGATTAACGGTATTTTTGTGGCTTAGAAAACTCCCAAACAAGCTCCGTAGTTTTCTTCTCGTCGGACTGCGGGTGCTCGGACCCCAGGTGCTAGCGAGCTAAGCTAACTCAGCTAAACCCGTAAAACCATGGCAACAGCGGTGGTAATAACCGGTAAGCGGTTGGTTGACTAGCTGGTTAGTGTCGTCGTCGTTCTGCGCGAGCGGTTTGGGACACACGTTCAGAAAGACGTCCGTTACGTGCGTTAACTCGTGCTGCTCGGCTAGCAGCAACAGGACATTAGTACTTTGTCCGCGATACTTTCAAACCAACAGCGACTTTTCTCCATCTTCAAAACACCAAAAGCAAACACTCAAAACTTAAGTAATTATGCTATAGGAGGGTGTACGAGCTGTTGTAAAAAGAGTTTGAGTTCAGCCATACGGCGCCTGGGAAAAAAGTTAACTTTTTTCTTTTTCTTTCTTCCCCACCTCCATTGCGGAGGGAGCGGGACACAGCTTCGCGTGCCGAAGCGGAGTGGAGAAGCACGGATTTAAATTTAAAAAAAATGAAAACATAAAATAAGGCAACACTCACCTGGTCGAAACAGCAGCGAAAATAAAACCATGGTGATCGTTACACAGTCCAAAAGCTGCCGCTTAGCCGTGATCTGTGGTCCGCTTCTCCCCATACCAATCCATTCAGTTAGAATGGAGTTCCTCGACTGCTTCTCATCGACGCTGCGGCTGCGGGTAAATCAGACACACACAAAATTCGTCTTCCTTCCCAAGCGCTGTCATTCAAAAGGGGGCCCCTGTCTTCAGGGCGGCTCTACGAGGGAGGGGTCTAAAGCGTAGCCGGGGGGCCCCCAGAGGTGATTGCTGGCCAATGAAACACTAATTATTCACTAACCGCTTGATATTTACATGTAGTGGCAATTACTTGGCATTTGGGACAGTGGAAAAGTGCCTTCAACAACAAGAGGGCGGGTGTGGAATTATACTTGCCCTTATTTATAATTGAAGAATCACAGGGTGTTGTGGTTTATAATAGTATAACAGTCACCTATTAACTGCACATGCACAATGCTAAGGTTGCAACTCTGAGGTAACTCACTCGGCATAATCAGATGGGACGAGTTATAAAGCAGTTCTTCGACAGAGCCGAATCAGACTTGTAGAAATGTTTGCACTACAAAGCACTGACAACTGTCCCTTCTGACCCTCCTCCTCCTCCTGGGGACAAATGGCATTGTGTTTTCAGCATTAAGCAGCATTCTCCCACCTGTTTTTTTTTTTTTTCTCACTCCAGATTTAGTGTTTAAATAATAAAAAGTTTGATTGACAATTGTGTGTGCAAACTAACATATTTTAACTTCTAGAACCTGATAAAGATGATGAAGGTAGAGTTGGCATTATCCATAACTGAAAGGTAATGCTTTAGGCTTAGGATAAAGATAGTGGTATCCTGTATGACAGGGGTTATGATTACACTGATTTTAGATGTCATATTAAAGGGAAATAAATCCCTTCTTTTGGTTAAACAAAGTGATGTCTCACCTGCCAAAACTCATGGGCATTGTCGTTTTTTGTCACGTCAGGGAACATACTCTCAATTATTTTTGTCTCAGCAAATCTCAGTGAGCTTGCTTTTCATTTTTCCATTACATTTTCAGTTTGCAACTTTTTTTGTGGCCAACTTTCCATCTCTCGCACCTCCTTCACTCTGTCTTTCATTTGCACAGCTGCTGTGAGGCCGGACCATCTGCAAGGCACACACACTGACCAGCTTTTCTTTTCTTTTTTCTTTCCCTGAGACACACTCTGTGGTTTTGTGCCATGCAAATAAAGAAAATGTAATCCACCAACCCAGATTCTGTATATAAAAAAAAAAGAATCGGTAATAAGAAAATCAACAGTCACAGTTTGCGTAATTTCTAGAACTGGACTGAAAAGTTGAAGCTTTGTTTTGGTGCAGCTGGAGCATTTGGCTTGTAGCTGTGGGTCTCCCTCTGCGCCTCCCTCCCGACTTTATGAGAGAGAAGTGAACCCAGACAGTTATTGGATCACTGGTTTTTCTATACACATGCAGGCTCCTTCGGCCACACAATTGTGTGATTCAGGTGGCCTGTCAGTCTTGTGAAAGGTCTTCACAGGCCCATGTTGATGTGGGGCTGATATATATAGTGGAGGAGGAAACGAAGACAGCTCAACCCAAGTGGAACGTTTGGATTGTTCCGAGCTGCCAGAAGGGCCTCTGTCACACTGGATCCAGTGTGCCAAGTTTATCCCCCCGGAGGGCTCTCTACCTTACTCTGTTTGTTCAGCTAATTTTGGAGGCTTGGTTGGTTCATCCGCTTTATGGCTGCACTTTATGGTCACATTTTAAATCCCATCAAACAGGTTACACTTCGTATTCCCTGTGACAACTTTGACACGAGGCAGCGACGCAGTGCGTATAGGAGGCAGGTCTGTTGATGCTGTGCCTGCACTGTGCAGCAAATTAAAATAAAAACAAATTAACGTCTCACCTGTTACGGCGTTTCTCCTCAGGAGTGAGTGATGACATTTCCTGCAGAAGAAAAACACAGTGTTTACTTCAATTTGTCTCAGCCAGAGGATGAGAAAATGCCCAGCCAGAAATGGTACATCTGCATGCCCTGATGAGTGTTACACAAAGATAAAAGACAACAAAATCAAAGCCATAGTTTCACTCAATAAGCTGCTGTCTACTAAATGAGCTGAGGATCCACTCTGCGGGACTGATGACCACTGAAGCAAACAGTTAATTGATCCAGGTGGACGCTAAGGATGAATTCAGCACATGAAAGAAACCCCCAGACCGCCTGTCAGGCTTGATGGGTGGAGAAAGACCTCTTTCTTCCCATGTTTCCTTCTGAGCGTCTTGCATTGCATGACCCAGCGGTTTGTATATGCTACCAACTCTAAAACAAGTCGGAGAGAGGGAGAGAGCTGCTGCGCTGCACGGGTGTAGATCAGGTAAAAACAAGGCCAGTATATTTCTCCTGCCGACAATTGGTCACTTGTTCTGGGACAATAGAAGAGGTAGTTTATGTTTTGACTGCAGAGAGAAAGCCAAAGTGTTTTGAACAAACATTAAAGAAGTGATTCAAACTTAGCGACAGAAAGTGGAGAGAGTGGAGTGAGAGAGACTGAGAAAGAAAGAATGGGTGAAAAGGGGGGAAGGGAGAAGAAAAAAAAGAAGAAAAAAAAGGGGGGGTGAGTGAGGGATTGGGTTTCCTCTGACTGTGTGTCTGGGCAGCTCCACATGTTCCTCATTAAGGTCCTCACACTGTGGGACCAGCTCCACACCAGGATGCTTGTTTTTGTTATTAGGCCCAACGTGCTGTGGTCTGGTGGAAGCCCGAAAAACAGGCCCAGTCCAGGATCATCCCCTCAGCTCGCTGTCCTCAAAGCGAGGAAACAATAACTGCAGTGACCTCACATGTGTACACCGCAACGTGGTCAACATACAAGTGCTCCTTGAAAACCGACCGGTAATGCGCTTTTACACACAAGTGTATATTCTTTTTTTTTTTTTTAAACGTGTAAATACAGCGCTGCCTAGTTGCAAAGCCCTGACCCATCTCTTCTCTTTGCCTCAAACAGGAGCTGTAAGCCTTAAACAGGTCCGTTTTTCTGGCACCGCAATGTTTACAAAACAATAATAAAAAAAAAAAGTGGAGTTGCAGGAAATTGTTGATGTGTCATGCTTCTGATTTTTGTTCAATTTCATGCCCATCTAGATTCGTCAACTGAGACATGTATCATGTTTCTTCTGGGGGCCGATAACATCAGAGATTGGGATCAGAAGTAGCACGCGCCCTCTGCAGCTCCGCCAGCACCACACGGTTGCAATATAAGAGACAAGCTTATTGAATTTTAAACAGGAACCAGAGCAAATTGACTGTTTTTTTTTTCTTCTTCTGAGGGCCCCTGTCTGAAATGAAGTGGCCTGTAGCACAGCTGAGACAGAGAGTGAGAGGGAGATGGAGAGGGATGCAGAAAGCGAGCACGTCTGGTTCAGGCCTCTCGCTGTTAGAAGGGGATCTGTTATCTCAGCAGAGATAAGAGAAACTGTGGTGTGAGTGTATACGGGGCAGCGCTGATAGCATCTCAACTCAAGGATCCCACTTACGGCACCCTGATTGATAGCTGACAGCACACACAGGGGGGGCTTTTGGAGTGTTTTTGTAGGTACCCCTCAATAGGTATCCATGCAGGCATCTGTTTGCTGAGTTCCTTTGGATCTTCGTCTCTAAGTAAACAGGAATTATCGCACTTGCATGTCATAAGAGTAAGAAGGTCTGCTAGTCTGGGCCCTGCACTGCCTGAAATATTAACTTCTGAGTTTGGAAACAAAAGTAGAATAGATTTGCATTCCTTAATTTCAAATATAAAGTTGTTTTTTCTTTGTTTGTTGCTTTGGTCTTCACCGCGCTGCACCAAACTCCTCTCTTCTTCCTCCCTCCTTTGCCTCAGAACAAATGTTGACACAGCGTCAAGCCCCGTGCTCATGAATAGACAGTCAACTGACAGGTAACCCTAGCTGCAGGGTCGCGGGGTCGTCCCCGCCTGATGAGGGATGATGGGTAAAATAAATGGAGAGCAGCACACACAGGGACCTCTGATGTCCTCAGCCTAAAGGGAGAGAGTTCAGGGCCATTTGACCTCTGACCCCAACCCTGCATATGTGTTTCTGAGTGTGTGTTTTGAGAGTTAAACCTCTCCCCGATCTTGAATTCTCCGAAATATATATTTTTTCTCCTAACCTGGCCAAGTTGTTTTTCAAACTAATAAATCAAGGAGCGAAAACAGTTCAACGTATGGCTTCACTGAGCAGCTCGTGAAGCTTATTCCGATGCATAACTTTGTTTGAACCCGTCTTTTAGTCGTCGGCACTCCCACGCTTCTAGTCACCCGAACCATGTGGTATAGAAACAGGCAACAAATTGCTTCGTAATGACCTACGACAACTCTCTTTGCTCCCCAAAATAATCCTGAAATATTAGTTCTACCTCTGCTCCGTGCTCACTAGCTCAAGAATTAACACTCAATATTTTCATCTCAACATTTTTTTAAACTTTCACTCTGTGCCCAGGTGCACAAAAATATTCTTTATTCTATTTAAAGTTGTATTTTGTGTTTTAAACGTCCTTAAATGTCTTTAAAAGACTGCTAGCCAAATGCTAATGAAAATGCTATAATTCAAAGTGAGCCGTTTTGTTTCCGCCACCAAGCCAACCGCAGGAATCCTACACTAGTTTCTTTTTACATCAGTTCTATATTTCACCAATAAATCGTAAGCAGGTGGTTTATGTTTTCTCTCTCGTTCATTTCAACAGACTTGAACAGAACTTTTTCATGCAAGGACTCATAGAAATAAATAGTCCAGTATAGTTTGGATTTTAAAATCCCTTCTCAAATCTTGAGTCCGATATGTGGAGATCTAAAAGCTGGTTTACATTTTTTCCGCCATGTGCTCTCAACCATTTGCCCTTTCCACCTGACGGCTTGAGGCTTAATCTGCAGATGCATCTGTGATAAAGCCTGTCCTTCAGTCAGTCTGCAACAGTTGGTATTGTTTCTGTCCCGGCCACCCAGACAACTGCCCTGAACCAGGAATAGACGAACAGACAATAACTCAGGAGTGTATACATTTAGCCATTCTGATCTTCCAAAGTTTCACCAAGAAGGCATTCAGAGAATGTCCCCTGCTGCTCAAGTTGATTTAAGGCAATGAAACATGGAGGAGCATGGCCAGGGTGTACACTTCTACCAATTAAGTGTAAATGAGTCACTGCTATGTACTGAACTCAGATCTGTGAAGTGGAGAAAAGTCCACGTGAAGTGCTGGAAATTGATATGGCTGTTTCCCCCCCCCCCCCCCTCTTTTAGCTTTTCAGCAGATGTTTCTCACATTTAGGTTAAAGAAAAAGCCAATCCTCACATGCTCGTACGGGGTCATGCACGTCACACTCTATAGATTAAAACAACCCATCAGCTGGTGTTGATGAGTCGCTACCATTGGCACTCCAGTATGTTAGTGAATTCCTATATCAGATCAGTAAAGTAAAAGTCACGCTCAAAGCCGGTGTTTCTATCAACATTATCTTTCGTAAAAATCGTAATTAGCATCTTCAGGCGTTTCTGAACCCGATGGTGTTGTGAGTAAATCCAAAGAGGAGAAAAAATAAACTTACCTTGGGTCAGTGTGTTTGTGGTATATGCTGTGTTGTGAATTGGAGCACTGCTCGAGCTGAAGTTTGAATGAGCGGGCGGCGTTACCCCTCGTTCCCTCTACAACTTCAGCTGGCCAACTAAGAACTTGGGCAGCTACAGGGACAGATAGCCATTGGAATCAAGGCACATGACAACAGCTGTCTGTTTCAAGAATCGGCACTTTGATTAGGGTAGGATGGTAGTGAGCGATGTGGCCTAATTCCCACATATCTGGGTAGGGCACTTCTGAGAAGAGAGAGAGAGAGAGAGAGAGAGCAAAAAAAAAAAAAAACACTGAACGGAAAAAAGATTGATGTGCAATCACATGCACGCATATTCAAAAACATGCACAGTTGCAAACACACCCACACTCGTACTACACTTCTGCTGCTTGTATTCCCAGATATTCATAGGCTCGCAACCATGTGTCACACTTGGAAAGCTTCCCGTATTCTCTAAAAGTCCATCAAACACACAGACAGAGGGATATGAGTGCAGCCGACCATTGGCCCCAGTGTAAGCTGAGCATGTGTGCGACGTGAATGAGCCCTCTGTCTGTTATTACGGTCCATCCTCATCCACCGCTGCCCCGGCCCCACCCTCACGTTATCTGCGCCTCGCCTTTTAAAAGTAATTATTTATGTGTGTTTTTGGCCTCATTTCGGCTGTCCAAACACGGCAGTTGCGCTTGGTAACAATCAGCAAAAAAACACCACGGATCCACAGCTTCCACCGGCATCCAGCCTCTTTCATGTGGCGTCAGTGCTAAGGCATGATATGAGCAGAATTTGCAAACAAGAGGGATCATGCCCCGTAATGTGTGTTTGGTTATCAGTTGGCGGCTGCAAACGGGCCGAGGAGATGTGAATGTGATTAACCTTGCCAGACTGACTCAGCGCACTCGCTCCGGGTATATAAGCATGCGTTCCCGGTGATTTATAGATGTGGAGTAGTCAGCCACAAGGCCTCAGGCGGAGGAGAGAGAGAGAGAGAGAGAGCAAAACAACAGTACTTAATTCAAGTCTGACAAATATTCTGCAGGAAATCCATACAGACTGCTCCATCAAATCTTTCAGACCCCCTGGTTCTTCCACAGTTGTAAATTGCAACTTGTAAATGCAAGAGCTCCACATTAACAAAGCTGGAAGAAGAAAACAAGCATTGTCTGCTTTAGTTTACTTTCAGCAGTAATACACCATACTGTTTCTGTCTTGCCCAGACGGCATAGAAAATGCATCTTTGCAGGCACCCTGGGAAATACGCCTTGGAACAGATGTGAATTTCCAATAAAAGTGATTCTTAATCCTGCGTGCATTGCTTTTTAAATTTGTGAAATTGTAAAATACCTCATAGGCTGCATATGATTCATCCCACATTGTTCTCCCCTCACTCCCAGAGTTTGTTCTGTCGTTTGAGGCAAGCAGCTGTTCGCGCAGACAGCTGCATCGGACATTCATTGCAGCCGAGAGGCAATTAAAAAATCAAGTCAATGTTGTGTTTCAGTTGATCCATTGCTATTTCTACATATAATCCCCTCTCTCATGCCTCCCCTCTCTTTTACACACACACACACACACACACACACACACACACACACACACACACACACACACACACACACACATGCTCTGTCAAAGAGCGACGATGGCGGGGTGGGACGGAGATTCACCATTTTTTTTAGAGACAAAAGGCCTAAATTCGGAGTGACGTGGCACTGATGGATTTGAAGCATTGTTGAGGCCAGAGCTGAGAGGAGCCATGTAATCTCCAAGACTTACTGGTCCACACATTTTTCCCATATCTTCTTCAGTGGAGGTATGCGGCCACACAAAGTCTGCCTGGCGTCACAGTGGCATTGAGCGGGGAGTTAAATCGAGCTGAGGCCATGCCTTGTGCCGCAAGCACCGGGGCATTCTTACAGCGGCGTGCACACGTAAACACACGCATTCACACAAGGGTTTGCATGCCCAGTTGTGCACACACACACACACACACACACTCACACACACACACACACACACACACACACACACATACACACACACACACACACACACACACACACACACACACACACACACACACACACACACACACACAAACACTCACACATGCACACGCACTGTCCATGCCTCCAGTTGTTCCCTGCTCTCACGGCACACAGCAGGTGTGAGAGTGATAGAGCTGGCCTGGGTGTGGGTGGCTGGCTGGCTGATCTGCAGTCTTAAGAACAGCTTTTCTATTGTTTCTAATATGCGTGTGCTCTCTTTTTGGAATCGATTTGGAAAATTGAATGGGATTAAGCCACTGGACAAGCGCTTCGGCTACCAAGCGCCGACTCATTTGTGACGCAGGGTATAATTAGATTCGCCACATGTGAAAAGATTCACGTCTTATCGGACGGTTGTGGTTTTATTACGTTAATGTTCGTGGCATTTTGCGCATAGTAAACAGAGTAATCCCCTCTCCTCACACGTCAGCCAACGTGGTGCCAAACCGGCTTGGGTATGAAAAGCCCTCGGTCAGCTGCAGTCACAAAGGGAGTGATGGCCCCCGTGTGAAAGGACAAGCTCTTTAAGCGGGACATTCAACAAATCAAATGCATCCTCAAGCTGCCAACGTGTGCTGTAGGTGAAGCAGAGGCGGAGAGGATGGGGGTGAGGAGAGGACACTCACTAACTGACTTGGAATCAGAAGAATCAGAAGCCGGAACGCAGATTCCAAAATCAGAAGCAAGCAGCAGTAGAGATCAGCCAAGTTATTCAAATGCTGGAACTGGAACTGATCCACTGCAAAGAAAGACGGTTTTCGGTATAATATGACCATAATATGAAAAGTTTCCAATACCTACCAAGCTTTACTGATAAAAGAGAAGTTTTTTGTTATTATTTTGTATTTACAACGTGAAACGCTGAACAAGCAATTCTTTCCCGACAAACAAACATCTCAGGCGCTGCCAGCTCCCGCTGCTGCAATTCTCTTCACTGGATCCAGAACGAGATCAGATTTTATTTCCACAACTTTCAGCGAAACGTGCCAAGATTATCACTCATCCGTGGTTCAAAAATGCCTTTCGGTTTCCAGGAGAACCATCAGACTTTTGGCTGGACCTCTCTTTTTATGTTCACGGCATATTAAACTAATGAGGTTCCAATAAAGTGCCCTTCAACCGTTGATGAAGAATGGTACCTTCAAGGCAAAACAACCCGCCGCCTTACTTTCTCTGTACTTTGCACAAAACAAAATGGTATTTTAATATGCTGTTGTTGTTTGCTCTTCTGTTGGCTTATCTGTCTCCTCTGTGCATTATTCCCGACAGATGCCGTCACTTTGTCGGTGCAGAGCATAATTGTCCCGAACCAAAGAGATGATCCACATGATTTATTTCTAATGGCTGGTGCACAGGCAGACCATTATATTCCTTGAATGGCAGCTGTGGACTCACTGTTTCCACACAATGCTGCTATATATTTTTTAAAAGCACTCATCCTATAGACGGGAAGTACGGCTCGTATGGAGTGGTGATTTCTGACTTCCTCTGGAGTCTTGTCTAATGATTGCTGGGGATAAAGGAGGCCATCATCTTTCCTGCTCTCGCTTCCCCCCCCCCCCCCTCCCCACACATACCCAAGCCCTTCCTGTCTGCCACATGTGTGCTGCAGCATCCAGACGTCCATAGTATACGTTCTTCTCTCAGTCCAGGAAGAAGGGTTGAGTGACAGAGCTGCCGATCACAATGTTACAGCCTGGGATGGACTTATTTTAAATATTTAGATATCAAACGAGTAAAATGCGGTTCTATATATCAAATCAAACATTGCGCTTCCGTCTTCTCCCCTCGTTCCTTCATCCCTCTCCTCCTTCTCCTCTTCCTCCTGCTCCAGACAGGAGCATTACAGAGTAATAGCAGTCGGCTAGGAGAGCTTTCGTAATTGCCTCGGCTCATGTGCTGTGGAAAGCCGGGGCAGGGGCCAGCGGCATCAAAGCCTGACTGATCATTCCTCAGCCTCCCTCCACTGAAAGGGGGGACAGGGGAAAAGAAGGTGGAGGGGTGGGGGGGGGAGAGAAACACAAATACAGATGGACAAACAAACCAGGGGAAGTCAAAACTGAAGCAGATGTGGTGATAGCAGTAGATGGACAGATAGACGGACGGACGGTAACAGAAGAGCCTCGGCCGAACGGGTTGGCTTCGACCTCCCACACCTGTTAATATTTAACAAACAATGGGGGTTGCACCAGCAGTGGGGATTGTAAAAAAATATAGCAGGGCTGAAGAAAAACAACAAAAAAAGTGATGTTGATGGTGACATCATGGATTATTAAGGTGGGGGTGGGTCTAATAAGGGCCTGGCTCGGCCTGGTCGGTAAAGAGAGCAGGAAACTGAGGCAGAAGCAATTTGAGAAGCTGAGGCCTCAGTCTGCAGCTGTGCACTCAGTTTTCCTCTCCCGGCTCCACAGCTGCAGGATCGACAATGCTACAAGTATTTACCCATGACCTCTCCTCTACTTCACAATCCAATGCATGTTTATTTGACACATATGTTACAAAAGAATGCACACAAGAATCTCTAATCGGGCTTATTCTGGAAAGTTGAGGGAGAGAAAGAGTGCCGTCGAAGCCTTTTCGAAAAGCTATGCTCGGCATCTTTTCTTTCTTTTTTTTCCCAGAGCAGTTTGAGTCAGTGGAGCAGCTTACTTCTCATTCGCGTCACGTGTTTTTTCCATGGAGACATTACAACACGAGCAGGCGCTAGCACGGAAAACACGCAGTCATCCCAGCAGATGTTGTCCAGAGCACACAGATGAGTATGGTAAAACAATGAGGCGAGGATTCATAAGGACGCTGTTGAATGACGCTGCTGCGCCACACACCGCGATCAGAGTCCCACACACACAAAGAGATGTCTGCGGATTGCGACGCTCTACTTTTGAACTACTAATTGTGTGTGTGTGTGTGTGTGTGTGTGTGTGTGTGTGTGGGTTGCATCGTGCCAAACATAGAGAATGTATCTCTGGGATCTTTTTTATTGGCTGTGTTTAAAGTTGCCAGATTGTGAGCAGCTTTCCCCTTTGAAAATACGTGCCGCTTGCACTGTCACAGGGCTGCATTCATCTTTGCAGACGCCTCAATTACAACCCACTGATGCCCTTAGAGTCGGAGAGGAGCTCAGGAATGCTCCGACGGGACAACTGCCAAGCATCACATATAAACACCATCAGCTCCAAGCGCCCCACAGAGCGAGAAAGAGAGGAAAGGGGGAGAGAGAGATAGAGAGAGGGACGAACATCAGTATGTTTGCAGACCAAACCAGGAGAGAGGAGGAGGAGGAGGAGGAGGAGGAGGAGGAGGAAGGAGGGGATAATATGTGGCACCACTCTGAGAGCTGAGCCCTCCGCCACGGCACCTTTTAGTTGCCAGATCACAACCAGATGTGCCAAGTGTGTCCAAACAGGAATGACTGTGTGAAGGCAATTTTCAGCAATTTGTCAGCTTTTGAGTATTGCCCCCCCCCCCCCCCCCCTCCTCCGCCCCATGACTCCTGAAAGACAAATACAAACGTTGGAGGGGCACGACGCTCCTTTCAAACAGGCTCCCATGAACGCTCACCCCAGTCGTCGCCTCCAGCGCAGTCATGTGATGAGAGATATACGGCGTTACGGCTGAACACGGAGGGGCAAGACAAGGCCTGTTGTATTGACAAATAACCGCCCACCTAACTTCCATGCATCAGCATTACTGGAGCTACCCATCCGAATGTGCAGCGCGTTTATTCACTCTTTGTTTGTTGAGTCAAAAATCCCTGACAACATTCACACTCCCCAAATCCATCATCTTAACTCACTGTGGGCAACGCAGCCCAAACAAAGAGAGAGATAAATAGAAGAAAAGGTTGTTAATCTTTCTGTAGACACCTCATAAATTACAGGCTCGCGCTCAAGGTTATGCAAGCGGTTTGAGACCAACTTTTCTCACCGCTCACCTTACTTCTTTCTACCTTTTCTGCATACATGTAGTACAAAAGGAACTTCCATGATTTTACACATCAACGTCGATGTTCACAAGTCTTGATAGCGCGACGTGTGCCTCATGTGATGTCACTTGAGTCTACAGACTACAACTTTGAAAATTAAAAATAGTGAATTTATACCCCCCTGTAGCCCACTACTCATCTCTACTTGAGGCTACACTAGGCGCTACTAGCAAAACACAAATCTCCGACCAAACTGTTGGCGGTCGAGTTGCATCGTGGGTAATGTAGGCGCCAGGTTTTGACAAGGAAGCAGAACGTGTGGATTAAAAAAGACAATAGCTCTGGTTCTCCAGCATTCAGGTAGATGCTTTTTCCTTTTTTTTTACTCTCCAGAGTTAGTACTGTTATGGGAGTGCAGCACTAATAATCATATTTTTCTAGACACTGGAAATTAAAGTTGCCTCCTTATCTAAGCCTCTCTCATAGGAAATTGAGGGCAGTTTACAGCAGTCATGAAATGTGTCAGCTCAAGGGATTGGGGGGCTTTAGGTACAGTGAAACCCCCTCACCCTACAGCCCCCCGGGTCCCTCGCTGTTGTTTAGCCCCTCTGCACCTCACCAAAACAATCTAAAGAAGGCGGGGAGGTTTGGTCTGATGAGTTGGAAAGGCCTCGTTGCAAACGCACAAGCAACCCAGGAGCATCCGACAAGAGCTGATTCTGTTTAGTGCACAGAGGACACGTGATGCTCTCAGATGATATGCCAACCACATGGCGGTGGTTGGAAGCTACACAGCTAGAGCTTCGTTGTTGTGTCATGTATCAAATCTCGGTTGATTCGAATAAGGAGTTAAGTTTTCTAGCTTATGATTTTTTTGAGGTTGAATCCCACCCACCGAGTCCTAACTCTCTCTCTCTCTCTCTCTCTCTCTTTCCGTGAATGTTGAGTCCTGGGGCCGATGAAAGGGACAATTGTGGGAGGGTTTGCATAACGCTGCTGTCAGTCATGTGTCCTGCTCCTCCGAAAGAGAGCTCAAATTCACCACTAATGCCTGTTTTAATTTGTTGCCTCATTGCTCTGGAATCCAGGATAAATTGTTCATCTGGGTACTCTCGCTAGGAAAGTTAGTGAGTGTTTCCCATATTTATTAGTTTGTTGTTCTGGCTTACGTAACAGAGGGAATGTTGCTTATGCTTCAAGAAAAAGGAATGTCAAATGGACTACTCAACCACTCCATATTTCAATATAATTACATTTGCAATACACTGTATGTACTGTACTCAACACAATGTCCCTTCATATAATTAAAGCAGTGTTGAAATGGACTGTTTTTGCATTACACCAGTGAAAAGTTGGTAAGACTCTGTCTACGTGTGCTTGAGTTTTGATCTCGACTGAAACAGTCAGATAGAAAGACATGTCGACTGTTGCGGTGTAGACAACCCAGAAATCGAGTCAATTCCAGCCAGTAAATCTGTAAAGTTGCGGGTTTTCCCTCCTTGGGGTGTGTGTCTAGCATTACAGCTGAAAGATGGACGGCAGCAATGGAGTTTACTTTCAGGAATCTGTGTGGGTGTGAGAAGGGGTGCACATGAGCACACTCTGTTTCTTTCTTTTTCATGTTTGAGTGTGTGTGTGTGTGTGCACGATGCTTGTGGTTGATCTGACTTATGTGTGGTGTTTGCACGTGTTTTTGCGTGTTTATACCATTGTGTCATGAGGGAATCTTTTTCTTTTTTCTTCTTCGCTTTGGTTTTGAGCGACAGGCCTACTTTGTGCTGGCATGTGTGCAGACCAGATGCGGGTAGAATATTCTAAACAATAGCTGGGTGTAAGAGAGAGAGAGAGAGTGTGTGTGTGTGTGTGTGTGTGTGTGTGTGTGTGTGTGTGTGTGTGTGTGTGCATGTGTGTTCACTATACATCAGCCGTAGCTTATGTTTGTATAGAGAATGTGTGTGTTTGGGTGTGCCTGTCTATATGGATCTCACAGCATGGGTCCTGTGTGTGTGTGTGTGTGTCTGTGTGTGTGTGTGTGTGTGTGTGTGTGTGTGTGTGTGTGTGTGTGTTTGTGTTGTGCCATGCTTTTGCATGCTTGTGTGTTCTATGAGTCTTCCTTTGAGACAATTATGTTGGCATGCACTTTTATGCATACAGTTTGCGTATATGTTTGGAGAATGTCCATTAATGCAGGCTATGTGTGTGTGTGTGTGTGTGTATGTGTGTGTGTGTGTGTGTGTTTGTCTATGCAGACCGATAGCAGCTGCTGGACACCACCTGTGGTCCAGGCTCTCCCTCAGGCCTGTTGTGGCTCCAAGTAGTCCCCTTGGGCTCACAGGGACTCGGGCTTTGCGTGTCAGAGATGGCCAGGCAGACACAGCCATCCCAGGCTGGATGGATTTCTCTGCCATGTCTGTCAAATAAACGATTACATTTTTGTCCTCAAATGCAAAAGAAATGTCCTACTAAGTAATCGGAGTACTGTGTGTTTATCCCTTTCTCTCTCACCCTATCGTTCCCTCTCTTTTTGCCAGTCCTGCTGGTTGCTTTCCTCTCTGGCTGGCTGACAGATGTCCATCAGTCTGCCCCCACCCCAGCACAGCTCCAGGCCGACAAGAGAACCTGCCAATAACTGCTCCATGAAACACAGCCCTATAAATGGACACCCAGTATTCTGGCTGGCAAGATGTTTACAATGTTTTAAAAGCCTGGCGCATTTGTGACTGTAATTGTGATGACCTTAGTGACCACGATCCTTCTATCACCAGTCGGGACGTTGTGTCGTATCACAGTTTGTTTCACATGATTTCTATGTATTCCTCCCCTCGTAGTTCTGCAAACTGAAGAGACGCTTTCTCAACATGCATGCAATAATGACACGCGGCAATTTTCTGGCCCTGATTGTGAAACGTCCAGAGGCTCAGTTTTCCTTCATTATCTCCCTAACTCAATTTTCGGGCAGAGTGGCAGATAGTTACAGCTCATAACTTGTAGGTATGATTACTAATAACCTGTAATTAGTTCCATGTTTGGGAGAAGAGAAGAGAAGAGGAGAGAAGGGGAGAGATGGAAGAATTTGATAAATGCAGGAATGTTAAACTGAATTACAAACATTTGCCGGCCTTAGCTTTGTTACTGCTACAATAGCTTGCACTGGTAAACAGATAAGAAGTGTTTTCTAGAAGGAAAGCCAGGACATTGTGATAAATACTTGTTAAATACCCCCAATTTGACTTGTGTTAGTAAGTCATTCATTAGTGAGGTCATTTTTTGAGAGAGATAAGGCGAAAATCAGGTGAGAATGTCTTCATTTACACAGATAATTAGATCCACTAAAACAAAAAAAGTCATTATTTTCTCTATTAGTCAGTGCGTGTTTTTATTTTTTAAATCTACACGTTTCCTACTCACTAGTATTATGACATTACACATTCCCATTCTACATCAACATTTGTCATTTTTCCAATGCTGAAATGGCAGACAGGTTTGAGAATGTATGTGTTAGTAATTTGGAAACTTAGTTGTGGGGGTTACCGGTGTCACGTCCCACAATGCACCGCTGAATTCCTTTAACATGTGGTGAGTCAGGAAAGGGGTGGTTGACCTATGCCTTCCCATGAGCCCCTTGGGAGCAGCTGTGCTCGGCTGCACAAGAAATCTAGGATCACTGCACAAGCTGCTGCGCTAGTTGTGACTGGAATTGTAATCACCTTCTTCTCCTTCTTCCCCTCCAAACTCAACTCTCACCGTTCTTTTGCTGCTTCTCTCTTCTCCTTCTTTCTTTCAACGCCGTACTATTTGCTGTTTGTGCCACCTTTTCTTCTTTCTGGTGTCCGTTTTAGACTTTTTAGTATTCGGCACAACACCAACTCCGCACATGCAATCCATTAGGCGAGGTAGAAGAGGGAGAAAGTACAGGAAGCTGAAGGTGAAACGTGTTGCTCTACTTTCCTCTGTTTCCTGAATGAACACATTTCTACTGTTTGTGCCTTCCCACAGTGTAGTATGGTTGTGTTTAGACAGCCCAGCTGAGCAAAACGGGTTAAAAACAGAAAGGGAGTAAAGTTATGACTATGTGGGTTAAAGTTTTAAGTTCATGTTTTAATTCATGCTATTAGACTCAACAGTTGTGATAACTTAGCTTAGTTTCACCCTTTCCCATCAGGGATGTATAAAGAGAACTGGACACAGCGCTGGAGGCGACGCCCCGTTCATTCCTGAAAATTGTGCATGAACCAAAAGAAGTTTGACCCTCGAGTATAAATTTTGCCAGATCTTCCATCGATCTATCGCATCCATGGGGCCCGTAGAGCAAGCACACTAGGTTTTCCTTTAACCCCGCCTCCCAGCGGCTCGATTTCTATAATAATAATGATAAGACTGATAGGATTTCTTTAAGTCTCACGTGAGGGACAGATGTGATTCTAATTTAGCCACTGTGTAAAATTTGCTTCAAAACCCTCTGCACTCTGCCTGGGGGCAACTGAAATTAGCAGGTCGTTTTCCAGTGCAGTAACTAAAATCAACATGGAAGTTCTTCAGTGCAGTTACTGAAATTAACCAGAGGTTTTTCAATGCAGTTACTAAAGTTAACAGGAAGGTTTGCAGCCTTTACTAAAGTTAAGCTGCAGTGCAGTTTGCGAGCAGGAGTGGCAGTCTGTGATGTCGGAAGAGAGTCCTTCTGATATTTGTATTGTGTCAATATATTTAGCATCGTTTAGCATACTTTGTTAGAACAAAGTAATCTCAACAACATTTTAAAATTTGGAAGTTGAGCTACAGATGAACAAATAGAGATGCACCGATTCAAATTTTCTTGGCTGATTTTCCCATTTAAAAAAAAAAAAAAAGTCTGACCTGCTGATTCCACTTTCTCTCCTAAGAACTATAATTGACAGCAAGACTCCAGGCTAACTAACAAGCCGGTCACTGCGATTACTCTGAGCAGCATGCATGGGAATTAACTACAACAACTAAGCATCTGATTAAGTTAGTTGTTCCAAATGTTTCTCCGTGGCTTATTCTGGACATGCAGTTGTGGCAAATTGTGATCTTTATTTCTTCTTCATTCCCGCTAAAGAACGTCCAAACTGAATTGTGTGAATCGTCACTCAGAGCGCTGTTGCAACGCACTGTTTGGTTATTCAGAGAAGCACAATCTCGAGGCAGCAGAGCTTACTCTGGGAGGAGCGCCAGGGGCAGTGAATGTGTGAAAGTGACTTGTTTGCCTACCTTTTGATGAAACGTTTCGCTCAGCTACCTAGAATACAGCTGTACGAACTCCTAACGTTAGCAATAGCCAACGTTTTCTGACCCATTTTCACATGCATGTTGTTACAGCCTCACGTCTCATCATAACCTCTCGCCATCCTCACTGGCAACAAGCTCTTGATCAAGAGCTGTTGTGTTTTTTGCATTATACGTATCAATAGACTCCATTCGAACAACACCGTCGAGCGTTGGATGGGATTTACGAATTCACGTGCGTGTCCTGTGACGTTAAGGTCTGTGCACATGTGTGTAGATGTTACCGCCATAACACAAGAAATATGAAACTGATGATCGGCCGGCCGCCGGTCATGGCTGATCAACTGAAAACCGACAGGTTTCGATCGGCAGTCGATCGATTGGTGTCTTCCAACAAATAATGCTAATAATTTCATTTTGTTAAGTATTTGTATGATCTAATATGATGTTGGGTAACATATGAGAAAGAAATATGAAGGAACGCAGAACAGAGACTCAAAGCCTGTTTCTACATGCAGGTCAGGCCTTTTACTAAGTGAGACGATCCAGGGAAGAAGATCCAGTAGACGATGAGCCTCCCAGCTTGATTTCCACGAACTCAAATCCACATTCACACTTAAACAGCCGGACTGTGCAGTCACCAGCTTGAACACACGTTTAGACCACTCAGACCATGTAGTCTGACTCCTCAAACAGATCGTACCTCCATCTGATCGTTTCTATTGTCATGAACCAAGATCGAGATCACCGATAGGCGATCCAATCCAGAGTGCAGCGGTGTGGCTCAGTGTCTGACGGAGCTTTGGACTCATTGAACCGTCAGTTAAAGAGACGTGAATAAGAATTTATTAAAGGGTGACTAATAACAAGGTCTTCTCAACGGCTCACTACAACATGGTTTAACATTAGGCTATTATCTTATCCTCGATATCATAATCCAAATCATATCCATGACTAAGACTCTACCAAATAGTTTGAAGCTTCGACACTTCATTCATAACGTTGACATGCACATTATTATTCCAGTCCACCTTCTCTCTCCCTCTCTCTGTCACCGTCTCTCTCTCAGACACACACAGAGTGACGTTGCTCTCCTCGAGCCTGTAATTGTCGGTCCTCGGGGTCCTTGTCAAGGGCTCAGATTCTAACAACATCTTAGTTCTCATAGTGAGTTAATTAAAAATGACTTAATATTGGCGTAGGAAAAAACAATCGTCAATCATCCGTAAAATCATCAATATTCATTCTGATTGCCAGTCGACACGTCTAATCTGAACTCAATCAAAGTGGACGTCAACCAACTTTCTCTTTGGTCGTCAGACGCTGCCTCGGAAGTTACTTGAAAGGGTGGAGAAATCACACATAAGGACAAATATCCATACTGACCCAATGTGATCATCAAACCAAACTTTAAAAGACGATTTATACAACTAAGGACACTTTTCTTTGACCTTAAGGGCCTATTTTAAAATGTTCAATATCCATCTGAAAGCGATTCATTGTTTTGCTATTCATAGGCAAAATAAAGATAGCTGTAGAATGTAGCTCTGTACATTTACTCGAGTACTGTACTTAAACATACTTGTAGGGCGCAAACCTTTCCATTTGTTCTTGATGACATTAAATATCCACGACTAAATAAGTACATTAAAGTTTTGGATCGGTACACGGAAGTATTGTGAAATCACTTTTTTCCAACCAAACTGACCAAAAAACTCGTAAATACTAAATGGCTAAACGATTCTGGCCATCATAGAAGAAATAACTCAACATAGAGATGAGTTATTTACCACATGGCAGGTGCATTAACGAAGGCCAGCGGATCCCTAATTAGCGGAACAACTCTTATCAAAGAGAGCTAGTAACAGATTCAAAAGGTCCCATAGACGTCACGGAGGCCTTGGGGCGTAAGGAGGCTGCGGAGGGGCTCCGGGTCAGGGTCACGAGAGGCATGTGTCCCGATGGCTTTATTGCGGCAGTGAAAAGGGGGCTGTGTTTCGTGGGGACGAGGAGCGGCTCGGCTCACGGGGGAACCGTCGGAGGCGACACAACTAGTAGGGAGAAAAGGAAGTAGACAGCTGCACAGGGGTGAATAGGAGGTCCCTTTGTGTCCTGCCAAAACAAAAAATCTGTGACCAATTATCTGTGTCTGTCTCTCAAGGGGGAATTCTTGAACACTTTGGGTGGCTGAACGCATAAGGGGCAGTTGTGGGAGAGAGGGTGAGAAAGCCGGGGTCCTCCATGGTGGTGGCGAGCGTGGTGCTGCATTTGTTAGTTTCTCAACTTATATATTTCCTGTTTTTTCCATTGAATTCAGTGCGTGCAGCCACAAGTAGACGAAGAATATGATTTTTGCATCTCCCGTGTGTCTATTTTCAGCACAGGAAAATAACAATTTGTCCCACAATTGCTGAATTACTCCTGCCTGCGCCTCGCCCCCGCCCCGCTGAGACAGCTTCCTATTTGTGTGGTTAGAGCTCCAGCTATGTGAAAAGTGTGTCCTGCAGAGAGAAGGGGAAAGTGGTGGAGAGAAGGGGAAGTTGGGCCCATGGACGGCTTGTGAGCCATGTGTTAGACATTAAAGGGCTAATTGCCGTTTTAAAAGCCCCGTGTTTACCGCTGAGAAAAGCCTTGTTAGGTATATTTTACTGTCTCCCCTGAAATTATTCATCCTTGACGAGCTCAATTGACATTATCATAATTACAAATGTGATTGCTGCTTAATCGCTCCGACCGCTGTTTCGCCAATTTTAAGTGTCTGCGGCGGAAGTCGACTGCTCATCAGAAAACAGGACGTGGGATTCCAGATAGTCGTCTTCCTTTAAAGGAAAACCAACACAGTCGTTAACTCAGGTACTCGCGTCGATGCCATTCATCATTTCTAGTCGGGTAGTAGGGTAGTAAATAAATGGAGGTTTTTGCTGTTGTTGCCTTTGGGCTGAAATGTGAACTAGTGCAGCGGCGGATGGAGGCGTGTTGTGAACTCTGCCCCGGCCGGGTGTGTTGTTGCATCGGTGGAGAGCGTGACCCCGCGGTCCACCTCTCCCCTCCGGTCCCACATGGTTGCCAATGGCGATGACTCCAGTTGATCTTCACCTGTCAAAGCAAAGCGCCGACTAAAGACTTGCAGCTTGAGGAGAGGAAAGCAAAACAAGAGGGGAAGGACAAACAAGCCAACAAGCGGCTCTGTGTGAGGCCGTGATGGGATTTATTTGTATTTTTCTTACATTTAAAGCGCTTGTAAATAGTATTTACTTTTTGACTCGCATATACGACTGGGTGTTCAATTTATCCTAAATCAAACCTTTCAACTCTGTTTCATGTTACAATCTTTAGCATTTCAGCTCTGGTCGATTTGGCAACGCACGTGGTGACCATGGTAACGGCGAGTGCAGTTGATACTCCAGGAAACGCTTCCTCGGGCAGCTGTATTTATTGTCATAAATGCAACAGAGGAGCAGCTGTACATCTGTTTACAGTGTAGTCAAACAGACTCTCATTGGTTTAATAAAGCAGTCGGTCAATAATGAGTGCAACAGCACTCATTACCTTGCTGACGACCTGGAGGTGTGCAGCCTGTCACCTGCAACTCTTCGTCTCACAGCTTCACGCTGCTCCCTACTGCCTTTGCGAAATTCTAACGACTAATCGACATAACATGCCAATAAAAACTTGTTTTCTTGGTTCACTCATGATGAACGACCAGCGTTAGCACTAACCGTGGGGATACATGCATTTCTTCAGACTGCCTTTCAATAAAATCCACCCCATGTTGCACAGTTGAATCCTTTTAACGTGAACGAGCAACACGAGGGAATGTTCGGTTTGCATTAGCAGTGACTTCATAGAGAGTGAGACGTGATGCCTGATTTATACTCCTGTGAATGTGCGCCCGTGCGTAACAGGCGAGACTCTCTCTCCCTCACCAGGAATACAACATACTGCAGGGGATTGCGTGGAGCATCTTCATTCGTTTTTTTATTCAGACCCACGGTTTTCAAATGTCAGGTGGTCTTTTTGATATATTTCATGAGGGTGATTCAATAGTTTCAGAGTTTGGCTCACAATAATGCCACGGCTGGAAACCATGGAAGGGTTGGATGATCTCCTGTGCCTATAATTCATAAGGTTGTGGTGGTTGTTGTTGTTGCGATAACAGGATGTGAGGTCTGAAAGAATCTAACTCTCACCTCTGATGTCCAATCAAACTTCTATGGCGTCTGCGGCGCGTATCGTCACATTTCTCCAGGGAGATCCGCATACAGGTGGCAGGGCTCCAGACTGGGACCAAGATGGTCGTAAATGCGATCATAAACTGTCCGTAGCTAAACTTGCGAAAAGTAATACACTGTAATTTGTTTGTACATATAATTTGCAATTGAGAGTGAGGACAGGCGACGTAGTTCATGTTGGGAGGAGGTCCGGGAGGATCGGTGGCTCTAAAAACAACAGATTTTCATCAGGTGACCGCTGGTTTGTGTCCTGTGTGAAACTGGAAGTTAATGTTGACTTATTTGTCACTTACGTACTAAAGTACCGCCTCTCCCGTAGTTATTTTAACCTAAACCACAACCTTTTCCTAAACAGCCTTGGGGCTTGATGCTTGCGTTGTCGGATATTTGTGAGAAAACGCATGAGAAATAACAAATCAACTTTTTGTAAGATATCATACAAATTGTTGTTTACACACCTGCATTGTTTCCTGTGAACGCCTCATGCGTGTGAAAGCAATTTGAATGGCGGACTCCGCCACACACAATCAAAACTATTACATAAGGTGGTAGTTACAGAATGTAAATACAATGAATGTCTGTTGTTGATGAAATGCACACTATTAGTATTAATAAAAATCGCGGCTATTTTCATTAAAATCTTAAGCATTATATCTTTAAACGGCGTTGTCCTCATGTGAATGAGCCCAGAGGTCTAAACTCACTCTTTCAATGCCTTCAGCAGTTTGAAAGGAAGAGAAAAGCGACAAGTCCTAATCAATCAATCGGCAGGCGGCAGGAGGTCGGGATTGTTTTGCATTTCTTCAGTTTGTTTCTTCCTGGGATTTTTCTTCTCTTGACAGGAGGTGCCGCAAGCATACCAACAGTTGAAAGAGGAACCACATTCTTCCAGCACAGATTCCTCCATCCCTCCTTTGTTCAGAGTTTGTGTTTGTTTGAGGGGCTTTCCTCACCTTGAAACCTTTTCTTGTGGATGCGTCGACTCAACCGACCACAGGCTGGGTTGAGGCTCGGGCGACTGCCGTCTCACTGGCCTCTCGGGCGCAAAATGTAGCACTTTGATTCCATTCGTATGATCGAGAGAAAGCCTCGGTGTCACAGGTGAGTGGCAGGAGTCACTCGTTTCAATTGATTTACGGTATGTGGTCAAATTCGGTTGCCATAATGTCAGGCCAGTATGAGCATGTGGGCTTTTTTTATTGGCTTTTCCTGTGTCATGTGGTTTCCGTCAGAGTGAAAGTACAATGAAAACTTTCCGTGTTTATAGGAGCAACAATCCTCAGTAAACTTGATTGAAGTAGAGAGAAGCCTCCTTGTAAAAAAAAAGCCACTAAGTCCCCCCCCCCCCCACCTCTCGTCCTTCAGTCTTTTCAGAATTAAAAGACACATTTGGCCCGGATCCTTTCCCTGGGAGCTCTATTTTTCTTGTATTGGGGTTAAGAAAATAACCTCATGTTTTTACCTCAGCGTTGGTCGGGGTCAGGGCAGGGTGGAGGCTCAGGCGGTGGTGGTGGGGGGGATGCATTCATCCACAGGTCATTGTTACAGTAGAAAGCAGCATAGGCGCGCTCACAATGGAGCTGCAGGATGAACTGAGCCCTCTTCTTCTCCTCTGTGGGCTTGTTCATAGTGTGAGAGATCGGCAGAATTTCCTACAAAAGCTGTGGGGGTGAATGTGGAAATGTGGAAGGCTACCTGTTGCATGAAACGGCTCCGGCAGCATGCATGCTGCTGGCCTGCCACCCTCAGGGGAAGGAGAGCGCAGGCTGCCGACGGAGACTTGGCTGTGGAGCCTAAACGCACATCTGGTACACGTTGGGTGGACTTTTACTTCTTTTTTCTTCTTCTTCTTCAAAGTGCATATGGTTTTGAATTGCTGTAAAAAAAATAAAATAATAACCCTCTCCATTCTACAAAAAAAAAAAAAAAAAAATAGAACCATGGGGAATTTTGACTTTCCCTTTGGGGATTTATTCTTGCTGGTTCAGTTCTTAAGCTGCTCAAGCTCCCACAGAGGACTTGCATGAAATTGAACAGAGATACAGCTGCAGAGCTACTAACGTCTGTAGAATAAAAACCAGCAGAGGTAACAGAACCACATTCAACACAGAGGTTATGTAACGAGACCCAAACGGGTGATGTGCGCGTGGGCGGGAGCCCCCGAGCCGTGGCGTGGCTCCTGTTGACGTTGGCCGTGTTCTTCAGGATCCGTCTGCAGGAACGGATCGGAGCCCATTTTCCCGTTTTTCAGCCTTTTCTCTGTCCTCTTTCGTCAGCGGCCACGACCTGTGCTCCTCCTTACCCACATGTCAAATATGAAAACCTATTATAAACTATTTCTGGAAGGAATTCAGTTGTAAAAATAAATTAAAAAAAGCAACGCATTGAGGCTCGAACAAACAACCTGACTTACACGTCTCTGCATTAGCCCACACCGCATGGGCCGTTTCTGGCAGTGCCCAGCGTCTGTTGACTCACCGAGGTGCACCGTGCCAGCTATTCATACCTTCCTCCCACTCTCATTTTATTTCTCCGGCAAATCGGTTTGCCAGCCAAGCAGGTGGGAGATTCAAGACTAAAACGAGAGCTACAGAAAGTACAGAGAATCTCTGTGACTTCTCCTACTATTGATAACCATGTGGAGTGGGTATTTTTATACTTGTATGTGCAATTTCTTATTCTTGTGTACTATAGTGTACAAAGGATGCTCGGAATCTATCTCATCTATATGTAATCTACACTTCTTCGATGCTAACTTCTCAGTTATGTCTCTTAAAACATATTGTAGCTGTCATTCATCGTTATTATCAACACTGGTCGTAACTGTTAACGTTATACACATCTGGGAATGTGACAACATCGCTGCGATTTAATGAAACGGGCCAAGAGACACGAGGGTTCGCTTGTCCACAGATATCAGACGGGTCGTAAACACGCCGTATCTAAACCGCTGCATCTGGAGCTAACGTAGATATTAAGCACGCCCCAAATGTCAGTAATATATCTCATTGCACCGAATCGTGTGCGTACAGAAACCCAAGTATGGTGGTTCAAAGTCGTACCAGGAAGTGAGTCTGTAAACAGTGATGAATGTTTACATCCGATAGTTTAGGTAATAATTTCACCATTGGCCTTTGCGTTCTCTTAAATACTGTCAATTGTATACCTCTCACCCAACCTGCATGTAGTCCAACACTAAACATAGTCTCCAGCCACACATTGCAACTAAGAGCTGAACATGTAAGTCCAGTTCTCTGACTTGTTATAGTCTTTGTCAGCCAGGACCAATTTAAACCAACTAATTATGTTACATAATTAAGTACAGTCCCACAGAAGTGTTATGGTTCAACATTCAGTCGCGCAAACGCTGCCAAATACACAAAAGCAAACATCAAACGCTGTTTGTTTGTGACCCGACACTGAGCCCATCTCTGCACTCGGCTCATGGAAAATAAAAGTGCTGTGCTGTTCCACAGCGGACCGACTGTCTACAGACGCCTGTTCCAGCGGTGAAGGCCACGCTGATGATGATGATGACGGTGATGATGATGATGATGGTAGTCATGCAGACGAGAGGGTTGTACATGCATTCCCCTGGAGGACCATCAAGGAGCAAAGATGGGCGCTCCCCTCGCTGCTCCGGCCCCCAGACCGAAGCCCCATGTCTGGAATGCAATCTGCCTGCCATCTGCAGGCCTCCACGGCTCTGTTTGATATTCAAACAAACACCTGTCAAAAGTCCATGTCTCATCTCACATCGCTCTTGGAAATTGGCAAAAGATCTCGACTGCTTCCTCGCACCAAAAGCAGAGGGGTAAATGTGGGTTTTATTCCAACCATCTGTGCACGTGTTAAATATAGATGTTTTTTATGGAAGGCTCAAAGGACTAGTTCTACTTTCCACTAAAATGTCAAAGAATAATAGGCCAGTCACAAGTGCTGCATTCAGTGAAGTGTTTGCACAATTAATTATTTCAAATTAAATTTGTTTTTTTTTTCCTTCATCATCAGCTGGCACTGCTGATTACACCGTGGGTGTGGAGTCGTGTTGTAATGAGGCCAAGCGCTTTGGAGGATGTTCTCAGATGGAGGAATAGTCGTGGAGCCTTTTGTACAGAATCTATCCATGTCCCCCTTTTTCCTCCTCCTACTCCCTGCTGTTTTCCACATCTCTCCCTCACTCATATTGAGATGAAGGGTCTGCTGTAGGATGACGGGGCGCTTGCTTGGCAGCCGTCCAGGCCCCACATCTGCCTGACTGCTGTTCCTCTCTTCCTCCTCCCCCCCCCAACCCCAAACAGCCCCCAACAGTATTGGTTCAGTTGTCAGCCCATTTCAGGGTCTGTCTCAAGGTCTGCAGATGTGTTTCTCAGAGCAGCAATGATGGACTCTTGCAGAGATCTCTAGTGTGAGTGACTAATGGCGCGGAGACATCTCTGAAGGCATTGACGAATGGATTTATCCAATGTCATCTATCACGCTGCCTGTCAGTGCCAATATAAACGCCTGATGGAAAGCACACGCTCACCTTTGAAACCGACTCGGTTGCTCCACAAAAAGAGGAGGTAACAACCTGCCGTGAATCACGAGATGAAGCATTATGTTCAAATACATTTTGAGAGGAAAAAATAAGAATGAAGAACAACTTATTTGGGTCAAAGACATTTAGACAAGAATACGAACTCCTCAATTGCCACCTGGTTTGCCCATGTCAGTGACTGCAGCACATTGAGGCCATCTTCGGAGGCTCTATAAGTTCAGTTCTCCTCTTCTTTCCTCTTAGAGGAGTCTCACAGCGTTCTTCTTGCGTCTGCCGTCGGCGAGGTTTCGAAAAGTTCGCCTCTCCAGTGTGTCATCCCGCTACGAGGATAACCTTGAATCAGTGCACTTACAGGTGTACAATTCATCCTAAAAAGCAGTGGAACATGAAACAGCATCCATTATTCATCCACACTGAGTCAAGAGTGAAGGCTATTCGACGACTCTTTGGATGTACCTGTGTCTGGCAGCGAGAAGAAACGCGCTGACAGACAGCTGCCACATATCCGTGTCACTCGATCACAAGATTCTGAGATCAGAGTTACCGCAGGTATGAATCTGTTAGAAAGAACCGTCTTTTTTACTTATTTAATTTTTCCATTTCGTCAGCTGAAATCATAAAATGACGATCCAAAAGAATAATAAAGCAGAAAAAGAAGCACAGCCGAGCGCGTTTTTTATGTAAAGATGTTCTAACTGGCGAGGGGGGGTGAAAGAGAGACAGCGAGAGGGAGAGAAAGGTAAAAAGGAACAAGGAACTGACAATTAGGGACAACTAATCACCAAGTGTGTAGCCAAGCGCATCCCCCCACGCTGGTGCCAGCGCTTGCACTGTGCTTGAACCTGCGCTGAATGCCAACGGCAGATAATTATAAACCCGCAGGGCAGGCCTCCTCTGTGCAGAGGGAGGGACGGAGCCTCAGCCGAGCCTGAACTCCTGACCTTCTTCACACACCGAGCGTCTGTTGTGGGCTTCGGGAGGTGCAAGATGGGTCACAGCGAGCCGTGAGGCAACTGGGAGAGAGCGAGCGAGAGGGGTGGTAGAGGGCTGGGAGGGGGGCGGGTGGAAGGGGAGGAGGGGAGGGACACAGAGCAGGGAGGGGGAGGTGGGGGATTTGAAGGAGGAGATGCTCACTGGAGGGTCACTTTTTTTTTTAAGTTGGCATTCTTTGGTGAGCGCTCCCGGCCAATCGGGAGGAGAGAAGGAACCAAGGAACCACTTGACAAATCGGAGTGAAACCTTCAGGAATCCCTTTTGTTATGCCTGTTTGGTTATCTCCTCTCACTTTATCTGCATTCATTAGGAGGGGAAAATGTGGTCTGTTCAAATCCTTTGTCTACAAAGAGAGGCCTTTGTTTGAGCCGGTTCGTCATTTAAAGTTGGCTTAACTTATCATTACATTGTCACACATTATCAACAGTTAATTATTTAAATCCGTGATTCTTAATAGGTTTAAAGACCCGATCACACTTCTTATTGCCTCATTAAACTATTTCAAGATTAGGTTTACAGATTGTTAATGAGTTAGTATTTTAATGGCAGTATGATGAAAATGACTCATAGACCGTAATCAATAGAGAATAGGAATACTTTAATTGCAGTATTGTGCAAATTCTTTGAAGACCGTGTGACGTGAGCGGCAATGAGCAGGATATTTTAGGACGAGGATTTGAATCTACTGTAAAGATGTAGTGACGAGCTGCGACTGGGAATCAAAGAGGGATGGAAATAGTGTTTAAATGTTGAGTTTTTAATGACTATAACACATATTTCTCTATGTATAGTCTCTCACTCTCCTGGACCGCGAGTGTTACTTGAGAAAGTTAACATCAACCAATGGTTCCGTTGATTTTTTTATTAGTTTTTTATTCTGCCACCCAACAATGCAGCAAGATGACCTTTTCGATACATGAAAAAAATTAAAATTGCCCACTCGTCTGAGTGGATTCGCATTTCCCTCTATTCTTTCCTTTGCTGTGCCTCCAGTTGACACTGGCGTCATCATGATGTCCGCTGTGAAATGCTGGACTTTCACCCAGGAGGCCCAAAAGTGTCCTGTGTGAAACCCAGAAGTCAATGTGGACTTATTTGTCACGTAACTGCCGTGATTACGTAACGCCACTTCTGTAGATAAGTTAACCCGACTACGATCCCTTCCTAAATCTAAGTAGTTTAGTTGCATAACACTGCAGCGGCTTGTACATGCGCACTGACTGCTCGTGTTGCTGGACATTCGAAAGAAAACGCACAAAAAAATACAAAAATAATTATTTCTATGATATCATACGACCTGTTGATACGTTCATCAGGAAGAATTGTCAAGTTAGGGATGAGTTTCAAAATGATCCCCTTCCACTCATTACTGAAAAAGTAATCACATTGCTGCCCAACACTTACTGTTGTGTCAGAACCTTAAATAACATTTGATTGTTCTGCTCATTTGTCAGCGTGCAGTTAACGATGAGAAAATAGATTAATATCTCATGGTTGTAGATCATTTGTGATGTTCTGGGATGCGTGCATGTACGCATGTGACATCATGGAACAAATCCACGACCCAAAACGCACTTTATTTCTTCTCTTTTATATTTTTGCTTCATGCTTGTAGTTTTACTTTGTCAGGTTTGATCCACTTTCATCCGTTTGTGTTTTTTTCTTTTTCATTTCCCCTGCAATCTACATCATGTTTTATTTGGGCAAGACGATCCAATCATTATGTAAAGTCAATCTCTCAGTGACCCGTCGACACCAAAAAAAAAGACATATATAAAAAAACACTCTAAATAAAAACAGTAATCTCTGTGAAGTCAAAAATGTCCGCAGACCACCTCGGCTCATCTGGCTTCTCATCATGAAGATCTCTCTCGCTTTGGACTTCGCCAATTTCCCATGATTGAATATAATTGGGACCAGATAACCCTCTCTCTCTCTCTCTCTCAGCAGTCTTTGATCACTTCTGACCTGGCTCCGGCTCAACTCTGACACACTGGCACAACCATTTCTTGGGTGGTTTGTGATTGCTCAGAGACAGACTGCGAAGATATATTTAGTATTGATGTGTGTGAACCTCAAAATCCAACATGCTTGATGCAGAAAACATACAACTTTTATTCTCCGGGTACTGTTAAGAGTTTGTCCAACACATCTGTGCAGTCGAATAGTGCTTTGAGTTCTTTGTGCGAAGTTTTGTTTATTCACGTGTGCGTGCAATTTCGTGAGTGATTGTCTCGAGGGAACAGAACAAGATGTGCACGAAGATTCCCAAATTCGATTCAGGAGATTTGTAAATCCTGTGCAAATTACTGTTGCCTCCTTCTCTTCTCCTCCCGCCGTACTCCTCTTTGAAACTCGTCTTCTGAGGCAATCGCTCCCAGATGGAGAATATTAGACGTAATCACTTCCATTTGCCGCCTCTTTTACTCTCACTGCGAGGTGACACGCCGACCCCCCCCCCCCCCCCCCCCCCCCCCCCCCGCCGTCTCCTCACAATGGACAATTACCGGGCACTCATCGATCACTTTCGGCGAAGAACTTTGACACCCAAAATCTGGCAGAAATCATCTCATGTGATAACCTAGAGGACTCTACAAATCAGCTCACATGTAAAATACGTCCATACTCTTCTCCGTGGTGTGCGAGTGCTCCTCCTCGTGCTAATTCTGTGCGGCGTTTCAAACTATCGACTGCACTCAATATAACTTTCATAAGCCCTTCACTTAGAGCGCAGAGCACATACATATATGTATGGCAAGAGTTGCTTTTGATCTACCGTTTGATACAAATACTGTGTCAAGGCTATTGGCTCAGCCTTAAAGATAGCCATGTGTTTACAGGCTGAGGTGAAACTGTCTTCAGGCCGACATGTGGAAAAGCTGAAAATCACAGATGAGGGAGAGGGACGTGTGAACCACCTCTCTATATGTTCAGACTTTATGATTTTATTTCTTCAGCTACCTCCGTGTCAACTCCTCTTCTTCCATCCAGTGTTGGATACATTCCTCTTCCTTCATGGTCTTCTCCCGTCTTTGCCCAACCACCAACCTCCCTCACCTCCTACCATCCCCCTCCTCCTCCCTCTGTCCTTCATTCTCAGAGACAGACAATAAAGCAAGCTTTTCCATGGCTGACCTGCAGTTCACCCCTACCTCCACACACCATCCCAAACCACAGACAGAGGGTGAGTTACAGGCCGAGCTCCGACGTGGAGCAGGACGGGTCCTGGATCTTGAGCCAGATTTGGGTCCCACAGGGCTTTTCGGGCCCCGTGGGCCGGTCCGCTCCGCTCTGCTCCGCTCAGCGCCGGCGGGGTCACGCAGACTCCAGACATGCACACAACGCTCAAGGAAATTCCTTTGGGTTTGATCGCAAATAAAGGATGCAAGATTGAGGGGGAAAAGAGAAGAATGTTGAAATGAAGGAAAGTGAAAATCCAGAGAGAGAGAGACCTGTAATTGCACTCAGGCCAAAGTGACTCCTCTCACATGCGTCCGTTCTTGAGGAAGGAGTGGAACGAATTTTGACATCCATCTAATTCTAGGCACGTGCTCCTTCCTGCTTTTCTCACGACCCTCATTTGACACAGCCACATCACTGACCTATGGATCCGCCGTTTTGGCAAGCAGAAGTTATGGCTCATGTGAATCAGATGTTACACAGAGGAGACTGAGTGCTCCTTAGCTGCCTGGCAGCTTAGCCGGAGGAGGAGCACCTGTTTCCAAATAAATCTTCAGATAAAAATGATATACTGTAGCTCGATCATATGTCTGGGAAATGTGGAAATTGGATTCCTTGCGCATACATACTTTTGTTTTCACTCCCACGTAAATTCTCCATTCATCGCACCCCCTCCAAGCTACATAGGTCCCCATTTTGCGCTCCCCTTATCTTAAGTAAATCCCAGAATTCAGGATTTAAAGCAGAGGCCAGAGTCACATGATTAGCCCGCCGCCTTCATCCCAGAGAGGCTGCAGAGCGTTTTGACCCTGGGGTCCCGGGGTTGAGGTAGAGACCCAGCCAGCCCTCACTGGTGGAACCATGAACCGTGTCAGGTCATGTCAGCTCTCTGCTCAGCTCCCCTTACTTTAATGTGGATCAAGTCAGTCTGGCTTGGTTCCACACCACCAGTGCTACTCACCCTCCTTTGTAGCCCCAACAAATGACATCCTAACAGGAAGGATTTCACTCTAAAGCTCTTGTTCATCGTCTGGAAAATAATATAGTAGGGTAAAAATTTGAGCAAAGCTAGTCATTTTACTACTAGCATGATACAGCTACACTAGCGATACAGCATTAAGTATCACTAGTATCCACAGCTAGTGATACATAATGCTGAAACTTATGTTGATAAAAAAATAAGTCAACAATATCCTTCCTTAAGTTTGCTAAAAATAGCCGCCATAAGCTAACGGTCAAACAAGACCAAGAAATGCTGTCGCAGTAAAACCACTTAGTGTTTTAGAACAATCGTTCATTTTATTGCTTATAATAACAACTTTCCGTTGAAGAGGAGAAATGCTTCATCTTCATTCAAAAGTTAGAAACAGTTGCTTTTACACCAACAGTAGGTGTACTTTGACTTATAAAGACTATATGCTATTTACAGCATTCATGTTATAATCAATTGGGGGATAAACCTATTCAGATGTAATATTCCACTTAGGTTTGTTATAGTTCTCAAAATTGTTTTAATGTTAATGCACGCGTTCTTTTTTTTGAGTGTGTTTAATTTGACGTAAAATGTGAAACAGATTGTAAGTGGGCCGTCACAGTCTCACTTGCTAGTGCAGACTGTGGTCGCGAGGCGTTGTTATTGTTATTGTTACTAACCCAAATGCATCATGGTCTTTCTTCCTGTTTTACGTGTGAACAACCTGGTGATTTGCAGGGTGGACGGGGCTGTGACTCCGTCGTGTAAAGTAGTAGTAATAGTAGTAATAGTAGTAGTAGTAGTAGTAGTAGTAGTTGTTGTTGTTGTTGTAGTAGTTGGTAAATACACATATATTGTAAAATGTTATTGTCCAAATATGTTATGGATGTTATCTGTGAATATTTTAACGGAATGGTTTGATTTAGAGATTGATTTTTGGGCACCAGCCGCCGTCCTGGAGCGCCTTTATTAAGCATACATTTTATGTTTATGGGATTATGGTTGTTAAATATGTATTCAACAGGTTTGATTTCATGTTTTCTGTCTGTAGTCACAGCCCACTGTTTTGTTTTGTAATTGTGTGTGTTAAAAACGGCCACAAACTGATGAACAAAGGACACTAGCTTAAGCACACGACAACCCGTGAAGCAATTGTGTCCTGTGTGGCATCCAATGCCAAAGGGCTACACACACATATAGATGCTATTTTATAGCACTTCTACAACATTGTCTATGATGGACAGTTTTTTCAAAAGGGATTTTTTTATTCCACTCATTCTTCTTCCTAGTCAAAACCTGGCGGCTACGTTACCCAAAATGCATCTTGACTGCCAATGTTTGAGTAGGAGATTAGCCGCTTGCCTCGAGCAGAGATTAGGAGCCGGCTGCGGAGGTCTTGTAAACTAATTTCTTACTAATTCTACACCAACAGAATTTTTTTCTTCATTTTTCACACTAGTAGTCTTAAGCCCCAACCGACGCTGCCTCGAGGCAGTTTATCAGATTTCGCACATCTCCCTCTGGGGCCGCAAAAGGCTACGTTCAACTTTTTATTCCGCATATGCAGTAGTACTCCCCAAGACCTGTAAATAATTGTGATGTATAAAATCACCACAGTTCCCTTTACATGCGAGTTATTTACGGTGTTGTACGAATAACCAATTTCGACTGGGCATCACACCCCAAAGTAAAGAAAGAGCGGAGAAAGCTGGTCCCGAGGGGTCATAAACTGTAGAGGCAGACCCAGGTTGGGCAGGGAATTGAGTGCCAGCAGAAGCTCCCTTAAAGAGCCAAGTGGTCTCTGTTTCTCCCAGAGTTTAACCCGCTCACCTCTCCTCATTGGCCGCGCTCTTATTCAGAGGGCTGATTTATTGGAGTTCACGAGGGAGAAATACAAGCATAGCACAGCCATCAGCCTTGTCTGTGATAAATGGCCCACGCTGCTATCTTCATCTCAAGTGGGACCTGCAGTTCCAATGGGTGAGAAAATGTGTGTGTGTGTGTGTGTGGGTCATGTTTACATAATTTTATTTTGCATACAATGCGCTGATGATAGAGGGATGAACGGCAAACAAAGCCTCCAGGGTGAACACATATTAATGTCTTCGTTATAGTGACTGAGGGATTTCAGGGAATTTGAATTTTTCTTTTACATGTAAAAGAGGAAACAAAAGTAAGATCAACATATTTTGATTAAACTTATTTTTTTTTACTGTCTCTAATTTATGGCTGTCTCTCTTTCTCTTTCTTTGCCTCACCGGCCCCCCCACACCCCCACCATCCCACCCACCCATCCCTGGTCCTGCCCCTGGCTGCCTCAATGCAACACAGCCCCTCTTCTCCCCAAATGAAATTCTTTGGAAAGTCATTTTATATCACCCTTTGACTGTGCATTGAACTGTAAAACCACCCCTTTGGAAACAAAATAAAAGGATAGGAGAGGGAGAGAAGGGGGATGGGGCAAGGAGGAGAATTATAATTCTTTGCAGGCCTTTGGTATTAACCCAAACACCAGAGCTGTCAGCAGTTCAGAGAGGGAGGTGCGAGGGGCAAACATTCAGTGTTAATTGGCACTTTGTAAGCTCTGAGCCTTCCTTTTGTGAGGGTAGTGGAAGAGAGAGTGAGTGAGCAAGAGGGGAGGAGGGAGGAGTGGTCAGCAGGAGAGAGAGAGAGAGAGAGAGAGAGAGAGAGCTCTTGTTCCTGTAGGTTTGTTGGGCCTTGTTGAGGGTGTTTACGGTTCACTTCTTATCCTTTGTTAATTGGGCTTTCTCGCCCCCAATGAAAAAAAAAGAAGAAGAATTCATGTAACCCCCAGCCTGCCACCCATGCTCCCTGTGACTCTCCCCACCGGCCTGATCAGCAAGAGAGGGATAAATGACAAGAGCAGAACAAAAGGATTGTCCTGCGAACATCATTAAACTGAAACTGTTTGGGTTTGTGTTCGATAGCGCTGAACCATCACACATTTAAATAAAATGTCAAATAACCCCAAAGCATGAGAGAAATCAGCAGCAAACTATTTTTTTTTTACAAGGTAAAAGTGGATTTCTGCTGACGGCCATGCGCATAAATTTGGTAACCCCCCCCCCCCCGCCCATAACTCAAACTGATGCCCTCTTTTCTTTAATGGTGATTCAGAAGAGCAGAACTGGCAGACAAGACAATTAGGTACAGGATGTAAAAACACCCGTCTGTCCTCTTTGTGGATCCTCTCCTTCCGCGATGTGTTTGGAGTTATCTGAAATGATTAAAGAGGAAGAGATTGGCAGAGAGAGAGAGAGAGAGAGAGAGAGAGAGAGAGAGAGAGAGAGAGAGAGAGAGAGAGAGGAGGGCACCTGTCTTTGGGCAGAGGGGGTGCTGTTGGCATGAGGCTGGTGCTTCACAGCACCTCTGGCCTCTTTCTGTCTTCCCCGCGCTCTCCCACTGACTGATGTAAATAATAATAGTGCCAGCACTGAAAGGACACAGGTGTCAACCATTGTGCCGCTCTGAATGGACCTGGGGGAAGGAGGTCAGGGGTCACAGGGCCACCTCAGCCACCTCTCACACCCACAGTTTTTATTCACACTGACGCTCCCTTTCATAGGTTTCCATCCCGCCACCCCCCGCCCCTCCTCTGTCTCTCTCGCTCACGCTCTCCTTTTGTTATCATAGCTCAATGTTTTGTGAAAACTTTTCAGCGGTCATACACAAGCTCAGTATTCAGGAAGATTAACATTCTTTTGGAAATTAATCGGGTCACACAACAACGCAGATCAATGGCATGGTTTTAACCAGAAGAGCCAATGAATGAATCAAATTTGATTTTAATTGCACCACAGACAATATGTTAAATACTTATTACATTTTAATGTCAGTAGCCTACAAAGCCTTCAAAGCAATTCACATATCCGATCTGATCCACTTTATATTGTATATCTTATTGTGATAAAGCACCGTAAGGAAACTTTTTTGGAGGGGGTTGGGGGATATGCTTCTTCCCTTTCTTGCCGAAAGTTAGATGAGAAGATTGATACCACTCTCATATATGCCATTTAAATATGTAGCTGGAAAATGCAGTGTATCAGCTTAGCTTAGCTTAGCACAAAGACTAGGAACAGGGGGAAACAGCTAGCCTGTCTCTGTTCAAAGCTAACAAAGTCTGCCAACAGAAAGTACCTCAAAAGATCACAAATTAACATTTAAAAAACAGAGTAAAAGATTGTATTGCACAGGGTGGTGCACAGGGTCAAGAAACTCGGTGTTGGTGAAGTAAAAAAAGAGCAGGTGCTCTTCAGGGATAAGGCAAGTAGTCAAGTATAAGTAAGAAACAGTGACTGTCAAGCTACTTTTGAAGGAAGTACTTGGTGTACGTTTGGAGTCTGAACAAATGTGTACCAGGCACTGTGATCGGGAGTTAAAAAGCCTTTGTTTATACAGGCGTTCAAGAGGTCATGTGACCTGTGTCACATGGCATGAGAGAACTGGCCACTTAAACACCTACAAGAGACGACAGTGAAAATGTCAAGATGAATGCCAACAGGTACTGTAACTGACTCACAATACACCTGGGGTGACTAAACTACGGCCTGCAGTGAATTATTATTATTATTGTTTTTATAAACTAGTATATGGCTTTATCGTATTTCTCATATTTATTTGATGTACATTGCACATTCTACTTTAAATAGTTGATAAATAAAACCTCTTGGTAATGTAACCAATATTTGACATTACATTTAGATCATTCATTTACATTTGTGGGCCTTTAGGCCATGAACAGAAACCAATATAAGTATTTTTCAATGTTTACTTATTTACAGATTTACACACCGTAATATTTTAAGTTGGCACTTAGGCTCTCCACTTTATTAGAGTTTCTAAGTAATTCATTAGTTTAACAAAAGTATAAGAGCAGCAGATTCTGAGCTGGGACCAGTGGCAGACAACAGTGGAGACTCAAGGGAAGTTACTGGTCTTCATGCTAAGCTAACCGGCTGCTGCCTCTGGCTCCACATTTACAGTACAGACACACGAGTGGCATCAATTTCTGCTCTAACTCTTGGCAAGAAAGCAAATAAGCGAACCGATTTTTTACTATTTCTCTAATGTCCAAAAAATAATTTTATGAATGCATTGGACATCAAACCGTTCAGTTGAGTGACCAATAAAATGACAATACATTTTTTAAATAGATTAGTTATATTTTGGTGTGTGAAGTTTCTTTCAGTTCTTATTTCCAATTGCTCCTTTAATCTATCTTTTTATTTTTTCATCTTCAGGAGAGCTGTCTCCTAATAATACATCAGTGCTCTAACCTCACCTCATGGTTTACTCTCCCACTTCCACTTATTCTCACCAGATGGTCACCTGCTCCCAAGCCACTGGAGGATAAATGTCACACGCACACACACACACACACACACACACACACACACACACACAGTACACACAAGCCAGCCAACACGCATGACACGACGCATGTGTGTGTACACCAAGGCCACTCTTTCTTTAGTGCTCAAAGTAACTGATGGATGAAGCTGGGCGGAGATTTGTGGACCAGTGTCCTTTGTGCTCAAAGGAGCAGCACGAGAAAGAATCATAAATTGGAATTGGTGCTTGATGGTGGAGCTGCACTGTACTATTGCCATGGATAGGTGACTATTTATGGTCTGCAACGTGGAATTTCTGCTGCATCAGCAAACGTGGTGTGCAAATATAAAACCGAGGACGTACGGCGTGCTGTCAGGGAGAGGGTTATAGACTTATTTTACATGTCGTTGGAGTTTACTACTGCAGCGCGCGTACAGATTGTCTTTCTTTATCGGTCGACGTAGAGATGAAATAATACGCTGTATCACGGACATTAAAGCAGAATTCAGCCTCCATTACAAAACCTCTGTAAGTAAGAGTCCAATTGGCCAATCATTCTGCCACCTTTCAGGTTTTATGTGCAGGCAGTGAGGCAGCCGGCCTCAGCTTCGGTCTCGGCCTTGGCTGTTTGCAGCCACGATGAGAATGTTTGATCTTGATATGGAGCCAAGTGTAAAACCCTGGGGGGAAAACCTCCACGCCGCTGGAGCGTAGAATAGAGATTGCACAAGTGTAGTTTCATCTGCAGCAAGCGCGGCGGTTGATAGTAACGGAGAAAGACCGAAATAAACACGGCCGTGTCTCGTGCCGTACAGTGTGTGCTGCAGCGGGTGTTGTGGGCGGATGCTCCTCGGCCTATGAGATCCATGCTTGGTGGAGATGGAGATGCTGGAGAAGGGCGAGAGGATTTATTACCTGCCATTAGGAACACTAATCTGTTGCAGGTGTTTCTGGTTGTTCTCCCAGGCCACGCCAGCTCTCCTCCCTGGGGGGAGGTGGAGGGGGGGGACATACACCATATTTGTGTGTGTGACAGAGAAAGAGACAAAACGTTTTTTTTCTGAGGCACTTGAAGGGAGGTCATACCATCTCCACCATCCTCTCATATCATCGAGTGTCAAGATAAGGACAAAGAGAACATGTATTCCCCCGTCAGTCATATCAGTAGAAAAAAACAGCAGCAAAGTGCAAGAAAACTGTGCAAACTTTCAGATTGCCCACTGAAGGCCACTTGCTCCGAGCGTCATTCATAGGCGTCCAGGAGAAAGTGCACTTAGTTTTGTTTTCTCAACTTTTCAAATGGCACTATAATTTTTTTGGCGAGCCATTTGGGTTCCACAATGACAACTCACTCTGGGTATACAGTGGAAAACCACTTTATCAGCAGGGTACAACCTCTGGGGTGTATTACAATGAAGCAAAGACCACCAGGATGGATTGAGCCAACAGCTTCACAGGAAGCCTGCGGTGCTTTTGGGGGATGATGAACAAAAGACACAAAGAGAAAGTCCTGCTCCGTAGGAAGTCTGCGACGCCCACTGTGACCGACTTTGGAGAAGAGGGAACTAAGTGAGCTAGAGAAGAATGGAGATGGAGTGGAATCCAGGGTGAGGGGAACAGTGAAGACAGGAAAGGGATTAAAGGTGAGGATTGATATGGTGATGGAGGTTTAAAAAAATAAATAATACAACTACAATAAAAAAAAACAGATGATTCAATCTGTGAATACCGGGACAAAGATAAAGAATAATTTCAAACCAATTTACCACAACGCCATCAAATGCATGATAGTCTGCTACTGAGGATTTTTTCTTTTCTTCTTTTCGACAAAGAAAGGACTTCACTGGAGAAGGACAAAGTAATGTGACTTCACTACTTTGGCACTACTGCCCTCATGTGGACGATCAAAGTACTATTTGATCCTGACCAATGTTTCTTCCTCAACTGTTGAGTGTGTTTGATTCGTATAAGTCTGTATGACTGACTTATTTTTGTATATTTGCATTTAAATCATTGGATGAAGGCAGTTTAAAAAAATCTTGTTTAATTTTGTTGACATATTAGAATCAATTGAATTGGATGTCTTTGGATGTCTTTGTATCACTCGCTATCCTCTCCTTGTTTTCACTAATATAATGTTGTTGAAATCGGGCTATGAATGAATATATGAACAAACCTCACTTTAAAAACCTTCAGAACATAGACAGGAATGAAACTGGAACGTTGGGTCTGTGCAAGTGCTACTACAGTGGAGATGTATGAAAAAATAAACATATTTTGAGAAAAGGTCCTTTAAGGCTATGCAATACAAAATCCCATACATTTTAAAAGACACTACAGGTGAATGAGGTAAAAAGGAAAACAAATTTAAAAAAACAGGTGTAGCCACAATGACACTTCTGTTGATTAATTACAGTTTTTTCCATTTCAAGTTTTCTTAAATATCATGAATAAATATATAAATGAGGCATTATCTTATGCTAACTTTAGTGATTTAGAACAAAGCCACAGATGCAAATGATAGTATTTAGGCTGGACTTCTTTCCACTAGTCTACTATATCAAATACAGAGTGAACGTTTTTCATGGGGTGTAGCTGTAGGAGTTCTGGATGATATAGTTTGTGATGGAAGGGAACCAGTCTTTGCTCAGAGTCACGATGTAGGTGAACCAGGGGTAGAAGAGCTCCGGCTGTCTCGTGGCTCCCGTAATGATGATGTTCAAGGCTGCATCTGCGGAGGGGTATGCCGGTACATTGGTGTATCCCCTGCAGCATACAGAAAAACACTGCCATCAACTATACTGTGAAAAGCAGTTGGTAACATGATGCCAAATACTTTGTATCCGTGAGACACTTTGCATTAGGACTTGACTGACCTGACTTTATCCATAGCTGAGTCGGTATCAATGAGCCCCAGTGTGCATATGGAGATGGACACATTGCTTTTCTTCATAGCCAGCTCGTGGTGAAGGGCCCCGAAGAAACCGTTCAAGGCAAATTTTGTTGAGGAATACGGCACCACGAAGGGACTGGGCATTTTACCTGTGAAGCAGCAATCGCTATTAGAGTCGAATGTAAAACATATAATCTAGTGTCGCCTCTTTTTCCCCCTTTAATTTATGACATTCACAGGTTTAATCTTGTGTATAAATACAAATTGGAAATCAGTATTTACATTTTTTTTTTTTGGGATTACAGTAGTTATTCAACCAATGGAATACTTTCATGTTCAACAATACAGAGCCACTGGAGAAGAAGTAAACACAAAACCCCAGAACTGTATTGGGTTGTGGACAATTTTGCATGAAATAGACTCATTAAGGTTGAATTAGAGAGATGCATCCAAATGGTTCTGGAAAGGGGGAAAACCCATTGGCAGTCATAAGACACAACTTAAATAACCTCAATTTAAGTCATAAGACACAACTTAAATAACCTCTCTTTTTTTTTAAGAGAGAAGAAAAAGCACACAGCAATTCTGCTAAATTGGCCAGTTAACGCTCTCTACCGTGGCTTCTTCTCTCTTGAATCACTTTTTTGTTTTTCAAAACATGTGATGAGATCAAAAGCTCCAGAACAGCTCCTGGATGTTGAGGTGCATTTGTTTTGTCATCTTTACCTGCTGAACATGTTTTCAAAATGGTCTAATCTTACCAAGTATTTTTCTATTTTATTGTTAAAAAAGGCACTTTGATATGAAAAAGTGCAATACAAAGTATTCATATATTAACAATAATATGAAAATGAAAATAATGAGGCCAAAACATTGTTTGTCACCACTGGGTGAAAACTATATTATACATACACATCAACTTGCTTTCATCAACGTGTGTAAATACGATGTGGTAGACTTACCTAAAAGCGATGAAACGATCACCAGTGCTCCTTTACTTTGCTCAAGGGAAGCCAAAGCTCTCCAAGCCATCTGAGTGTAGCTGAAGAAGTTGACCTTTGGAAAACACGCACACACACACACACACACACACACACGGATCAGTGCATTCCCCTCGTTTCTATGTTGCCGATAGACCTTCAGAAGGGCCGCGCTATACCTTCATCAGCCACCTGGTGTGATCCACGTCTCCCTCCCACATGCTGAAGGGGCTCGGGCCAATGTGGTTGAGAACCAGGTAATCCAACCCGCCGAGGTTTTCCACGGCAAAATCCACAGCTCTGTCGGGCTCTGACTCGCTGGCCATGTCTGCTGCTATGTAGAGAGCTTTCTGGGCTCCCAAACTCAGACATTTCTCTGCCACCTTACAAGCAGCGATGAAACAGAAGGGATCCAGTAGAGTAGCAGAAAATAGTATAAAGAAAACAAAAGAAGAGTGTGTGTTATTAACCTATAGACAAGCATGATGTTGTCTGTCCAGACTGCGTCTCACACAGAACTATTAGCTCGTATTGGTTTATACATGTACTGGTTGTAGCTTCAAGTCCATTTTCACAATGTTAAGTGCACTGACCTTCTGTAACACTTTCTCCCTCCTCGCTGTAATTACCACCTGGGCCCCAAAGCTGGCATAGTGATAAGCCATTTGTTCACCAATGCCCGTACTGGCCCCAGTCACTAACACCCTCGCACCTCTGAGAGATTCTGAAAGCAAAAAGAAACACACGCAACAAAGACGTGTGGGCTGTGAGCACAATTGCGTTGATTGAAATAAACATGTACATGTGAGTGCCACCGCTACAGGTATTTGCGCCAACTTGTTTTTGATATCAACTTGGTGAATATCCATTTGTATGTGGGGATTTCAAATAATTACATAGAGTTTTGAAAGCGCTTTGATGGCTTTGAACTGTTAGCCGACATCAGATCTGTAAACCCACGACCCCCTGGTCTATCTTGAACATAAAGATTCAAGGGTCCTTTCTTGTCGGTTGCACAACACGTGCAGTTGTATTCCAGGCCCATTTATGGAACACGAAGAAACGTGTGACGAAACAAAAACGGTGCGTTCAGGTGGTGCATCAGGATGAATGTGAACGTCAGCAACAAACGTGATCAAAGTCCCCGACCGGCTGTTTCAGTGGAGAGGGCTTTTAAAAAACACAAAAGGGCTTTTTAAACATTGAACTCTGACACTGAGCTCGGAGATATAACCTAATGCTGTAATCCTGCCCTTTTCATTTTAAGAAGGAAAGAAGAGTCTCCTGAATTTCCAGGATAATGCATCTGCATAAAGAGGACCTGTACTGTTATGTAATCATGCAAAGGGCCATAAATCTAAACTAATCATAATTGAACATATCTTCATCAAGCTGTATTATCAGCCGTGGTAGTTTGGCACAATGTCGCAATTGTTTTTAAGCACACTACCCCATTGAGTCAAGCGATGTGATTTTATGGTTTGCGGACACTGGACTGTACACTTCTTCCTCACAGGGAGGATGAATGCTCGGTCACAAGCGGAAAGCGTGTCAGATTATCACCAATTATTCGCGTAATTTGTGCTTCGTTTACTAGACGCCCCTGGGGGGTGGGGACGGGGGAGCTTTAAACTTATATGCAGGTATTTTGAGTGAGCGTCCCGCCACTGTTGCATGATGGGTTTGCACGGTCCACATTCAAGACTGTATGGCCCCGTTATGTGGGCCTGTAGACCGTGATGTGATACGGCGGTATATATGTCATGGTCATATGCAACGCTCCAGCTTTATCAATACAATATTGATACCGTGATAAAAAATTATATGGTTATCGGAATGTTGTAAATTGGACTTGGGTCATATATGATAAATGTCTTAATGCCTGCTTATCAGATTACATTGAGCTACAAACAACAGGTTCAATTCAGCATGTGGATTACAGTAGTTATTCAACCAATGGAATACTTTCATGTACAACAATACAGAGCCATTGGAGAAGAAGTAAACACAAAAACCACAGAACTGTATTGGGTTGTGGACAATTTTGCATGAAATAGACTCATTAAGGTTGAATTAGAGAGATGCATCCAAATGGTTCTGGAAAGGGGGAAAACCCATTGGCAGTCATAAAACACAACTTAAATAACCTCAACTTAAGTCATAAGACACAACTTAAATAACCTCTCTTTTTTTTTTTTAAGAGACAAAAAAAAGCACACAGCAATTCTGCTAAATTGGCCAGTTAATGTTCTCTGCCGTGGTGGCGGTGCAGTGGAGAGCACTGTCAGAGCTCTGGACTCAAACCTGCTGATTGGACAGTTTGTGTGGGCTTTGTCTCTCTAGAGACATGCAGGTTTGGTTAATTGTTGACTCTAAATTGCCCGTAGGTGTGAATGGTTGGCTTTCACCATGTGTCATGTGTCATGTGATAACCTGACTACTTGTCAGGGTGCACCCTGCCTTCATCTTACATCACCTGGGATCGACTCTGTTTACCCTGAATATATAAGCGCTTACAGATAGTGAATGGATGTACTCTGCCACTGCACGGTATATCATCAAGCTAGTTTGCTGTTATAACTAGAATATGTACTCTTATTTGAAATCTCACCAAAAAAAAAACAGTTTGAAGAAACTTTTAACAGAATACTGTTCTGAATAAACCCATTCAATTACAGCATATTGCCACAATACAAAAAAGACAGTTCTCTCATATTTGAATGTGTTTTGAAAAATGAAATAAAACCAAACAAGGCAGATACAATTATAATAATGTAAAAGGTCACGAGCACAGGGTAGGCAAAGACAGTCAAAGGGAATACAATCCGATGAATACAAATAAATAAAAGTATATATAAAACATTCACAAAAGCTTTCACAGATGGAAAGTTTTTTAGACGAGATCTATAAGTAGCTGGAGACTTAATTAAATACATTTGAAAACTAAGCCCAGGGCAGGGAGCAGAGCAGAGTGTCTACATTCATCTGTGTCCCAGTCGCGCGTCCAACCGGTTTAGACAATACGGAAGCCCGCTCGCACCAACACGTCACCGCATACCGGCTGTTCGCGTCCCGTACGTCACGCACCTGCTTCTCGTCACCGGGCACTTTAAACATACGCACGTCTACGTTAATGCGTCCACCGTGTGGCGTGTTTAAATCCACCTTGCGTTTCCTTTATAGAATAAAATAATAAACAAACAACCCACGTCATTGCTGCAACACAGTGCGTGACAATAATAAAGCCGGGAATACATAAAAGCATGTACCACTTTATAGGTCAGCAGTTGATGAACAGGAATGAATTGGAATATCGAGCCTGCAAGTAATTTCAATACTTCTATATACTAAATATTCAGTATATGGAATTCATTATGTAACAGGAGCAAGCCAATGCATTTTTTATTTTTTTTTTACAGCAAACCTCATAAACTAAATGGTCACGTTAACCTTATTGGTTAACTTGACCGTAGATAAGTTTAACTTTAGATAAGTCCACTTTGTATGTCTCTCACCTTGATCAAAACGGGGCGCATTCCACTTGACAGCCAGGAAAGCAACACACATAGCAGTGAATAGGATTTTAGTGAAAGTTCCCATTTTTGTGGACTTGTTGGTCAAGTTATTTTGTCAGCGACAATTCCACCAATTTCACTTTCCACAGCTGCCTCGCTGGGTAAGATGACACTAATGTACCATATTTATCTCCCCCGTGCATTCATTCCTCTTGGCGTGTGTGAAGGGGGTGTGTTGTTTGGATAAAGGCTTTATTGAATACATGAATCTGGCCATGCTTTCGAATGGGTGTGGGCGGGTACTGCTTCTAAACCAATTGGATGCGGTCCTGTTATCACGTGTCTATTAAATAGTCTGATTCTGTTGAAGGTGAACTCTTCTTTTCTTCTCTTCCATTATAGTTTAATGTAAGCATTTTATGTTGGAGTCAAACAACAATTCTCTGCAGACTCATGTCACGGATAACTCTTTTCTAATTCAAAACTACTGCATTGTTTTTCTCTGCAGAACCTTTAATGGTATATCCCAAATGCTGTAGTGGCTTCCTGAATCCCTCCTTAAATGTAAATGTAGGTTAAACAAAAAAAAACGTCATTAAAAAGATTAATGGACCCTGTGGGGTCCCACTTTCCACTACACATTGTTTAACTTACTTGAAAAGTTGTATCTAAATCCTTTGTAGTTCCTCCTCCACCCATTACCAATTAACTTTAAGATAAGAGAAGATAAGATATGAACTTTATTAGGTCGGAAGGACATTATTGTGCCAGAGTTTGAGCAGAGATTACAACAGTAAAACAATACAGTAAAAATATAAATGAACAATAAAGTAATAAGTATTACGAAATATATGACTGCAGTGCAAAATAGAATCGCAATGATTGTAAGGTAAATATACATTTTTTATCTACAAAAAAACACAAGATTAAAAAAAAGAGTAGAAATCTAAAATGTTTAAGAAGTAATATCACAGTACCTAATAGAAACTAAAACAGAAAAGTAAAATTTGTGAATCAGAAGTCCCTCTTTCCTTATAATATCATACGCCTTTTGAACAACTCGAAATTCTTCTTATGACTCTTTATTAATAGCCTAACCTCTTCTAAACACACTTTAATAGTTCGGTAGGAGTCCTCCCTACTCTATAAAATATGCAATTCCTTCATTAATCGGTCTCTCTATAGTATTACAAATATGCCATGTACGTTGACCTATACACCTTAGAAGGATCCTCTCCGGGCTTGCTTCCTTATAGAAATTATTTTAGCCTTCCTCAATGCTTTTGGCAGCCTTCCTCCCACACCATGTTACAGATAACCCAAATCTTCATCTGGTTTATCTGCTTCTCAGACAGAAATAGCTAAGTACATTTGTTTATTTAAAAAACATCTTTTTATTTATTTAAACGTAGATTGTGATTGTAATCTAAAGAATAGAAAACAAATGAAAAGGGCGAATCTGCGGCCCTTGAATATCGTTCGCGTTAGCGTTTGAAAATGACAACTTTATTAACACAACTGGGTGCGCAGGCGCAGAGATTGAGTAGCAGGGTTGCCCTTCAGTAAAGCCTGAGCCGTCCAGCCTTCACTCGGCGTACCTGGAATAACAGTAACGTTACGTTAGAGGAAAAACACCCCGCTGTGAACCATGGCGGCGAAGATTTTGCCCGTTGTGAAGTTAGTATTTTAATTTCACCCGTAGCGTTCATTCCCCCTGAACTCATTGCTGCTGTAGCGAGCTGCACTGTTAGCATGTTAGCTAACGATAAGCATCACGTTACTGTCGGTTTGCCCGAGAGCCTTTTAGCTGTCATCTTCTAACCCCGGGTTTACCGGTGGCATAACCAGTTGGATCAATAACTATCGTATTTCATCATGTCATATACATTGGATTCTGCCCAATTTACATGAAGTTTATTTGTGCTCTTACTGCAATGTTAGTCAATGTTTTACAAATGGCTAACGTTACTAGCTGATAGTCACTGATAATTGACATCGATTGACACTCGCATGTTTATTCTATCGGTTTTGACACGTATAGCTGGACACAGAGGAGGACGATGGTTATCTGGTGTTGGAGCCTGAACGCCTCTGTTCTCTCTTTCTTTCTTCTAGACTGGCCACCAAGGTGACCATTGCAGGAGGAGCTCTGTACGTCGCCTGGGACTCTGGTCTGCTGGGAAGCAGCGAGCAGGGCTCCGTCGCTCTGCAGAAGGCCAAGGCTGCCATACCCCCCGCCATGGAGGAGTGGATGAAGTACTTCGGCCTGGAGGTAATGCAACAGATACAAGTGCACTGCTGAAGGGCAGTTCTGATCCAGGATGGGCGCTGGATACCAGCTAGTAGGCATGATAAGGAAACACAAGGAAGGAGCATATGACAGCTTTCCAAAACAACCCTTCAGTAGGAACACAGTGTCATATACACCCCTGACAAAGGTTTTGATGATTAATACAATAGACAACGGAATGGTTTTATCTAATTGTCCTACTGTCTCATGGCTCATCCCTCCATTGAGTTATAATACACCTATAAGATGAACATAATAATGTCTTTACAGTATGATAGTGAAAACCTTCCAGCAGTACAAGTGATTGCCAAATTTAAGTTCTCTATTTTTTTTTTTTAATTTATTAAACAACCATTTCAGATGAAGTGAGTCATTCATATCTTGCAGCTCACTCACAAAAGCTCATGCCATTTCCATTACAAGGACAGTAAAATAAATGGTACACTCAGTGTCTATTTGTACCTAATCACAAACTGGACAAATTACACTTGCTTCTTCTACAACAACATGCCTGTCTATTTCAGTATGAAGAGTCAGTATACCAGTAGTAATCTGAACACAAAGAGACCGTTTTCTTTCTTTGGAAGAATATAGAGAACACGCTTTTCAGTAAAATAGAATTTTACTTTTGACAATAAAAATGATCATTTTGCCCAGTTGTGTCTGTCCCAAAATGGCAATAAACAGAGGATGTCATGTCTTTGTATACTCAGTGATAGTATATTAATACAATAATTATCGTTTCTACAAAATATCCCAAATATATTTCACTATGTTTCATTTTTCTATTCCCCTGTTATTCTGGGGTAACTGTCTGCCCTCATCATCATTGCCATGAGTGATCAGGCATAATTATTTATTCACATTTTTCTTCAATATCTTTCTGCACTGTTTTTTTAATTTTTATGTTGCCATATTTAAAAGATACAAAGCACTGCACTGTTTCAAACTAAAGGGGCCTCCTCCTCTCCTCTCCTCAGACTCAGCTTCCAACCATGCCTAAAGTTGAATTCTCCCCGGTTCAGGCGTGGAACTCTGGTAAGAACTGAATGAAAAGCTTGTTTCTTTTCCTTTTTTAAAATAGAAAGGTCACTCATTTGGTAATGTCATGAGTTTGTGTTTTGTGCTTAGATTTTAAATTGTGGTTATGCACTTTACTTGTCCGATGAAGTGGTCTTGTTGGCAGTAATCAATTTCAGCATCACTAATATGACTTGGTTAAAACCTTAAATGTGTTTTCCATGCCTCAAACCTAACCCATTGATTTCAATGTTTTTCATTCCAGGGGTGCGGCAGTCAATTTCATCTCTTTCGGAGGCTCCAACAAATGCAACTAAATACACAAATCAGGGTGTGCAGTACCTAAAAGACCTCACCAAGTGAACAGGAACTCTCTGGACAACCTGACATTTATCGATCTTTTTGAGTTTTGCACGTAAGAAATGACATTACTTCTCCCTCCCCAAGAAAGAAGAAACACCCCAACATGACAGAAAACTTAGACAAAAAGAAGTTGTGTGATATTCAGCTGCATGGAGTGCAGTCTCTTGAAAGGGTACTGGGGTTCTCTAAATGATATTGGCATTGTATTGTACATAATGCTCTGAAGCTAAATTTATTTAGAAAAAAAACCGTTCTGTCCTTTTGTGTATACCACCATATTTAATTTTGCTCAGTCATGTCGAATATACAGTATTTCACTCCCCTTTGTTCTCAAACCACCCATGAAGAGAGTGCCTGTTGTGTATATTTCTATGCAGTTTCATCATTTGTGACTAAATAATACATCCATCTTAAAACACGTCCAGTCTTTAGTTTGATTTTTTGAGGCAAAGTGGAAAGGGAACGTTAATCTAGGCAGCGTGTTCAAAGAACAAGACCAAGCAAATGTGCAAAACTCTTTATTACTCATGGCAGAATAACAATGACACAACTTGCCTGTTGATGCTGCTACAACGTCAGAACAGGAAGTGATTTAATGCATGAAGACGACTTGTGTACAGTCATTTGTAACACCACTCTACACAACACAGAAATGCCACACAGCACCACTAGCGGTGATGTACAGTGCAAACCTCTTTTTCTTTTCTTTTTTTTATGTGGGTTTAACAAACCGTACCGATTCTGCCACACGTTGTCACTTCTCCACTGTCAAAATAAAGTTTTCACTGTTGAGATTACACAGTAACAGCATACTGACTGACTGGTTTACTGAGGAACACACTGAGACCGAGAAGGCAAAAAACAATTCAGCGACGAGTGACGAAGATGGGAGGAAACCAAAACCGCAATCATACGCGTCATGTTTGCAAGACAAAGAGACAAAGTTAGAACGGCTAGAACCAGAGCTAGTTAGTTGCTGTCAACAAACTGGTTTGTCCGTTGATTATACTGAGTAAATATTAAGTTTATAATTTATGTAAATAAACGACCCTTTCACTAAAAGCTGGTGGTTTTAATGAGATATTCATATAAATGAGAGTAATCACAACAGGCAACATTACAAGGCATTTTACACAAGTTGTACATATTAAATACTGTCATCTAAATGTATTGCAACACTTTTTTTTTTTCTTTTCTTTTTTCTTCATGCGTGAAAGCATTTATTCTGCCACATTTGCTCTTAAGGAAAAAAAGCATTTTTGGGGGGGAAACTATATAGCGTACCATAACCTAAACATGTAAACTTTATACAATAAAGTGCTCCCCACAAGATCAACAGTGAGCTTATACAACCAATGAAGATGTGTGTAATATTTAAAGTACATTTTCATACGGCATTGAGAGCAAAACACAGCACTGATATAAACTACATGGTTGCAAAACTTTCCTCAAGCTGTCAGTGACTTGTCACTTCTGAATGAAACCCAAACAGCAGCCTTCATACGCAGGTAGTCGGAGATGCGGTATGTACAATATTGCAAAAATGACAAGCCGGAAGGCACTTTTATGATTTGTGTGGGATCAAATTTAAATGAGAATTTAGCGAACTGCGTCTTCATCACCAGTGCAAAGGATCCGATACGATGCTAAATGTGGTGCAGGAGTATATTTCTACATGAGCGTTATTCATCTAAAAGGCTTTTGTAAATATTGGGGCCCCACTCAGGTGATTTTGCAATCTTTTCATTCATTCCTTAAATGTGAGAAGGTTAGATAAATACAATACACAAAGCATCCCATTGAATTCCATAAACACCTCAGTGGAGGGTATCTATCCCAAACATATTGTGTATATCAGGCTTACTGGCTTGTTGGATGATCCAAAGAAAAGTCTCCAAAAAAATGTTTTGAGCAGCTTTTTGAGTCATACTTTAATTAAGATAATACTTTAAGGACAAATCAGAGTATCTCAAGGACAGCAATACAAATGCAGTAACAACTGCACTTCGCAGCTGTTGGGCAGTGCAATCTTGGACTGTCCAAACATCAAGGTATAAAGTAGAACAGCAACAATAAAACAATCCAATCTCCTCGAAATATAGCCAAGCATAGCGGTGCTACAGTTCTGCTGTGCATATGGAAAACAGATTGCACTCTTCTTCTGAACAATAAAGCATAATAACTATTCAACCCTAACATGTTTGTTTTTTTTTCTTTTGGAAAAACGGATCGGAACGGCGGGTGGAACAGAAGCAGATGGAGGGAGGCTGGAGAGTGTCCACTATCTCTAGGTGGTTTTCACCAGGTCATAGACATGGATATGAAAGTCATCATCATATTTGATGTAGTAGACAGAGGGCTTGGCCGGCACCTGGTAGATGACCAGGCCTGTTCTCTTCACGCCCTTGTCAGTAACATACTCTACCTGTTTCCCCACCAGGCTCTCCGTCTCTTCTCCTGGCTTCCTGTCTGCGGGCAACAGGTGTTTGTTTTCTGAGGAGTGAAACATTAAAACAAGTCACACTGAAGCCCGAGTTAGATTGAAATGTTCTTGCACTGCCGACTAACAAGTATCTGAAAAGTGGGTATAAAATAATGTTTTCCGGGTCGGTTTCTGAGAAAAACATGCATGAAAAGTATTAAAACCAAAGGTTCTGTGTAGTTATTTATACGGTCCATCTTATCATTACTCTATCGCAAAATGTAAGCCCTCTCTCTCATTTTTTTCCTCAAATACAATTTTCTTAATATCCCCATTACGTCAATACATTTACAGACCTTGTCATAAAAAACACTCTCCGTAATTGTCAAGACTTTCCAGACAAATGTAAGAATCCTGAATATATATATAAACATGTTGTTATCATGTGTTAGTCAAGCTAACTGCTAACCTAATCTGCTAACTGAAAAATTATCACAGAAACAAAGCTTTAACAGACTGAAATTACAACATATGAGTTTTTACAGGCCTTAGTAGCTTGCATAATGCTTCAGTGTCCTGACATTACACAAAGAAGTCCCACTATCTGAATTAAAACTTGATTAAGTGTTACTGACGATGTGTGCCAAAGTCAATAGAACATCCTCAAATTAGATGCAGCAGTTTGTGGATGTTTAAACATAGCCATTACCTCTGGAACAGCTCCAGAAACAGCTGTCTGGTGAAAACACTGATTAGAGTCTTGGCTTTCATTCTTCAACATATCTAATTCCCCCAAGAAAACCAAGCCTTTGCTTTAACTCCAAGCCCTTACTTTCTTGGGAAACGTAAACTCTTGACAGTGTGACATCAAGAGTATCTGTGTCTAAGTGCTCAGTTTGCTTCTGGGAGTCAAACTCCTCTGACGTAGACAATACAGCCTTCATTCAACGACCATGACTGCTGGTGAACTCACATGGTATCCATGTCAAAAAAGATTTAACAGGTCTCCAAAGCGGAATTTTTTCTTTATTTTTCAAAACTGTCACATGGCAGGTCTTGACGTCATCTTTGTCGCTTCAGGGCAAAAGTATTCAATAAAGCTTTATGAGGTATCAATCTGTCTTCGTCACACACACACACAAATCACCAGTACCTGCTTCAGGCAGAATCCTGAGGTCTCCGTCAGCGTAGTCGTCCCACAGCTGGTACATATAAAGTACGGGGTCCTTTTCATAAGTGATATAATACCAGTTGGTCATGATTGGCGCTCTGGAGAGGACCATTCCTCGCCACTCGTTCTTCTCTCCATCCTCCTTTTCAAACAGATGCTCCACAGCTTTGCCCACCAGCTCCTCCGCCCCAGGAGGTATCTTAATCTTGTTGTTCACTACGGAGACACAGCCGCAAAGGATATGCAATATGAAAGTGAGCATTCATAATCCAACTGCTGCTGCAAAAAAAAAAGTTTAGCATCGCAGATTAAAAGAGCGGTTTAGTAACTCACCGACTTTCTCCGACAGGACCTGCAGGCTCGACACTCTCTCGTCCTTGAACAGCTCGATGCCGTACACGCAGTCGAAGCCGTCGTACTTCACCATGAAGAGAGAAGGGTTCACGCTGAGCCGGTCGAGCACCGTTCCCTTCCACTTGCTCTGGTTCCCCTTCTCGCGCCAGTTGTGCTGAATGCGGACTCCCAGAATGCTGTTGGGATCCGGGGTCAACGTGTCACTCAGCTCCCCGCTACTCCGCTTTCTGGTAATACAACGTGAATAACACAGGTCAGCGGCTGCCACCATATATATAAAAAAAATAAAAAAAACTACAAACTCCAGACGTAAATCCAATATAATATTTATTTACAGTGCTGTATGTAAACCTGGGTTAATCACGTTGACATGTTTGTGACATTATAGTAATGTAATATACTATTACATTCTGCTCAGAAAACAACGTTCACAGCATCACGTGATGACATGCACAGTAGCTTTGTTTCCACATACCTGCCCCTTTTCTTGGACATGCCTCCAGAGAGTCAAAGGCTACTGGTTCAGAGAAAAGACAGGGCATGGTTCAGTTATTTTGTGAGTGAGCAGGACAGCTGCCAAACTTCACATGCACTGTTCTACTACACAGCATGAGGAAGGCCTCTGCTTCTGCTGAGAGGCTGGCCTGTCTGAAGAGACCCGAGACTGACACCTCCAGCAGCCAATAGAGTAGCACGATGGAACAACTTCCTGGTTATTTACTTTAACTACACAGCCATGGAGGTCACTGTTTGTACCGTCTGTGCACGTTTTGTCATATTATTGCATTGCACGGCCTCAGTTAAAGGATTTAAAAAGCCACTGCAAAAAAAATTACGGCTGACATATTCTCTTGAAGTTGTGTCAGCCATTTCACTGTATCTGACGAATGTACAGTATGTGACGTTAGCCGGGTGCATTACAGTGGACACAACTTACACATTAGCAATATATACGTAACATATGATGAGGCGAGTCCGATAAACTGCGCGCTGAGGCATGCCGTCATACCACCTGTGCTGGACTAAATCCAACACACCTACACCTCACACTGTAGGTTATCAATGCCACTCGTCTGTCCTAGCTTCCACCTCAATGCAGATGTTACTGTAAGAGAAGTGGAGGCGGCTAGCTGGAGCTACACGCGCTCTTCGGTGTCCCCCACCGGCCGACAGGTAACCAACACCGGCAACAACTGGGCGTTAACAGCCTCGGATAATGTCTTCGTTACCTTTACGCAGATGTCATGTCAGTATTGTTCAGTTCGTCTGGCAGAGAAATGCTGCCACACACCAAACCCGCCTGCGTAAATCTCGCGAAACCTGTGGAAAATGGGAGATGCGGAGACGAGACTCGAGTTCCCGGCGAGCCCTCGGTCACCACGACCGCGGAGACGGACGCGAACACGCGCGCAGTGGACGCCGGGAGTTTGAGTTTTTTTCGACGGTGATTGTGGACTTTTAACGACCGAAGTTACACAGGTGTTGCAGACAGTACTGCATGCTGCGTTCGAGTGTTTTCGGAAATGGCGTAATTACGGCATTAGAGCGTGTGATTGACATGCAAAACGTCCACAACCCGACCGACCACAACAGGCGAAGTGAGGCCGGGATTTTCTGTGACGCCAGAGTTTCCTTGAATTTGACTTAAAGGGGCAGACAGCGCAAGATAGGTGTGCAAGCAACATTAGCAATAAATGCAACGTTCTTATGATTATGTTTTCAAGTTCACTCTTTATTTATCATGTACTGCCCACGACAACATTTTGCATCGTCAGTTTCAGAAAATAAGATGACATAACACCACGAAGCCTGCGACACATTTCGTCCTCTAGTCTGCTGCAGAGGAAATTACACATCTTGAATAAAATTATGTGAAGTATTTTGGTTATATTTAAACCTTAAACGCGAGCATGCACACACTATATTTGCATGATTCAACCCTGCAAGTACAGTTTGCAAATGGGAGCACGCGATGGCTGTATAGGTGATGCATTGACATAGTATCTGAATGCATATCAGTACCATACATACATGGGCAGCTAGTCCCGTTCACCACTCGGGACGCATTTAATATAGTATGTGCACAAGATTGGGAATATCTGGGCACCCTGCCGTAACAGATGGTTTACAGGTATTCATTGTCCCAAATGAAATCTTACAGAAAACATTGCATTTAAATGTGCTGAAATACGCCCCCTCTCTGCATAACTTCAATGCACCAGTATCACCTGAGCCTATATTATCAATAATAGAGGCGACAAAAAGGATACGCAAAATGTCTTTATATGAATACAAGTGTAATGTTAGGCATGTCGTTGGTATAACCGAGGTAATACGTTGTTAATAAATTGGCACCCGCTGATGACGTCATTGGCTTCAGTACCAGCTGCATGCAGCTGCAGCACGAACAGCAGCAGTAGTTTTTCAACGTGTTTTAAAGCGGTTGAGTTACTTGTTCATTTGACAAAGTAAAAGTTACCTTCTTTCGTTACTTTGGGTTGCCGCGGCATAGCTTTATTCTTGTTTTTGCCGCGTAGTTACGCACACACACCCACACACACACACACACTTCATTCATCAGCTTCATCTACTGGACTGTACCGCTGGACAGCAAACCGTGAGTAACCTGAATGGATGTAACGTAAGTTGAGCACTTATCATTGCGATATTTCTATGGCTTCATGGACTTTTAAAGAAGGAAGCCATCAGAATTATGCCACGTTATTAATTACACTATAATTAAAGTTGCACATCCCGGTTGCAGTTTACAAGTTACAGACTATAAGTGGGCATGATATCACCCTGCTAACAGTAAACGGACTCCAGAGTTGGAGTTCAACTGAATAGCACGCCTTTTATCGTTGTTTAATGCAATGACCTATACCTACCAACCAAATATGCAAACATGAACAAAACAGGACACACAAAATATTTTTTTCTCCAAAGTTGTAAAGACATAATCCATGGTTTTATAGTGGTGTCACTGTATGTACATTTTTCGAATGCACCTTTCTTCTTCCACTTGCCATTTTAGATTGTATTCAACTCACTGAATACTTTTTTGCATGTTTGTATTTATTAATTCTTTTGCAAAAACAAAAAGTAACAAAAACACAATGTATCATCTCATTTCATTCACCGCAGCACTGTGTCGTTAAACAGAAATAAAACAACACGACGTCACGTGTCTGTATATTAAAAAGGGCCTTATCTTGACAAGTAGATCCCAATCAAGCATGCTGACATATGACCATTCTATCTAATCAGCCTAATTGTTTCTCAACACGGATGCAATCCATTGCCTGAAGGACGCTACGCGTGTGTAGACATCAGGGGTCCTGGGGTCTCCGCATCGGCGTCCAGAGAAGGAGACGACGCCTGCTGCAGCTCCATCACACACCAACGGGCCACCTGAATCCCCCTGAAACAGAAAAGAATACAAGACACTTAACAGAAGGGACGCTTTGTTTAAAATAGTCTTTTTTTGTTGTTGCTTTCTGCACACCTAAAATAAGGTGGCATCATTTGGCACCGGGGAAAAACAGATCTCGCCATTAACAAGATAATCTCAGATCTTTACAAAACATGTTGAGCGTCTCTCCAACTTTACACAGAACTCCTCCAAAGGTTAGTTTGATTGCTTGATCAGTGTCCTGCCAGTGCGCTCTCTTACCGAGCAGAAGCCTTGAAAGAAGCGGGACCCTGTGCCACAAACCATAGTCCTGGTGATCGGAACAGTTTGCCATCTGCGACGACATGTCCGCTGTCGCAGGAGGGTCACGTTGACTTCCTGGAGTGTGTTTGGTAAGGTGCCGTTATCCCCGACATCCCCCCAGCCAGCGGTGGTGCACTGACTGGATGCATTCAGCCCGCCCATTTTCGGAGGGATCAGCTGCACTGCTGCAGTCAGTTGGGCTCGACGGTCGAGCTGAAACAAGGACATTAATGGTGGGAAAATGTAATCTCAAAGTCATGTTGTGTGCTTTTGTGCAAACTAGAAACAGTAATTAGGATCATTCTTCTGCCTAAAATCTGATGTAGTGTAATAAACAAAACAATGTAAACTGTCCTCACCTTTAAGAGCATGATGTCATTTGCATGTCCATCATAGTCGGGATGTGGGAAGGCTGTGACTGCACTGAACTCCTGCTTTGCAGGCTCATTAGCGGTCAGGGAGCCGGCTCCAAGTACAACTGTGTATGATCTGGAGATCAGAATTTAATGATTACTGGACATAAGATATGCTCTTGAAGCTGGTAATGATCTCTCTTGACTGAAAAACATACTCAGCACTCTCAAAGCATAATTTAAGTTTAAAGATATGTTTTTCTATCTACACTGATTTCAGTACGGTACAACAATCCCCTCGCAGAGACTTGGAAGTGAACATTTGCCAAAGAGAGCATCCCTGTACCAGGAAAAACTGTTTCAAAATGACTCCTGCTTATAACCTAGCTTCAGTTTGACAAATAAATAAAACAAATGTGGTGTTTACTATAATTGATTACTTACGCCTGGCAAAACTAAAAAGTCCCTGCAAGTGGATTTTCAGACGGAATTGATGTGAAATGAAACCGGTGGCTGTGACAGGAAAAACACATTGGTCTTTAAAAAAAAGATCCTACCTGGGTATCTGGCAATGTGCCGCAGTGAGCACAAAGTCCTCTCTCACCAGGACTCCCCCACAGTTGTGGCGACCTCGGAGTTGCAGCGAGGCCATGTAGGGGCGCGATTGCGGGGCAGCATCTTTGCCTCCAACAATATGAGAACCCTCCGCTCCTGAAACACAAAATCACAATGCACTATTTGTTTATCCAGGTGGTTTTTCTACTTTGTAGTAAATGCAGATTCAAAATGTCTTTGCTGCGTATCGACTGCTTACCATTGAGGACGAAGAGCAGCAGTAGCAGGGAACTGGTTGCCATGGTCTCTGGTCAAATCCACACCTTCTACTCAAGGGCTTGTCGTTTTTTAGGAAAATATCTTGCTTATTTTGTGGTCTTTGTTGCTTCAGTGTGTTTGCTAACATGTCCTGTAGTCATTGGTGGTGTTACAAAATATGTGGTTTTTAGATTTCCAAAACAGGGTTTCATAATTGATGCAAGAAACCGGTGCCGTTGGAAATATAACCGCCACGCCGCGGCCGCCAGTTCAAACTGCCATTATGTTGCAGCCAAAAAATCTACTGATGCACTGAAAGCTAGACACTTGTTTGGCAAAGGTAAACATTTCGGGATAAATGGTAGTTAAAGTCCACAAAGTGGCATATTTATTTGTGTGTATGTGGGTTGTGGTTTATTCCTAAATGGTAGCGCTTGAATTTAAATCTTCCAAAGTGTGATGGGTTATTTCTCTTTTCATTGCGTTGCATCACATTGAGTGAGAGAGTTCTTAAGACGGACATAAGCCAGACAAAACGTATGCAGTTATAAATCTATGTAAGTATTGTACAGTGATTGTACAATAATCAAAACTTTTAACACGGAAACTTGTGATGATTATCCAAAGAGATTTTACTAGTGCACTGGTTTCATAACTGTCGTGTCACTCAAAACTGAAGGAGGTAACTGGTTTGTGTGGTTCATCTGATGCTGTCACATGAATTCAGAAAAATATGTTTTGAGTAGGTCGTTTTACCAACAAAAAAACAGCCAAATGATGAAAATTGCAGATTCCAAAAAAGTTACTTAAATCATTACTATCTGGTATCTTAGCATTAATGTCTCCTTTTTCAAAAAAAGAGATGTACAACAAATTGTTATTGAATAATCAAATTCACCCAATGTAAGTCCACTTTGTGAACTTGTGATGGGAAGTGAGTCCACAATGAAAAACATGTAAAGATGCTGCAAATAAATGGAAGAGGAAAATCCAGAATGGATTAATAGAGTGACCCGTATGGACACAGTGACACATTTTGACTTCCACAATACAGAATCCTGGTGTTGCACCCGAGTTATCCACTTATTGAATGAATCCAACAAAAATCACTTCATGTTGCTCAACAATATTCATAAAACAATGAAGAAAGAAGGCCTAGAGTTAACTAAATCAAGAAGCTGAAATTGTCCTAAATATAAAAGTGATTAATAAACGACATAAGAGGTAAAAGAGGAAGAATGCGACAGAATGTGTGAAACTCATAAAGTGCTTCACGCCGTTGAGATCAGATATCATCAACAAAGAGACAATGCAAAAAAAAAATAGCATACGTTGCAAACTTGCAAACAGATTGATCAAAGGATGCGGTTAAAAGTCAAGACAAAGCAGATGATAATCACGCAGGCCAACACAGCAAACTGCCGTATAAAAGGTTCTACATGACAGCCCCAAGAAGAAAGACAGGTCACTTGTCGCGCTGGCATCATGCTCGCTCTGCACAAGTTTCTGATTTTTCATCTCCTGGCGTCTCTCGGACGAAACGGTAAGATTCCCAAAACATTATTAACATTTTCCAACCATTTAATGTGAGTTTAAACTCATTTTGATTTTCTTATCTTTGCAGCAGATGGGAGTGAAATCATAAACGGGGCCAACGCCCCGGAGAACTCGATGCCGTATATGGCCGCGGTGTTCAGCGGGACTCAATTCGTCTGTGGAGGGTTCCTGATCCGGAACAACTTTGTGCTCACTGCTGCACATTGTCATGCCTCGTGAGTAACATTACCTTCCAGCAATCTTTAAATCATGTAACTAGAAATCAATTGAAGAAAAAAAAAAGATGTCAACATGTATAAACCAACTTTTTTTCATTTATAAATTATTATTAAGTGTGGCTTCAGCTCCAGGGGTCATAGACCCCTGGGCAAAGCCCACTTCTTGTTCTCCTGCGGGCTTATTATTATTATTCTTCTTATTCCGCAAAACTTTGGACCGTATCTCCTCCCGCAGCGTTGCCAGCACATGCGTCAAACATACATCAAAACGTGCGGCCTGATCGGGAATCGCCTGGAATGACTCATTTTTTTGATTCGACCGGCCGTTTTCCCGAAAAACGCGAAAAACGGCGAGAAATTGTCCCATTCACTTGAATGGAGTTTCGGCAAAAAAAACACTGATCTTTGTGCCCACAGTGACTCGCCATAATTTAACGTAGAGAAATGATTTAAAGTTTAAAACGTTGACAAAAGTCTGCAGTATATTTGCCCAATTGGGCATTTTTTGATAGCTAGCACAGTTTTCATGTAATTATTGTTCAAGTTTAGGAAAATTCTGGGACCATTTCAGAGTTTACAATGGGTGTGTATGGGGCAGGTTAGAGTGGTGATGGCATCTCTAGAGTGAGAAAGATTTTTTACTAACTCCTGTATTTGTATTTGTATTTTGCCATTCACTCCACAATATTTACTTTTGAGGCATAATTTATACATCAAAACGTAGGAAATATTGTGCTTGTGGTACACATGCGTCGTGGAATCCAACAAACTTATACTTTTTTGTCAGCAAGCCTGAAAGCGACATGAAGTCCGGCCAACTGCTCCATCAACCGCCATGTTAATTCGAACCACAATTTTTTCTCATGACACAAACGTGAGCACTTTATAAACTGGATTTACGATCTCATTTCTAAATCCTTACAAATATTTAAGTAGACGGAAACGTTCTCAGAAGTCTTGTGCTTCTCATGATGACGTTATTTTCGCGATGGGATTCACGGTTGTCTGTCAAATACAATAGTTTGAAAGGTTGTTTTGTCATTAAATCAGCAGTCAAGTCTCCTCTCCTCTGCTCCGTCACACAGGTGTTTAAAGTTAGCTAATCAAGACTGCTACCATGGCAACAAGACACGCGCCCACAGACGCAGGAGGAACTGTCAGTTGGTCAGCTGACATCCTGACTGTGTGTGTGTCTAAGTGCGCGCGCGTGTGTGTGTGTGTGTGCGCGTGTGTAATTAGTCACGTGAACATGGTGGAGAGACAGAGAAGTGTATTTGATTGCTAGCAAGAAGTTAGCTTTGTGTTAGACAAAGTTAACTGACTGTGTGTCTATGTGCGTGTGAACGGCCGCGCGTGCGCACGTAAACGGCCGCATGCAATTTCGCGTGCGCGCGCACGCGGTAATACGGTCACGTGCACTTTTTTTTTTTTTTTTTAAGTCAAGGAGTTGCTGATTCTTTAGAGATCAAGGACAATAGGACTTTTTTTTATAAACTTTTTTTTACTTTGTTATTATTACACATACACACACGCAGACACACACACACAATAACACATCTCACTACCGGTAATGTATATATATTGCGACGTCTTACGGCAGTAGTAGCCACACTTTCAAAATTTCTTGCGAAATTTTCTAGTTATACATTATAATTTTGCTCTGACAACTGCTCTGTTTTCTCTCATTCAGTGGAGTTACACATGTTGTTCTTGGCACCAACAATGTACACAGTAGTGATGGAGTGGAAATAATGATTGACAAGGCTATCAAACACGAAGCTTGTAATACTCACAACTTAATGAAGGGTCATGACATCATGCTCCTCAAAGTAAGTACACATTCTCAGGTGACATCATACATCTGTTGGTTCATCCTTTTGTATTATTATCAGCTACATTTTCCAGCATTTGTTTGTTAAAATTAAATAATAACAATGTGTGTTATACAATTTGTTTTAATGTTGTGTTTCTCCAGCTGCGTACGAAGGTTGAACTGGGCAACAAGATAGATACCATTGATCTTTCCACAACTGAAATGAATCCATCAGCAAAGTGCAAGGTGGCTGGATGGGGCGCTATACAGAGTAATGGTGACCCTGTTGATGATCTGAAAATGGTGGATGTCTCCATCATCAACCTGCAGTACTGTAAGAGTAGGTGGGAATACAAGCTTCCCAAAAATGTTATCTGTGCAGGTGGTGATAATACGGGAAAAGGAATCTGTCAGGTGTGTTTTCTTTCTGTTAACACAACATGTCGCCTGGTATAGAAATGCAACAAACATCTAAAATAACACGAGGAATAACCAAATGAATCCTCCTCCTCCTCACAGGGTGATTCTGGTGGTCCTCTGGTGTGCAACAGGAAGGCTGCTGGTGTTGTGTCTTTCAACTACAGAAAGAAGTGCGATTACAACGAGAACACAGATGTACCCAACGTCTACACCGATGTTTCAAAGTACCAGTACTGGATCAATAGAGAAATCGAAGCTAACGAGTGAAAATCTAGCACAGCGCACACTCACTGTAATATGGAGGTTTTGCAGTCAATCAGTGTGACCGGAATTCAAAATAAAAGTTTGTTAAAAATACCGCGTTTGATTCCTTCTTTGACCATGCCATGCGGAAAAACTAATGGTGTTTAAGTGAACGAAAGCAACAGTAATAATAATGGTAATTTAGAATGTGTGAATCGAATAACTTCAATTATTTCTTTCCCTGCTATTATGGTCTGTATAGCATGAATCAAAAGGTGCCTCATTAGAAAGTGGTAGTATGTTAATTAATTAATTAATTAATTAATTAAAGCTGCAAAAATGGACAGAATGCACAGAAGTAGGTCAGTGAGGACACTTGTTAGGGGACTTAAAGAAAAATATATATTTTAAAACAATACAACTTAGAAAGGTGCAATGACCACTGCTGTAGTGCGTGATTGGATGAACACAACCCACAACTGGCTTGTGTGTACTGGTAGTTCCGTTAGCTGTTAGGGAAACATACCGTTCTTAACTAATAACTGAGTTAATAAATAAGATCACATCTTATAACTCAGCTGTGTTATCACTAGCAGCCCCTCGCAGACGGTTTAAGGGTAGTGTGTGAGGAGTTACCAGGCAGTCAAAGGCGGTTCAAAGCACCCAGTGAAAGATGTTCTGAGAAAGTGTGAGTCACCGCAACCACGAGGGGCCCTTTAGCGAGCATTCAGCCATAATTGGGCACCTAAAATGTCATGCATTTTGTTTCAGCAGAACGCGAGATTAAGATTAGCCGCGGAGAGACACAGACATGCCCGCTAATTCAGTCATGCACACACACACACACCTCTTATGTCGTTCATTAATCACTTTTATATTTAGGACAATTTCAGCTTCTTGATTTAGTTAACTCTAGGCCTTCTTTCTTCATTGTTTTATGAATATTGTTGAGCAACATGAAGTGATTTTTGTTGGATTCATTCAATAAGTGGATAACTCAGGTGCAACACCAGGATTCTGTATTGTGGAAGTCAAAATGTGTCACGGTGTCCATACGGGTCACTCTATTACAGTTTTTTCTGAATGTTTAAACACTAACAGTGATTCTTGAAGCACGATTTCTGAAACCATTAACACTTTTAGCCAATGCATTTACCAAGTGTGGCAAACTGAATGCACGTTCTCTGCTTTACACTCAGTTTATAATTTTATAACACACTTTTTGCAAAACTGTAAACACAAACCACTGCTTTACACTCAGTTTGCAATTCATTAACACACTTCTAGCAAAACTGTAAACATTGGTCTCTACATTGCTACACTATTTTGCCAATTGCTTTTCCACATTGACACATGTGAAAACACTTTTAGATAATGAGTTCACTTACAAATCAGAGCTTGAGCACTATAAATAGGCCACAGGTAAACATTTGGTTTGGATAACAATGGAGGCCAATATTGGACAGAGAGTAGGAGGGGTGAGAATTAGAGGAGGACGAGGACGAGGACGTGAAGAAGTAAGAAGAGGAGGAGGAGGAGGAGGAGGAGGAGGAGGAGAAGGAAGAGGTGAAGTAGGACGGGGGATAAGAAGAGGACAGGGAAGAGGAAGAGAAAGGGGAGTCAGGAACACAATAACTGATGAGATCAGAGCGACTGTGGTTGACCATGTTGTCAACCACGGGATGACCATGTTGTCAACCACGGGATGACCATCAGGGAGGCTGGGCAACGGGTTCAACCAAATCTGAGCCGCTATACTGTTGCAGGTATCATCCGGATATTTCGAAATGACAACCGGTAAGTAACTGTAAGTGCTGTAGACTTACTGGTACAGTAATATGTACTGTACTTTCATAATGAGAAGGATCTATCACTAAAACCATTTACGTAAATGTTTTTACAGAACTGCAAGAAAACCAATATCTGGTGGAAGAGGTCGACTGTTCACCCCAGAGCAGGAGACCCACATTGTAAATATGGTCATTGCAAATAACTGCATCAGACTCCGAGAACTGCAGGCCCACATACTAGCAGACAACACCATATTCCAAAACGTCAACAGAGTGAGTCTCTCTGCACTGTCTCGTCTACTGAAACGCAATAGGATTAGGATGAAGCAGCTGTACAGAGTCCCTTTTGAAAGAAACACAGACCATGTAAAACAACTGAGATATGAATATGTGCAGGTAAGCTATACTATCCTATCATTGGTACTGGATCTGGAAGTGTATGGTGCTACATCATATTGACTGATCCCTGTCTTTTCGTACTGTGCTACATTATTTTGTCTTGTCTCTTTCAGAGAGTCATGGAGCGAGATGCAGATGCAGTAAATCATGAGCTAATATATGTGGACGAGGCAGGTTTCAAGGGGGCCGCGGCAGAAATATCATCGGACACCGTGCCATCAGCAACGTCCCGGGACAACGTGGTGGCCAGTGGCGGTTCTACATGTAATTACGCCCCGGGCGAGACCCCCTCGGAGCGCCCCCCCCGCCGGGAACATTTTAATTTTTTTATTATAAACTTAAATTCCTCAATTGCACAAATCATTCAATAGAACATTTGAATAACACACTTAAGAGAATCAATGCACACAATTCTGCACACAGTATAAGTTACAACATAACTGACTTAAGCCCACTGATTGCATTAGAGTATTGCTCTATAGCCTACAGTGGATCCCCCTGTTCCCCCCCTTGTCCGTTCCATTTGGGAGACCCAGAGGTGAACTATTCCCCCGCGCCCCCTCCCCTTCCCCCTTCTCACACATGATCTGTAGACGGTAGTGATGGGAATTCCAGCTCTTTTTAGTGAACCGGCTCTTTTGGCTCGGCTCACTAAAAAGAGCCGGCTCTTTCGGCTCCCAAATGGCTCTTCAGATTTTTTTGGTGCTTAAATTAATTTATTACCAACAATAATGTAAAATTATGCGCAATATGAATTACTAATGTAAAAAAAAAACATGCACTATATCAAATGTTTATTATATAAATACACTTTTATTTATACACTCTACAGAGTGATAAAACTAAATTAGAAAGTGCAAAAACAAACGTTTAACTATTTACAAATGAACTTAACTAACTTTTAACTATTTTAAACTTTTAGCTTTTTAATACTTAACAGATTTAAAGTAAAACATATAGAAGCTTACAGAATCACACAACAAAATATAAATTAAAATGTGTAAAACAAAAACAAAAAAATCAGCATCCAGAGTTTTGTCCTTCAGTGAAGATTTACATTGAGAAAGACCAAGTGCCTCAGCTGTGAGGGCTGATCCTGTTTCTTCTCTTAATGATCTGCCCTGTTTGGAGAACATTCTCTCTGAGGGGACTGAAGCTGCTACAATGCACAGTCTCGTGACGTCACATGAACTGTGTAACTCCCGCCCCTCTGCTCATCGCAGGCACAGAGACGACGCCACACATATTGACCAATCAAATGCGGCTTGAGAGAGCGAGCGAGAGAGCGAGAGAGAGAGAGAGAGAGAAAAAAAAGCCGGCCCCGTCGTTTACGTCAAAGAGCTCTTAGAGCCGTTTCGTTCGCGACCGACACGTCACTAGTAGACGGCACCATCTTAGCAAGCAGGGGCGCCTGCAGCTGCAGGGGCGCCTGCAGCTGCAGGGGCGCCTGCAGCTGCAGGGGCGCCTGCAGCTGCAGGGGCGCCTGCAGCTGCAGGGGCGCCTGCAGCTGCAGGGGCGCCTGCAGCTGCAGGGGCGCCTGCAGCTGCAGGGGGCGCCAACTTGCCAATTCCCCACACAGTGATATGATAGATAATGGAAAACCGCTTCGCGGCCCAGATGATATATATACAGTGGCGGCTGGTGACATTTTTTTTGGGGGGGGGGGGGGCGCAGTTGGGCGGCGCGGTTTAAATAGCACTCCACAATGAGAAGAAAAGAGGTTTGTAGTAGAATATTCTAAAACACAGTGCTCAACACTGTCCAATAACAACTATCAACAAACTGTAACTTTGGGCATGAGAGGTTCAGAGCAGAATGGTTTAAGAAACATTCAATGTGGTGGCCAGAGCAACTTCAGGGACTACATTGACGTAGCATTCAAACTGGGGGCCCTGCAGTAAGGTGGCACTGGTGAGGTGGTCTTTGAAGGCAAAGCGTTCCCTGGTGTGTCCAAGTATGGTGTCACAAACCTACAGATAAATATATAGAGAGAGACAGTAAGATAAGTTGTGGGGAAATATCTACTACAAACAGGCTTCATACTACAGACAAAAAACTATGTTTTGTGTGTCTTGATGGCTCAGCAACATAGACAAAAGGCCAGGAGCCACCTTGATGGCTGTAGCTATGACTCTCACACTCACACACACACACACACACACACACACACACACACACACACACACACACACACACACACACACACACACACACACACACACACTTGTTGGGGGTTGAATTGGTATTTTAGATAAAGTTATAGCCTGATATGATATCCACCCAAATCTAACAATGTCCAACATGTGTTCTGCTGTGGGAAAGATAAAACATTAAACTCTAACACAGGCATCTGCTGATTTTGACACTCACCTCTGCAGCAATCCTTCAAGCTCATCTTCCTTCACAGCCGGCGCTTCCTCGGCTGCTCAGAGCCACTGCTTTGCTACACACGGAGCCTCCAGCTAGCAGCTCCGGTTAGCATGTAGCTTGGTGCATGTAGCTTCACTGCTTTGCTGCTGAATATCTAAATCCGGACGTTCGGGTCCCAACTCTTTCAGCCTCTTCTTGTCAACATCTGATCGTGGATTGAAAGGTGTTTCGCGTAGAGATACCACAGAGTTTTCAGTCGCCATACTAACATAATCAAAGTCTCTGCTAGCTGTGTGCTCGCGTAGCTACGTTGGAGCTATATGGGATGGGAGGGAATGATAAAGGTCTCTGATTGGACGAATAGTCCAACCACGTTGCAATAAGAAACGATGTCATTGGCTAGGGCGCAGATTCGTGCGCCCGAAGATTCACGTTTCATCCGCCAATGAGAAGCTGTCCTTGCCGTCACGAGGGTGAAATGTTTGTTAGCTTTCCATAGACACACATTGGGCCGGCGCCCCGAGAGGGGAGGGGCTTTTCTCAGTAATGATGAATGGCGATATATTATATTTAACTTAAGTGGTTGTTGACAGGGGCTTACGGTCTCCCACACACATTTAGCGCGTCAACACGGTATATTTCTTATTTAAATTATTTGATATATAATGTTTTTTGACAGTATATATTATATTTTTTTCTTCTTTTTTTTTTTTCATCGCAAAATTTTAGGAGGGGCGGCGCCCTAGCGCCCTCTATTGACGCACCGCCACTGTATATATATATATATATATATATATATATATATATATATATATATATATTTATTTATTTATTTATTTTTTAAGTGGTCGTGCCGCCCCCCACGTGTCATGAAAAACATGTTTTGGGCACGGGCGACCCGGGCGGCTGCCCGGGTCGCCCGTGCCCAAAACCGCCCCTGGTGGTGGCAACATAACAATGTGTGTGGCTATTAGTCAAAACGCCGTCCTTCACCATCATGCAATCCTAGGCCCATACAACACTGCACACATTATCACTTTTCTGGACACCCTCCATAGACTAATTCCCAATGACCAGGGGCCAGAGCAGCTCAGGTACGTTATCATCTGGGACAATGTTAGTTTCCACCAGGCTGCTCTGGTCTGCAATTGGTTCACAGGTCACCCACTTTTCATGGCACTCAATCTCCCCCATACTCTCCGTTCTTGAATCCTATTGAGGAATTCTTCTCTGCATGGCGTTGGAAGGTGTATGATCGCCAGCCCCACCAACGCATACCCCTTCTACAGGCAATGGAGGAGGCTTGTGGCGACATCGATCAGGGGTCATGCCAGGGCTGGATACGGCACTCCAGGCGATACTTTCCACGCTGCCTAGCTCAAGACAACATCGCATGTGATGTAGATGAAGTCTTATGGCCAGACCCACAAAGAAGGCGAGATTTTGCCTAATTCTTTTCTGCTCTTTTTTTTTTCTAACACAAATGTTATTGTTTTCTTCTACTGCGCTTTTGTTTGTTGTTTGCGTGTTAGGAACACAATTTTAACTTTTCTTATTTGTACACATTTGGATACCTGTGTGTGTGTGTGTGTGTGTATGTGTGTTCACTACACAGAAAAAGCAAAAGCCACAAGTGTTTTTCATTTATACTATCAGTGCGTAGTTGGTGCTTTGTGTGCTTATTCAAATGATGGTTTGTGTGTACTGTATTGACGCAAAAACAAATGTTTTTCAAAGAGTTTGAAGAGTTTTGCAAGAATTGTTTGCTTTTGCAAGAGATATATAATGTTTTGCTGGTTTGGTGTAAGGTTTTGTGGTTAGTGTGTAGAGTTTTGCAAAAATAGCCTATAGTTTCAAAGATAGTACCTAAGTAATCAGAAAAAAACTGTAATGTCTCCTTTTTCAAAAAAAGAGATGTACAACAAATTGTTATTGAATAATCAAATTCACCCAATGTAAGTCCACTTTGTGAACTTGTGAGGGGAAGTGAGTCCACAATGAAAAACATGTAAAGATGCTGCAAATAAATGGAAGAGGAAAATCCAGAATGGATTAATAGAGTGACCCGTATGGACACAGTGACACATTTTGACTTCCACAATACAGAATCCTGGTGTTGCACCTGAGTTATCCACTTATTGAATGAATCCAACAAAAATCACTTCATGTTGCTCAACAATATTCATAAAACAATGAAGAAAGAAGGCCTAGAGTTAACTAAATCAAGAAGCTGAAATTGTCCTAAATATAAAAGTGATTAATAAACGACATAAGAGGTAAAAGAGGAAGAATGCGACAGATTGTGTGAAACTCATAAAGTGCTTCACGCCGTTGAGATCAGATATCATCAACAGAGACAATGCAAAACAAAATAGCATACGTTGCAAACTTGCAAACAGATTGATCAAAGGATGCGGTTAAAAGTCAAGATAAAGCAGTTCAATCAGGAGAGACAGTGGGTGATTAGTAGTTAATGTTTATTATGCCGATAATGAGTCCATGGTTACACAGAATTTATTTGGCGCATGAACTCCGCGAGGAGATTGAGATCGCACTGTGTTTGCCCTGAGCGGCAGCAATCTGTAGATCCCCCCCGGGGAGTCCAGACACTGGTGGTGGTGGCTGAGGTTCTGCTGGAGTTGCTGGAGATGCCGATGGGGTGCTGAATCTGAGAAGGTGGATGGTGCTGGGGAGGCGGCGGGTCGCATGAGACGGCAGCAGGACGCTAGAGGCGGAGAAGGAGAACATTTAAAGGAGATAGCAGTGAGCTGATGGCTGGGCGCACCCGGCTGCTGAACAGCTGGTAGAGTCTGACACTTCTGACGCTCCTGACAGGGACATCCGGTATGACGTGCGTGCTGCTGGTGAGGGACGGTATGAGTGAGGGCCCGCCTGGTGTGAGGGGGTTGTCTTCCTGTCTGAACTTACGCTATAGCTCCATATGATAATCACGCAGGCCAACACAGCAAACTGCCGTATAAAAGGTTCTACATGACAGCCCCAAGAAGAAAGACAGGTCACTTGTCTCGCTGGCATCATGCTCGCTCTGCACAAGTTTCAGATTTTTCATCACCTGGCGTCTCTCGGACGAAACGGTAAGATTCCCAAAACATTATTAACATTTTCCAACCATTTAATGTGAGTTTGAACTCATTTTGATTTTCTTATCTTTGCACAGATGGGAGTGAAAACATAAACGGGGCCAAGGCCCCAGAGAACTCGATGCCGTATATGGCCGCGGTGTTCAGCGAGACTCAATTCGTCTGTGGAGGGTTCCTGATCCGGAACAATTTTGTGCTCACTGCTGCACATTGTCATGACTCGTGAGTAACATTACCTTCCAGCAATCTTTAAATCATGTAACTAGAAATCAATTGAAGAAAAAAAAAGAAGATGTCAACATGTATAAACCAACTTTTTTTCATTTATAAGTTGCATTTAAAAGCAAAAGGCAATTCCTCAAGTTGAGTACACCAGTGTGTGTCTCGTTTATTTCACACCTCACAACAATAACAAACAAGATGGCGCTGCCCCACTCTTAACAAGCATCGGGGCACCACGTCATCAACAACAGCCGAACTCTTAAAGGGACCGCGATCCCGGAGCAGTTATATCTACGTGTGTAACACCTTACTTAAATAACCGCATGAAACAGCAGTGTGTAGAACCACACTAAGCACAAGTGAATTATGAAGTCACATTCACCACAATACATTATAATTTTGCTCTGACAACTGCTCTGTTTTCTCTCATTCAGTGGAGTTACACATGTTGTTCTTGGCACCAACAATGTAAACAGTAGTGATGGAGTGAAAATAATGATTGACAAGGCTATCAAACACGAAGCTTGTAATACTCACAACTTAATGAAGGGTCATGACATCATGCTCCTCAAAGTAAGTACACATTCTCAGGTGACATCATACATCTGTTGGGTCATCTTTTTGTATTATTATCAGCTACATTTTCCAGCATTTGTTTGTCAAAATTAAATAATAACAATGTGTGTTATACAATTTGTTTTAATGTTGTGTTTCTCCAGCTGCGTACGAAGGTTGAACTGGGCAACAAGATAGATACCATTGATCTTTCCACAACTGAAATGAATCCATCAGCAAAGTGCGAGGTGGCTGGATGGGGCGCTATACAGAGTAATGGTGACCCTGTTGATGATCTGAATGTGGTGAATGTCTCCATCATCAACCTGCAGTACTGTAAGAGTAGGTGGAAATACAAGCTTCCCAAAGATGTTATCTGTGCAGGTGGTGATAATACGGGAAAAGGATTCTGTCAGGTGTGTTTTCTTTCTGTTAACACAACATGTCGCCTGGTATAGAAGTGCAACAAACATCTAAAATAACACGAGGAATAACCAAATGAATCCTTCTCCTCCTCACAGGGTGATTCTGGTGGTCCTCTGGTGTGCTACAGGAAGGCTGTTGGTGTTGTGTCTTTCAACAACAACAACAAGTGCGATTACACAGAGAACAATCTACCCAACGTCTACACCGATGTTTCAATGTACCTGTACTGGATCAATAGAGAAATCAAAGCTAACGAGTGAAAATCTAGCACAGCGCACACTCACTGTAATATGGAGGTTTTGCAGTCAATCAGTGTGACCGGAATTCAAAATAAAAGTTTGTTAAAAATACCGCGTTTGATTTCCTTCTTTGACCATGCCATGCGGAAGAACTAATGGTGTTTAAGTGAATGAAAGCAACAGTAATAATAATGGTAATTTAGAATGTGTGAATCGAATAACTTCAATTATTTCTTTCCCTGCTATTATGGTCTGTATAGCGTGAATCAAAAGGTGCCTCATTAGAAAGTGGTAGTATGTTAATTAATTAAAGCTGCAAAAATGGACAGAATGCACAGAAGTAGGTCAGTGAGGACACTCGTTAGGGGACTTAAAGAAAAATATATATTTTAAAACAATACAACTTAGAAAGGTGCAATGACCACTGCTGTAGTGCGTGATTGGATGAACACAACCCACAACTGGCTTGTGTGTACTGGTAGTTCCGTTAGCTGTTAGGGAAACATACCGTACATAACTAATAACTGAGTTAATAAATAAGATCACATCTTATAACTCAGCTGTGTTATCACTAGCAGCCCCTCGCAGACGGTTTAAGGGTAGTGTGTGAGGAGTTACCAGGCAGTCAAAGGCGGTTCAAAGCACCCAGTGAAAGATGTTCTGAGAAAGTGTGAGTCACCGCAACCACGAGGGGCCCTTTAGCGAGCATTCAGCCATAATTGGGCACCTAAAATGTCATGCATTTTGTTTCAGCAGAACGCGAGATTAGCCGCGGAGAGACACATGCCCGCTAATTCAGTCATGCACACACACACACACACACACACACACACACACACACACACACACACACACACACACACACACACACACACACACACACACACACAATCTCATGATCATCCTAGAGGGGCAGGGGACAAAAATTATGTGTTAATTAACCGAAAAAGAAACAGAGCTTATTCAACCCTTTTCCAATCATAATCATGACCTCATCATTATTTAATTTACTATATAGTAAAATACAGATTCTTTTTAAATTAATTGATCTTATCTAGGAGGCACAGCTGAAAAAAGGGCAACGTTCAGCCACAAAGAACCTTTGCATTTGTTTTATTGACTGGAATACAATGTTATATCTCTTGATGAAGAACGTTATCGCAGAATGTGAATTAAGACAGATTTTTACATTGAGATTAATTTGGAACGGCCATATTTTAGTCAACTTAATTTCTTTACAAATTTAACAACTAAATAACACAGACGCAGCACTGAGGCTCTTTTGTGTGGATGACCGTGACAATCTTTGACTTGTGTAACAAAGTTGCCGAACCACAGGAACCACCGTTTCCATGTTCACAATGACACCAGACTCCAACACACATACACACACACACACACACACACACACACACACACACACACACACACACACACACACACACACACACACGCACGAACACATGATCATAATAATAATACATTTATTTTATATAGCACTTTTCAAAATGCTCAAAGACGCTTTTCATGGGACAGAGACAAACAGAACAAAACAAATAGAAAGACAATAGAGCAAACAAAACAAACAAACAGAACATCCCCGGCACAAAAGAAAACTGGAGAAGCTGTGCAGAATGAGTCCTGTGAAGGGTAGGGAGCAGGGGTTAGCAGGTGAAGGGTAGGGAGCAGGGGTTAGCAGGTGAAGGGTAGGGAGCAGGGGTTAGCAGGTGAAGGCGAGTTTGGAGAGGTGGGCCTTGAGGGCCTGCCCAAATGAAGACAGGGTGGGAGGGGGTGCAGCAGATGAGAAGGCCCTGTCACCCCAGGTCCAACAAAATAAGATAAGTGGATAAGCACAACTAATGAGCATTTTTCAGTATCTTTCGATGTAGTAAATTAAATAATGATGAGGTCATGATTATGATTGTAAAAGGGTTGAAATAGCTCCGTTTCTTTTTCGGTTAATTACACATCATTTTTGTCCCCTGCCCCCCTAGGATGATCATGAGATTGTGTGTGTGTGTGTGTGTGTGTGTGTGTGTGTGTGTGTGTGTGTGTGTGTGTGTGTGTGTGTGCATGACTGAATTAGCGGGCATGTCTGTGTCTCTCCGCGGCTAATCTTAATCTCGCGTTCTGCTGAAACAAAATGCATGACATTTTAGGTGCCCAATTATGGCTGAATGCTCGCTAAAGGGCCCCTCGTGGTTGCGGTGACTCACACTTTCTCAGAACAGCTTTTACCGGGTGCTTTGAACCGCCTTTGACTGCCTGGTAACTCCTCACACACTACCCTTAAACCGTCTGCGAGGGGCTGCTAGTGATAACACAGCTGAGTTATAAGATGTGATCTTATTTATTAACTCAGTTATTAGTTATGTACGGTATGTTTCCCTAACAGCTAACGGAACTACCAGTACACACAAGCCAGTTGTGGGTTGTGTTCATCCAATCACGCACTACAGCAGTGGTCATTGCACCTTTCTAAGTTGTATTGTTTTTAAAATATATATTTTTCTTTAAGTCCCCTAACGAGTGTCCTCACTGACCTACTTCTGTGCATTCTGTCCATTTTTGCAGCTTTAATTAATTAATTAATTAACATACTACCACTTTCTAATGAGGCACCTTTTGATTCATGCTATACAGACCATAATAGCAGGGAAAGAAATAATTGAAGTTATTCGATTCACACATTCTAAATTACCATTATTATTACTGTTGCTTTTATTCACTTAAACACCATTAGTTCTTCCGCATGGCATGGTCAAAGAAGGAAATCAAACGCGGTATTTTTAACAAACTTTTATTTTGAATTCCGGTCACACTGATTGACTGCAAAACCTCCATATTACAGTGAGTGTGCGCTGTGCTAGATTTTCACTCGTTAGCTTTGATTTCTCTATTGATCCAGTACAGGTACTTTGAAACATCGGTGTAGACGTTGGGTACATCTGTGTTCTTGTTGTAATTGCACGTTTTGTTGTTGTTGAAAGACACAACACCAACAGCCTTCCTGTAGCACACCAGAGGACCACCAGAATCACCCTGTGAGGAGGAGGAGGATTCATTTGGTTATTCCTCGTGTTATTTTAGATGTTTGTTGCACTTCTATACCAGGCGACATGTTGTGTTAACAGAAAGAAAACACACCTGACAGATTCCTTTTCCCGTATTTTCACCACCTGCACAGATAACATCTTTGGGAAGCTTGTATTCCCACCTACTCTTACAGTACTGCAGGTTGATGATGGAGACATCCACCATTTTCAGATCATCAACAGGGTCACCATTACTCTGTATAGCGCCCCATCCAGCCACCTTGCACTTTGCTGATGGATTCATTTCAGTTGTGGAAAGATCAATGGTATCTATCTTGTTGCCCAGTTCAACCTTCGTACGCAGCTGGAGAAACACAACATTAAAACAAATTGTATAACACACATTGTTATTATTTAATTTTAACAAACAAATGCTGGAAAATGTAGCTGATAATAATACAAAAGGATGACCCAACAGATGTATGATGTCACCTGAGAATGTGTACTTACTTTGAGGAGCATGATGTCATGACCCTTCATTAAGTTCTTAGTATTACAAGCTTTGTGTTTGATAGTCTTGTCAATCATTATGTTCACTCCATCACTACTGTGTACATTGTTGGTGCCAAGAACAACATGTGTAACGTCACTGAATGAGAGAAAACAGAGCAGTTGTCAGAGCAAAATTATAATGTATAATAATAATTTATAAATTAAAAATGTTGGTTTATATATCTTGACTTTTTTTTTTTCTTCTTCAATTGATTTCTAGTTACATGATTTAAAGATTGCTGGAAGGTAATGTTACTCACGAGTCATGACAATGTGCAGCAGTGAGCACAAAGTTGTCCCGGATCAGGAACCCTCCACAGACGAATTGAGTCCCGCTGAACACCGCGGCCATATACGGTATCGAGTTCTCCGGGGCGTTGGCCCCGTTTATGATTTCACTCCCATCTGCTGCAAAGATAAGAAAATCAAAATGAGTTTAAACTCACATTAAATGGTTGGAAAATGTTAATAATGTTTTGGGAATCTTACCGTTTCGTCCGAGAGACGCCAGGAGATGAAAAATCAGAAACTTGTGCAGAGCGATCATGATGCCAGCGAGACAAGTGACCTGTCTTTCTTCTTGGGGCTGTCATGTAGAACCTTTTATACGGCAGTTTGCTGTGTTGGCCTGCGTGATTATCACCTGCTTTATCTTGACTTTTAACCGCATCCTTTGATCAATCTGTTTGCAAGTTTGCAACATATGTTTTTTTTTTGCGTTATCTTGTTTGTTGATGATATCTGATCTCAACGGCGTGAAGCACTTTATGAGTTTCACACATTCTGTCGCATTCTTCCTCTTTTACCTCTTATGTCGTTTATTAATCACTTTTATATTTAGGACAATTTCAGCTTCTCGATTTAGTTAACTCTAGGCCTTCTTTCTTCATTGTTTTATGAATATTGTTGAGCAACATGAAGTGATTTTTGTTGTATTCATTCAATAAGTGGATAACTCAGGTGCAACACCAGGATTCTGTATTGTGGAAGTCAAAATGTGTCACTGTGTCCATACGGGTCACTCTATTAATCCATTCTGGATTTTCCTCTTCCATTTATTTGCAGCATCTTTACATGTTTTTCATTGTGGACTCACTTCCCCCTCACAAGTTCACAAAGTGGACTTACATTGGGTAACTGAGTTCAGTGTGTCCGGATTAGCTCCATCGCCAAGAACATCAGCTCCATCGCCAAGAAGGCCCAGCAGAGGATGTTCTTCCTGAGGCAGCTGAAGAAGTTCAACCTGCCGATGAAAATGATGGTGCACTTCTACACTGCCATCGTTGAGTCCATCCTCTGCTCCTCCATCACCGTCTGGCACACCGCAGCCACTGCCAAGGACAAGGCCAGGCTGCAGCGCATCATCCGCTCTGCTGAGAGGGTGATTGGCTGTAATCTGCCATCCCTCCAGGACTTGTTCGCCTCCAGGACTCTGAGGCGAGCTAGGAAGATTGCAGCTGACCCCTCTCACCCTGGACATATCCTGTTCGAATCCCTCCCCTCTGGCAGGAGGTTGAGGTCCATCAGGACCAAGACCTCACGCCACACAAACAGTTTCTTCCCGTCAGCAGTCGGGCTCATCAATGGGGCTCGGGTCCCCCACTGACTGTCTCCGTCACCCCCAGCTATTTTAATTTTTAATTTTTAATTTTAACTCTTAATTTTTATTTTTATTTTTATTCTATCTTCTTTATTTTTATTTCTCTTTACCATTCACTCCTCTGCACACCGCATACTTAAACACTCGTCACTTTAACATACACTTTAACTTAAATACACATGTCACTTTAACGTACATTCACATTAACGTATCTGTTGACTGAGCACTTGCTTATCACTGTTGTTTTCGTTAATTGTTGATTGTTGTTTGTCTCGTGTTACGTCCCATGTCCATGTCCAATGTATGCACCTTCCGCCTCAAAAAATTTCTCGTTTGTGTGAAAACATTCCTGGCTAATAAACGGTTTCTGATTCTGATTCTGATTCTGATTACACAATTACACAATTTAAAACCCTTGTAATTATACAGAGAGGGCCGGACTCAGACCGAAAGGTTGCATAGCTTCTCTGCTTTTTGACCACTAGTAGGCGCCACTCAAACAGTCTACACATCCTGTCTGCGTCCTGCAGTGTATTACAACCCTTCCTCACTCCAAGCCGAACAACGTGTCTGTCATCCTTCTGACAGGAGAGAGTTGTGTGATGCACGTTCATCCTGATCGATTACATTGTTAATTGAATGCACTAACTTACCTTGTACTTCAGTCAAAAAAGCACGGATGAAGCAATGCAGATGTGACAATACCTCTCCAACACGGTGAAAGAATACTGATGCAAAACTACGTGTACGTTTGTGCTTACTACGCTGCATCTGCTTCAGGAGATTCGATCCCCCCCAGCCCGCATTTATAACCAAGTTTCTGAGTGAGTTTGGTCACTCTCTGTTAACTGAGGCCATATGGACATATGCAGTTAAAAACAGAACATTGGTGTTAGTGGATTTCTGGTCCTTGTGCTTTGGATGCTGCCACACACACACACACGGCCACAGAGGAGGTGCTCAGGACTTCCCAGAGGAGTCGGAGTCCTGGGGTCTCGTTTATAACCATTGCGTATGAACAAAACAGGGTCGGAAAGAGGCGTACGCCACTTCCAATGCAAACTTTGTGATCTAAAAAAAATAAAAACTTGACGGGAGAATATAGGCCCACCTGCACGGAAACTCTGACCCTTGCGTACGGACATTTCAGAGGCCGATGGTGAGGTGGTGAATTGAAGCCGGATTGTATAGAAATGACATGTTAAAGGCATCGTAACAGGTATAATGAGGCCTCTCACATTTAATTTCACTTCACATCACACGCTACTTTGCACTCATATATTCTCTTTTTCATCAACAGTTAAACCAGCAGTGTTATTTGTGCTTGTACTGGTGATCCATAACTATAAGCACATTTCAATTGTTAAAGATATAAAGAAACAGTTTTTAAACCTCGACAGGAACGAGATGATTGGCTCACAGAGGTTGTGGCCCGAATCTGATTGGTTTAACTGAAAGAGTGAACGCCCCCAGTCAGCTGATTGAGTTGAGAAAGAGAGAGGGCCAGAGAATGAAGCTATAGTTAGCCTTCCTGATTGAACTGAAGCTTAAATGTGTCTGTCTTTCTGGTTTCTGACACTCTTTTGAACCCCCTCCTCTCCCTGACTGTGGATACTAATCCATCACATCAAGCCATCCTCCAGTTTTATACAAATACAAGACTGTAATATTAAGTGGATCAACTTGAAACAGCCCACTGACACATTTGTTTCAACTCTGTGACAAACTATGAACCACAGAAACCACAGTTTCCAAATGCAGGTCTGAGCATCAGTGCAGTCACTGTTATGAAACAGCTTTGCAACAGTTTTGCTGTTTCGTCTTACAAAGTGTCTTACAAAATCTTTTTGGACTGGGGATACTGGCTTTGTGTAAATTTAACCATCTGTACCATCTGACAAATATACCTAGAAGACTTTGGTAATAAATTTGACATGGTAATTAAAACCCAAACAACAGGCTTGTGCTGAGGATTAAACAAAGATGTATTTCCTATTTGTATCATTTTTGCATTACGGTCTTGCAAATTTGATGTGAAAATGCTCTTCATCAGCTGGAGAAAATACACCAGGAAAGAGTTGCCTTTTAGTCTAGTAGTGCGTTTGATTGGATGCAGGGCCTTTTCAATTATATATTCTACAACAAACTGAAAATATGTATAGTTGTGTCAATACCAAAAGGTATTGACACAACTATACATATTTTCTACAACCACAGTAATTAAAATACAGCATTTGACATTGAAAAGTGATGTTTTATTTTCATTTTAGATATAAAACAAACGGTGACAGGGAAACTTGAATACAGCAATACCTTCACAATAATATGTTTTCTTTATAGAGCACTCTAAAAAACACATTGGGTGAATTTGATGATTCAATAACACTTTGCTGTACATCTATTTTTTTAAAAAGGAGACATTAATGCTAAGATACCAGATAGCAATGATTTTAGTATCTTTTTTAGAATCTGCATTTTCATCATTTTGCTGTTGGGGGTTTTGGTAAAACGACCGACTCAAACATTTTTTCTGAATTTATGTGACAGTATCAGATGAACCAGAGTGACACGTCACAGTTATGAAACCAATGCACTAGTATAATCTCTTTAGATAATCATCACACGTTTCAGTGTTAAACGTTTTGATTATTGTACAATCGCTGGAAATACTTACATAGATTTATAACTGCAGACTTTTTGTCTGTGTTAAATCTGTCTTAATAGAAAGTGAAATCAAATTATTAAAAGAGTAAATAATAAAAATTGCAAACCTTTAAGGTGTCTAGGCTCACCTTGTAGCCGGTTGTGGTGAATCAATACATTGCAAATTTGCTTGATAATGCACTACTAAAGCCTTACAGCAACACCTGCATTAGGATCTGCTCTTGATTATATATATTACAAAAAACATTACATTTATTTTTACATAAATCAAGCAAATTACATTAACATACGCAAAAGGAATGTCAAATTTCTAATAGAAAGGAACTTTGGAATATATATAATATTTATAGCAGTCAAAAGCAATATGTATTTAAATAGAGTTGTGAAATAATTGTTGTGCAGTAATCGTCCTGAGGATGTAAGTGTCCGAGGCAGTGGGTTGTTAACGATCCCGTCATCAAATCAAACAGTTCAGTGTTTTTCTCTTCAAATCTATGCTTGGACACAGTTCCCATATACATAAATGCAAGCTGTTGCTGTCTGGTTATAATGTCATCTTCCGGATTACACAATTACACAATTTAAGACCCTTGTAATTATACAGAGAGGGCCGGACTCAGACCGAAAGGTTGCATAGCTTCTCTGCTTTTTGACCACTAGTAGGCGCCACTCAAACAGTCTACACATCCTGTCTGCGTCCTGCAGTGTATTACAACCCTTCCTCACTCCAAGCCGAACAACGTGTCTGTCATCCTTCTGACAGGAGAGAGTTGTGTGATGCACGTTCATCCTGATCGATTACATTGTTAATTGAATGCATTAACTTACCTTGCACTTCAGTCAAAAAAGCACGGATGAAGCAATGCAGATGTGACAATACCTCTCCAACACGGTGAAAGAATACTGATGCAAAACTACGTGTACGTTTGTGCTTACTACGCTGCATCTGCTTCAGGAGGTTCGATCCCCCCCAGCCCGCATTTATAACCAAGTTTCTGAGTGAGTTTGGTCACTCTCTGTTAACTGAGTCCATATGGACATATGCAGTTAAAAACAGAACATTGGTGTTAGTGGATTTCTGGTCCTTGTGCTTTGGATGCTGCCACAAACACACACACGGCCACAGAGGAGGTGCTCAGGACTTCCCAGAGGAGTCGGAGTCCTGGGGTCTCGTTTATAACCATTGCGTATGAACAAAACAGGGTCGGAAAGAGGCGTACGCCACTTCCAATGCAAACTTTGTGATCTAAAAAAAATTAAAACTTCACGGGAGAATATAGGCCCACCTGCACGGAAACTCTGACCCTTGCGCACGGACATTTCAGAAGCCGATGGTGAGGTGGTGAATTGAAGCCGGATTGTATAGAAATGACACGTTAAAGGCATCGTAACAGGTATAATGAGGCCTCTCACATTTAATTTCACTTCACATCACACGCTACTTTGCACTCATATATTCTCTTTTTCATCAACAGTTAAACCAGCAGTGTTATTTGTGCTTGTACTGGTGATCCATAACTATAAGCACATTTCAATTGTTAAAGATATAAAGAAACAGTTTTTAAACCTCGACAGGAACGAGATGATTGGCTCACAGAGGTTGTGGCCCGAATCTGATTGGTTTAACTGAAAGAGTGAACGCCCCCAGTCAGCTGATTGAGTTGAGAAAGAGAGAGGGCCAGAGAATGAAGCTATAGTTAGCCTTCCTGATTGAACTGAAGCTTAAATGTGTCTGTCTTTCTGGTTTCTGACACTCTTTTGAACCCCCTCCTCTCCCTGACTGTGGATACTAATCCATCACATCAAGCCATCCTCCAGTTTTATACAAATACAAGACTTTAACATAAAGTGGATCAACTTGAAACAGCCCACTGACACATTTGTTTCAACTCTGTGACAAACTATGAACCACAGAAACCACAGTTTCCAAATGCAGGTCTGAGCATCAGTGCAGTCACTGTTATGAAACAGCTTTGCAACAGTTTTGCTGTTTCGTCTTACAAAGTGTCTTACAAAATCTTTTTGGACTGGGGATACTGGCTTTGTGTAAATTTAACCATCTGTACTTTGACAAATATACCTAGAACACTTTGGTAATAAATTTGACATGGTAATTAAAACCAAAACAACAGGCTTGTGCTGAGGATTAAACAAAGATGTATTTCCTATTTGTATAATTTTTGCATTACGGTCTTGCAAATTTGATGTGAAAATGCTCTTCATCAGCTGGAGAAAATACACCAGGAAAGAGTTGCCTTTTAGTCTAGTAGTGAGTTTGATTGGATGCAGGGCCTTTTCAATTATATATTCTACAACAAACTGAAAATATGTATAGTTGTGTCAATACCAAAAGGTATTGACACAACTATACATATTTTCTACAACCACAGTAATTAAAATACAGCATTTGACATTGAAAAGTGATGTTTTATTTTCATTTTAGATATAAAACAAACGGTGACAGGGAAACTTGAATACAGCAATACCTTCACAATAATATGTTTTCTTTATAGAGCACTCTAAAAAACACATTGGGTGAATTTGATGATTCAATAACACTTTGCTGTACATCTCTTTTTTTTAAAAGGAGACATTAATGCTAAGATACCAGATAGCAATGATTTTAGTATCTTTTTTAGAATCTGCATTTTCATCATTTTGCTGTTGGGGGTTTTGGTAAAACGGCCGACTCAAACATTTTTTCTGAATTTATGTGACAGTATCAGATGAACCAGAGTGACACGTCACAGTTATGAAACCAATGCACTAGTATAATCTCTTTAGATAATCATCACACGTTTCAGTGTTAAACGTTTTGATTATTGTACAATCGCTGGAAATACTTACATAGATTTATAACTGCAGACTTTTTGTCTGTGTTATATCTGTCTTAATAGAAAGTGAAATCAAATTATTAAAAGAGTAAATAATAAAAATTGCAAACCTTTAAGGTGTCTAGGCTCACCTTGTAGCCGGTTGTGGTGAATCAATACATTGCAAATTTGCTTGATAATGCACTACTAAAGCCTTACAGCAACACCTGCATTAGGATCTGCTCTTGATTATATATATTACAAAAAACATTACATTTATTTTTACATAAATCAAGCAAATTACATTAACATACGCAAAAGGAATGTCAAATTTCTAATAGAAAGGAACTTTGGAATATATATAATATTTATAGCAGTCAAAAGCAATATGTATTTAAATAGAGTTGTGAAATAATTGTTGTGCAGTAATCGTCCTGAGGATGTAAGTGTCCGAGGCAGTGGGTTGTTAACGATCCCGTCATCAAATCAAACAGTTCAGTGTTTTTCTCTTCAAATCTATGCTTGGACACAGTTCCCATATACATAAATGCAAGCTGTTGCTGTCTGGTTATAATGTCATCTTCCGGATTACACAATTACACAATTTAAAACCCTTGTAATTATACAGAGAGGGCCGGACTCAGACCGAAAGGTTGCATAGCTTCTCTGCTTTTTGACCACTAGTAGGCGCCACTCAAACAGTCTACACATCCTGTCTGCGTCCTGCAGTGTATTACAACCCTTCCTCACTCCAAGCCGAACAACGTGTCTGTCATCCTTCTGACAGGAGAGAGTTGTGTGATGCACGTTCATCCTGATCGATTACATTGTTAATTGAATGCATTAACTTACCTTGCACTTCAGTCAAAAAAGCACGGATGAAGCAATGCAGATGTGACAATACCTCTCCAACACGGTGAAAGAATACTGATGCAAAACTACGTGTACGTTTGTGCTTACTACGCTGCATCTGCTTCAGGAGGTTCGATCCCCCCCAGCCCGCATTTATAACCAAGTTTCTGAGTGAGTTTGGTCACTCTCTGTTAACTGAGTCCATATGGACATATGCAGTTAAAAACAGAACATTGGTGTTAGTGGATTTCTGGTCCTTGTGCTTTGGATGCTGCCACACACACACACGGCCACAGAGGAGGTGCTCAGGACTTCCCAGAGGAGTCGGAGTCCTGGGGTCTCGTTTATAACCATTGCGTATGAACAAAACAGGGTCGGAAAGAGGCGTACGCCACTTCCAATGCAAACTTTGTGATCTAAAAAAAATAAAAACTTGACGGGAGAATATAGGCCCACCTGCACGGAAACTCTGACCCGTACGGACATTTCAGAGGCCGATGGTGAATTGAAGCCGGATTGTATAGAAATGACATGTTAAAGGCATCGTAACAGGTATAATGAGGCCTCTCACATTTAATTTCACTTCACATCACACGCTACTTTGCACTCATATATTCTCTTTTTCATCAACAGTTAAACCAGCAGTGTTATTTGTGCTTGTACTGGTGATCCATAACTATAAGCACATTTCAATTGTTAAAGATATAAAGAAACAGTTTTTAAACCTCGACAGGAACGAGATGATTGGCTCACAGAGGTTGTGGCCCGAATCTGATTGGTTTAACTGAAAGAGTGAACGCCCCCAGTCAGCTGATTGAGTTGAGAAAGAGAGAGGGCCAGAGAATGAAGCTATAGTTAGCCTTCCTGATTGAACTTAAGCTTAAATGTGTCTGTCTTTCTGGTTTCTGACACTCTTTTGAACCCCCTCCTCTCTCTGACTGTGGATACTAATCCATCATGTCAAGCCATCCTCCAGTTTTATACAAATACAAGACTTTAACATAAAGTGGATCAACTTGAAACAGCCCACTGACACATTTGTTTCAACTCTGTGACAAACTATGAACCACAGAAACCACAGTTTCCAAATGCAGGTCTGAGCATCAGTGCAGTCACTGTTATGAAACAGCTTTGCAACAGTTTTGCTGTTTCGTCTTACAAAGTGTCTTACAAAATCTTTTTGGACTGGGGATACTTTGTGCAAATTTAATCATCTGTACTTTGACAAATATACCTAGAACACTTTGGTAATAAATTCAACATGGTAATTAAAACCAAAACAACAGGCTTGTGCTGAGGATTAAACAAAGATGTATTTCCTATTTGTATAATTTTTGCATTACGGTCTTGCAAATTTGATTTGAAAATGCTCTTCATCAGCTATAAATATACCAGGAAAGAGTTGCCTTTTAGTCTAGTAGTGAGTTTGATTGGATGCAGGGCCTTTTCAATTATATATTCTACAACAAACTGAAAATATGTATAGTTGTGTCAATACCAAAAGGTATTGACACAACTATACATAGTTTCTATAACCACAGTAATTAAAATACAGCATTTGACATTGAAAAGTGATGTTTTATTTTCATTTTAGATATAAAACAAACGGTGACAGGGAAACTTGAATACAGCAATACTTTTACAATAATATGTTTTCTTTATAGAGCACTCTAAAAAACACAAAATTTGAAAATTCACAAGGCACACAGAAGAAGAAAAAAAACATTATTATACGACATATCAGCCAGCTCATGATAAGGCAGAAAGGATGACAGCTTTTAAGAAAGGCCATTTTTATAAAAGTGAGTTTAAAGACGTCAGCTGACCTTGTGTGGCGGTGGACAGGTGTTCTAGAGATGAGGAGCCAGTGCAATAGAGGACAATGAAAGTATGCTGAATCGTTACATTTAACAATCATTTTGCTTGAGAATCTTTTTGATCCAGGGAAGGTATTTGGATATATTTGTATAGACGTTAGGTACATTTGGATAGTCGCAGTTTCTTCTGAAGTTGAAAGACACGACACCAACAGCCTTCCCGCTGCAGACCAGAGGGCCACCAGAATCACCCTGTGAGAAGGAGGGGGATTCATTTGAAACCATTCAGACTAGAAACCATTGACATTCCATTTTTATTGTTTTATGACTGGACAGAAAACATACCTGACAGAATCCTTTTTTTGTTCCATATCCACCTGCACAGATAACATTGGCAGGAAGAATTGTCCCGCTATGACCCCATTTGTTCTTACAGACCTCCAGGTTCACGATCGGCACGTCCACCACTTTCAGCACTTTAACAGTTTCACCACCTGTTCTCGTGTAACCCCATCCTGCTACACGGCACTTTGAGTTGTCTTTTATCTTATTCTCAGTGTTTGGAAGTTGAATCCGTCGTACTTTTTTGTCCAGTCGAGCTTTCCTGGACAGCTGGAGACAAAGTAAATAACCAATTTACAGCATTCGTTTGGGCGGACAAGAACATGAAAGTAAGATTTGACTGTAAAAATGCTTCACCTGAGACTGTTAGGCTGGTTAAATATCTACTCACTTTGAGGAGCATGATGTCATCCCCTTTTTCTAAGTTCTCATAAAATGGATACTTGCATGCCTTTACATCGTATCTCATTGCGTTATTATCAACCTTCCGGAGATTGTGCGTACCAAGAACGACACTGAGATTCCTGAGTGAGTGATCATTGAGAGGTTGTCAGCAGTGTAGAAAAAATGCATGTAATATTAAGTACTTTGGATTTCTGATTACATCATTCGAGGAAAGTTAACTCACGAGGCCTCACAGTGTGCTGCAGTGACCACAAAGTTCTCATTGATGAGGAATCCTCCACATATGTGAACTCCGTTGTTCTGCACTGAGGCCATGTACACCATCAAGTTCTCCGGGACGTTTTGACCATTTATGATCTCACTCCCAAGTGCTGAGAAGATAAGAGAAGAAAAGAAGGACGAGTTAACGCAGCGTTAGGCGATCAGAGACTAATGACCAGATGCTGTAGTCTTACCGTGAAGTCCAAGACATGTCAGGAGATGCAAAAGCAGAACCCCGTGCAGAGCGTGCATCATGCTGGTGATGCTGAACCTGTCGTCTTTGAGGTGTCATGTCGACCCTTATATACCACAGTGTACTCAGTACGGGACCCTGTGGTTATGGTCTGCTTCAACAACACCCCTTCAGCCACATCCTCTGTACGTCAGTTCCACCTTTAATTGTCTTATAGTTATGAGTGCATGTGAAATGCAGTATTGCCATTGTTTGCAGCAAATATAAAGCGTGTGGTTCGGCTGCCTCCGCGGCCTGAAGCACATACACGCATGATGTGATCAGCGTGGGATGAGTTTTCACACATGTCTGTGCCAGTAAGCAATTCCTTCTCTCCTCCATTTGATGTCTTCGGTGTTCCCTTTGGAAGGAGGCCTCCAGGAAGAGCGCCAGGTTTGAAGCACATTTTGCCTAGTGGCCAAACCCTGGAATTACGACATCTAGGTCTGTCCTGTGATGCCATTGGGCCGAAAAAGACCTTTTCTCTTAGACTTACATTTGGAACGACACGTCTGTTGTAGAAGGTTAATTACATTCCCGGTACGAACACTTTAATAGACCCTGTTTAAATCAATAGGTCCCAACAAGTTGGTAATTGCGATAATAGCCTAATCCAGAGTTAATTCCCTTCCTCCCTTCATGTGATTGAGTCCGACAACGATGCTGGGCTGGGAGGCGGGGGTTAAAGGAACCGCTAGTTCTCTTTATGCATCCACGCATCTGTCAACACTGTATTTTCATTATTGTTGAGACTTTTTCAAATTTCGTCTTTTTGCATACACCAAGCCGAGGGGATCTTTAGTTTGATAAACCGAAGTGAAACATAATTTGTTTCACTTTTTAGCTGTGAGCCCTGTTGGGGGCTTCTGTCAGTGTGATGTTGCTCCAAAAACTAAACGAGTAACAGAAAAGAAACCGCAGGTTGGAGTGTCTATATTCTCACAGTCAGAAGTGACTCTAAAGTGACGTGATCACTGACTGACAGCTAGAAGGCGGTTGAGCCGTCATGTCTCATCTGTTAGTGTTTTGTTTAACCACAGTGGAACATGTGTGTAAATGGCGTCTGAGGTCAAATGAGGAATATGTGAAGAAATACGCTCAACGAAATATATCAATCAGACATTTGCATGTAATTATTCCCATCTAACAAGAACATATGAGACGTTTCTATCATGCTGAAGCATGCGGAGAAGAGCAAGCTGCTTTTCACTATGTTTTTACTGCAACTAAATCCAACATCAATAGGTTTAATCACTTGCCGTAAGCAGAATTATTTAGCACAAATCAATTTTTCAATGTTCACTGCATCTATGGCACTTTTATTCTCTCAATTTTGTTCATTTTGAACCATGTTGGTTCTCCTCACTTCTGGGAAACACTAATCTGTGGTCACTTCGAACGACCCTTCGCTGAGGAAGTATACGTGTGAAGTGGAAAACAGAGACGCACCACCAATGTTGATCAATCTGAAACCACCCGCAGGTTTCTTTGAATTGCGTTACAATCTTCATCCACATAAACCACAGTTTTCAGCTGCAGATCTGAGCATTGATGTTGCCACAGTTGCAGTTTTGAAACCAAGTTTGAAGGCTTTTTGAAAACCATAAACACTAGCTGGATTTGTGTTGCATTCGGTACGGCCCTTGTAAATGCAGGCAGAGGTCAGAGTCTCTGCACCTCAAGCAGAGAAAGGTTAAGCAATAGGAGAGTAGTACTCCTTTAACTTACCCTCAGGTTTTGTGAGTATTAACCTTCATCTTGTGTTAGCTTTCTGTTACCATCTCTTATGTTAACGGGTCAGTTTTGACCCATGTCTTAAATCAGCTGTAAAACACACTAAAAACAACTATCTATCATTCAATTTGTTTCTCATCTCTTGGTTACCTTGTTAGACTTTCTTATCCATGAACATATTGTTGTATGTTTTAATACTTTTGGTGTGGGCCTCTGGGCCTTTTCTTTGTCAGGATACCTCAATTTCAATTAAATAAATGGTCAAATGAACCTCAAGAGAATCATATAAATAAATAAATAAATAAAAGGTTGTTGTGTTACCTGACTATTACTGAGGGGTATTAGAACACATCTCTTAAATACAGTTGTTTTATTTATTTTAATATTATTAACTATAGTAACATCTATGGTGTTACGGATCAATTTCGACTCATATATTTACTTCAAGAAAAAGGCTAACAAGTTTTTTTCAGCAATATAACTTTAATACAAACACAAAATGAACAGCAGAACAAGTCATAACACAGCATATAGATTTGCAAGGTCAAACAAACAACAACCAATCAAGCAAATCTTATTTTTATAACTGGGTCGAAACCGACCCTAAAAACATAAAAGTCATAATTTCAACCAGAGCATTTTATAATTTAGTGACATTTTTTATTTTTTATTTTGTTGAAATAGAGGTTCCTGACAAAGTCCAAAAGCCTTGATGCAATAAACAAATGTGTGTGGTTCTTTTATGCATTTAAAAACCTAAAACGGGTCGGTGCCGGCCCTAACACAAGAGGAAGGTTAACATGAAGCCTCCTTTACCAGCAGCAACATTACATTAATGTGCACATGAATATTAATGCACCAGCTTTCGAAATTGAAGCATAGTCATGATATGTACATACTCTACCCAAAAACAACTTACTGACTACCACAATAAACATTGTTAATTTGAGTGTAACTTTGATGGGGAGAGGGGTGCAGTCCTATTACATTATGTTGTCTTTTTCTAAAATCTACTGCTCATTTGGATACCATAAAGTGTAACATTACATATATATTATATTATCAGCTGTTACAGTTACTCTGTTAGTACTTCATAACATCCAGCAGAGAGTGCCAGAGTTTGCAACAAGACTTTTAGAATCGCTCTGCTCTTTCACCATCAGAGGGTGCCGCTTCTCCATCGCTGCAAATCTAATGTAAAGTCACAAATTGAGCCGTCTAATGAATCTTCTGGCAGCATCTGCCCTGTGCTGCCTTTAAGCCCACTCACAGTGAGCATGTCATCTCGCTCCAAATACACGGGGTACATGTCTCACCGTGAGGCCCGGCGGTAGTTCATGAAGTGGGACAGCGATATATGAAAAGGAAAACAACCAATTCAATTACATTTCTGATGAAACAGCAACAGAATCCTACCACACTGTCTTATTGCATTGCTCATTGGTGGTCATTTTAGTTTGGGCTGTAAATGTCAGCAGGGTTGAGATTGATCTTTCTGTAGCGTCATCATAGTTTATTCTGCCATGATTTTTTTTCTTTCTGGCTACGATGGGATGTCATGAGCTAAAAGGGGCCGACACACAGAAACGTTGAGTACGATTCTAGAGGCACTGCGTCAAAGTCATGTGTTTTCAAACCTTCATATAAAGTGCAAACGTGTCGAGCCAGGACAGATTTATCATTGGTCCTGAAGGCCCCACTCTTTGGCCTGCAGATGAACCCCGCGGCTCGTCTAGATGCAGCTTGCGAGAATGCTTTTGGTCAAAATGTCACAGTTACTGTTCCACAACCTGTCTGCGATGGTAAAGTATGCACTTTACATACAGCTTGTTTTTAAGCTTTAGTTTGAAAATACAGAATTTGACATTGAAAAGTGATGTTTTATTTTCATTTTAGATATAAAACAAACGGTGACAGGGAAACTTGAATACAGCAATACTTTTACAATAATAAGTTTTCTTTATAGAGCACTCTAAAAAACACAAAATTTGAAAATTCACAAGGCACACAGAAGAAGAAAAAAAACATTATTATACGACATATCAGCCAGCTCATGATAAGGCAGAAAGGATGACAGCTTTTAAGAAAGGCCATTTTTATAAAAGTGAGTTTAAAGACGTCAGCTGACCTTGTGTGGCGGTGGACAGCTGTTCTAGAGATGAGGAGCCAGTGCAATAGAGGAAAATGAAAGTATGCTTAATCGTTACATTTAACAATCATTTTGCTTGAGAATCTTTTTGATCCAGGGAAGGTATTTGGATATATTTGTATAGACGTTAGGTACATTTGGATAGTCGCAGTTTCCTCCCAAGTTGAAAGACACGACACCAACAGCCTTCCCGCTGCAGACCAGAGGGCCACCAGAATCACCCTGTGAGAAGGAGGGGGATTCATTTGAAACCATTCAGACTAGAAACCATTGACATTCCATTTTTTTTGTTTTATGACTGCACAGAAAACATACCCGACAGAATCCTTTTTTTGTTCCATATCCACCTGCACAGATAACATTGACAGGAAGACGTTTCCTTCTATGACCCCATTTGTTCTTACAGACCTCCAGGTTCACGATCGACACGTCCACCCCTTTCAGCACTTTAACAGTTTCACCACCTGTTCTCGTGTAACCCCATCCTGCTACACGGCACTTTGAGTTGTCTTTTATCTTAATCTCAGTGTTTGGAAGTTGAATCCGTCGTACTTTTTTGTCCAGTCGAGCTTTCCTGGACAGCTGGAGACAAAGTAAATAACCAATTTACAGCATTCGTTTGGGCGGACAAGAACATGAAAGTAAGATTTGACTGTAAAAATGCTTCACCTGAGACTGTTAGGCTGGTTAAATATCTACTCACTTTGAGGAGCATGATGTCATCCCCTTTTTCTAAGTTCTCATAAAATGGATACTTGCATGCCTTTACATCGTATCTCATTGCGTTATTATCAACCTTCCGGAGATTGTGCGTACCAAGAACGACACTGAGATTCCTGAGTGAGTGATCATTGAGAGGTTGTCAGCAGTGTAGAAAAAATGCATGTACTATTAAGTACTTTGGATTTCTGATTACATCATTCGAGGAAAGTTAACTCACGAGGCCTCACAGTGTGCTGCAGTGACCACAAAGTTCTCATTGATGAGGAATCCTCCACATATGTGAACTCCGTTGTTCTGCACTGAGGCCATGTACACCATCAAGTTCTCCGGGACGTTTTGACCATTTATGATCTCACTCCCAAGTGCTGAGAAGATAAGAGAAGAAAAGAAGGACGAGTTAACGCAGCGTTAGGCGATCAGAGACTAATGACCAGATGCTGTAGTCTTACCGTGAAGTCCAAGACATGTCAGGAGATGCAAAAGCAGAACCCCGTGCAGAGCGTGCATCATGCTGGTGATGCTGAACCTGTCGTCTTTGAGGTGTCATGTCGACCCTTATATACCACAGTGTACTCAGTACGGGACCCTGTGGTTATGGTCTGCTTCAACAACACCCCTTCAGCCACATCCTCTGTACGTCGGTTCCACCTTTAATTGTCTTATAGTGATGAGTGCATGTGAAATGCAGTATTGCCATTGTTTGCAGCAAATATAAAGCGTGTGGTTCGGCTGCCTCCACGGCCTGAAGCACGTACACGCATGATGTGATTAGCGTGGGATGAGTTTTCACACATGTCTGTGCCGGTAAGCAATTCCTTCTCTCCTCCATTTGATGTCTTCGGTGTTCCCTTTGGAAGGAGGCCTCCAGGAAGAGCGCCAGGCTTTGAAGCACATTTTGCCTAGTGGCCAAACCCTGGAATTACGACATCTAGGTCTGTCCTGTGATGCCATTAGGCCTAAAAAGACCTTTTCTCTCAGACTTACATTTGGAACGACACGTCTGTTGTAGAAGGTTAATTACATTCCCGGTACGAACACTTTAATAGACCCTGTTTAAATCAATAGGTCCCAACAAGTTGGTAATTGCGATAATAGCCTAATCCAGAGTTAATTCCCTTCCTCCCTTCATGTGATTGAGTCCGACAACGATGCTGGGCTGGGAGGCGGGGGTTAAAGGAACCGCTAGTTCTCTTTATGCATCCACGCATCTGTCAACACTGTATTTTCATTATTGTTGAGACTTTTTCAAATTTCGTCTTTTTGCATACACCAAGCCGAGGGGACCTTTAGTTTGATAAACCGAAGTGAAACATAATTTGTTTCACTTTTTAGCTGTGAGCCCTGTTGGGGGCTTCTGTCAGTGTGATGTTGCTCCAAAAACTAAATGAGTAACAGAAAAGAAACCGCAGGTTGGAGTGTCTATATTCTCACAGTCAGAAGTGACTCTAAAGTCACGTGATCACTGACTGACAGCTAGAAGGCGGTTGAGCCGTCGTGTCTCATCTGTTAGTGTTTTGTTTAACCACAGTGGAACATGTGTGTAAATGGCGTCTGAGGTCAAATGAGGAATATGTGAAGAAATACGCTCAACGAAATATATCAATCAGACATTTGCATGTAATTATTCCCATCTAACAAGAACATATGAGACGTTTCTATCATGCTGAAGCATGCGGAGAAGAGCAAGCTGCTTTTCACTATGTTTTTACTGCAACTAAATCCAACATCAATAGGTTTAATCACTTGCCGTAAGCAGAATTATTTAGCACAAATCAATTTTTCCCACCGGCCATGTTCACTGCATCTATGGCACTTTTATTCTCTCAATTTTGTTCATTTTGAACCATGTTGGTTCTCCTCACTTCTGGGAAACACTAATCTGTGGTCACTTCGAACGACCCTTCGCTGAGGAAGTATACGTGTGAAGTGGAAAACAGAGACGCACCACCAATGTTGATCAATCTGAAACCACCCGCAGGTTTCTTTGAATTGCGTTACAATCTTCATCCACAGAAACCACAGTTTTCAGCTGCAGATCTGAGCATTGATGTTGCCACAGTTGCAGTTTTGAAACCAAGTTTGAAGGCTTTTTGAAAACCATAAACACTAGCTGGATTTGTGTTGCATTCGGTACGGCCCTTGTAAATGCAGGCAGAGGTCAGAGTCTCTGCACCTCAAGCAGAGAAAGGTTAAGCAATAGGAGAGTAGTACTCCTTTAACTTACCCTCAGGTTTTGTGAGTATTAACCTTCATCTTGTGTTAGCTTTCTGTTACCATCTCTTATGTTAACGGGTCAGTTTTGACCCATGTCTTAAATCAGCTGTAAAACACACTAAAAACAACTATCTATCATCCAATTTGTTTCTCATCTCTTGGTTACCTTGTTAGACTTCCTTATCCATGAACATATTGTTGTATGTCTTAATACTTTTGGTGTGGGCCTCTGGGCCTTTTCTTTGTCAGGATACCTCAATTTCAATTAAATAAATGGTCAAATGAACCTCAAGAGAATCATATAAATAAATAAAAGGTTGTTGTGTTACCTGACTATTACTGAGGGGTATTAGAACACATCTCTTCAATACAGTTGTTTTATTTATTTTAATATTACTAACTATAGTAACATCTATGGTGTTACGGGTCAATTTTGACTCATGTATTCACTTCAAGAAAAAGGCTAAAAAAGTATTTTTCAGCAATAGAACTTTAATACAAACACAAAATGAACAGCAGAACAAGTCATAACACAACATATAGATTTGCAAGGTCAAACAAACAACAACCAATCAAGCAAATCTTATTTTTATAACTGGGTCGAAACCGACCCTAAAAACATAAAAGTCATAATTTCAACCAGAGCATTTAATAATTTAGTGACATTTTTTGTTTTTATTTTGTTGAAATAGAGGTTCCTGACAAAGTCCAAAAGCCTTGATGCAATAAACAAATGTGTGTGGTTCTTTTATGCATTTAAAAACCTAAAATGGGTCGGTGCCGGCCCAAACACAAGAGGAAGGTTAACATGAAGCCTCCTTTACCAGCAGCAACATTACATTAATGTGCACATGAATATTAATGCACCAGCTTTCGAAATTGAAGCATAGTCATGATATGTACATACTCTACCCAAAAACAACTTACTGACTACCACAATAAACATTGTTAATTTGAGTGTAACTTTGATGGGGAGAGGGGTGCAGTCCTATTACATTATGTTGTCTTTTTCTAAAATCTACTGCTCATTTGGATACCATAAAGTGTAACATTACATATATATATTATATTATCAGCTGTTACAGTTACTCTGTTAGTACTTCATAACATCCAGCAGAGAGTGCCAGAGTTTGCAACAAGACTTTTAGAATCACTGCTCTTTCACCATCAGAGGGTGCCGCTTCTCCATCGCTGCAAATCTAATGTAAAGTCACAAATTGAGCCGTCTAATGAATCTTCTGGCAGCATCTGCCCTGTGCTGCCTTTAAGCCCACTCACAGTGAGCATGTCATCTCGCTCCAAATACACGGGGTACATGTCTCACCGTGAGGCCCGGCGGTAGTTCATGAAGTGGGACAGCGATATATGAAAAGGAAAACAACCAATTCAATTACATTTCTGATGAAACAGCAACAGAATCCTACCACACTGTCTTATTTCATTGCTCATTGGTGGTCATTTTAGTTTGGGCTGTAAATGTCAGCAGGGTTGAGATTGATCTTTCTGTAGCGTCATCATAGTTTATTCTGCCATGATTTTTTTTCTTTCTGGCTACGATGGGATGTCATGAGCTAAAAGGGGCCGACACACAGAAACGTTGAGTACGATTCTAGAGGCACTGCGTCAAAGTCATGTGTTTTCAAACCTTCATATAAAGTGCAAACGTGTCGAGCCAGGACAGATTTATCATTGGTCCTGAAGGCCCCACTCTTTGGCCTGCAGATGAACCCCGCGGCTCGTCTAGACGCAGCTTGCGAGAATGCTTTTGGTCAAAATGTCACAGTTACTGTTCCACAACCTGTCTGCGATGGTAAAGTATGCACTTTACATACAGCTTGTTTTTAAGCTTTAGTTTCAAAATACAGCATTTGACATTGAAAAGTGATGTTTTATTTTCATTTTAGATATAAAACAAACGGTGACAGGGAAACTTGAATACAGCAATACTTTTACAATAATATGTTTTCTTTATAGAGCACTATAAAAAAACACAAAATTTGAAAATTCACAAGGCACACAGAAGAAGAAAAAAAACATTATTATACGACATATCAGCCAGCTCATGATAAAGCAAAAAGGATGACAGCTTTTAAGAAAGGCCATTTTTATAAAAGTGAGTTTAAAGACGTCAGCTGACCTTGTGTGGCGGTGGACAGCTGTTCTAGAGATGAGGAGCCAGTGCAATAGAGGACAATGAAAGTATGCTGAATCGTTACATTTAACAATCATTTTGCTTGATAATCTGTTTGATCCAGGGAAGGTATTTGGATATATTTGTATAGACGTTAGGTAAATTTGGATAGTGGCAGTTTTCTCCCCAGTTGAAAGACACGACACCAACAGCCTTCCCGCTGCAGACCAGAGGGCCACCAGAATCACCCTGTGAGAAGGAGGGGGATTCATTTGAAACCATTCAGACTAGAAACCATTGACATTCCATTTTTTTTGTTTTATGACTGCACAGAAAACATACCTGACAGAATCCTTTTTTTGTTCCATATCCACCTGCACAGATAACATTGGCAGGAAGAATTGTCCCATTATGATACCATTTGTTCTTACAGACCTCCAGGTTCACGATCGGCACGTCCACCCCTTTCAGCACTTTAACAGTTTCACCACCTGTTCTCGTGAAACCCCATCCTGCTACACGGCACTTTGAGTTGTCTTTTATCTTATTCTCAGTGTTTGGAAGTTGAATCCGTCGTACTTTTTTGTCCAGTCGAGCTTTCCTGGACAGCTGGAGACAAAGTAAATAACCAATTTACAGCATTCGTTTGGGCGGACAAGAACATGAAAGTAAGATTTGACTGTAAAAATGCTTCACCTGAGACTGTTAGGCTGGTTAAATATCTACTCACTTTGAGGAGCATGATGTCATCCCCTTTTTCGAATTTCTCATAAAATGGATACTTGCATGCCTTTACATCGTATCTCATTGCGTTATTATCAACCTTCCGGAGATTGTGCGTACCAAGAACGACACTGAGATTCCTGAGTGAGTGATCATTGAGAGGTTGTCAGCAGTGTAGAAAAAATGCATGTAATATTAAGTACTTTGGATTTCTGATTACATCATTCGAGGAAAGTTAACTCACGAGGCCTCACAGTGTGCTGCAGTGACCACAAAGTTCTCATTGATGAGGAATCCTCCACATATGTGAACTCCGTTGTTCTGCACTGAGGCCATGTACACCATCAAGTTCTCCGGGACGTTTTGACCATTTATGATCTCACTCCCAAGTGCTGAGAAGATAAGAGAAGAAAAGAAGGACGAGTTAACGCAGCGTTAGGCGATCAGAGACTAATGACCAGATGCTGTAGTCTTACCGTGAAGTCCAAGACATGTCAGGAGATGCAAAAGCAGAACCCCGTGCAGAGCGTGCATCATGCTGGTGATGCTGAACCTGTCGTCTTTGAGGTGTCATGTCGACCCTTATATACCACAGTGTACTCAGTACGGGACCCTGTGGTTATGGTCTGCTTCAACAACACCCCTTCAGCCACATCCTCTGTACGTCGGTTCCACCTTTAATTGTCTTATAGTGATGAGTGCATGTGAAATGCAGTATTGCCATTGTTTGCAGCAAATATAAAGCGTGTGGTTCGGCTGCCTCCACGGCCTGAAGCACGTACACGCATGATGTGATTAGCGTGGGATGAGTTTTCACACATGTCTGTGCCGGTAAGCAATTCCTTCTCTCCTCCATTTGATGTCTTCGGTGTTCCCTTTGGAAGGAGGCCTCCAGGAAGAGCGCCAGGCTTTGAAGCACATTTTGCCTAGTGGCCAAACCCTGGAATTACGACATCTAGGTCTGTCCTGTGATGCCATTAGGCCTAAAAAGACCTTTTCTCTCAGACTTACATTTGGAACGACACGTCTGTTGTAGAAGGTTAATTACATTCCCGGTACGAACACTTTAATAGACCCTGTTTAAATCAATAGGTCCCAACAAGTTGGTAATTGCGATAATAGCCTAATCCAGAGTTAATTCCCTTCCTCCCTTCATGTGATTGAGTCCGACAACGATGCTGGGCTGGGAGGCGGGGGTTAAAGGAACCGCTAGTTCTCTTTATGCATCCACGCATCTGTCAACACTGTATTTTCATTATTGTTGAGACTTTTTCAAATTTCGTCTTTTTGCATACACCAAGCCGAGGGGATCTTTAGTTTGATTAACCGAAGTGAAACATAATTTGTTTCACTTTTTAACTGTGAGCCCTGTTGGGGGCTTCTGTCAGTGTGATGTTGCTCCAAAAACTAAACGAGTAACAGAAAAGAAACCGCAGGTTGGAGTGTCTATATTCTCACAGTCAGAAGTGACTCTAAAGTCACGTGATCACTGACTGACAGCTAGAAGGCGGTTGAGCCGTCGTGTCTCATCTGTTTGTGTTTTGTTTAACCACAGTGGAACATGTGTGTAAATGGCGTCTGAGGTCAAATGAGGAATATGTGAAGAAATACGCTCAACGAAATATATCAATCAGACGTTTGCATGTAATTATTCCCATCTAACAAGAACATATGAGACGTTTTTATCATGCTGAAGCATGCGGAGAAGAGCAAGCTGCTTTTCACTATGTTTTTACTGCAACTAAATCCAACATCAATAGGTTTAATCACTTGCCGTAAGCAGAATTATTTAGCACAAATCAATTTTTCCCACCGGCCATGTTCACTGCATCTATGGCACTTTTATTCTCTCAATTTTGTTCATTTTGAACCATGTTGGTTCTCCTCACTTCTGGGAAACACTAATCTGTGGTCACTTCGAACGACCCTTCGCTGAGGAAGTATACGTGTGAAGTGGAAAACAGAGACGCACCACCAATGTTGATCAATCTGAAACCACCCGCAGGTTTCTTTGAATTGCGTTACAATCTTCATCCACAGAAACCACAGTTTTCAGCTGCAGATCTGAGCATTGATGTTGCCACAGTTGCAGTTTTGAAACCAAGTTTGAAGGCTTTTTGAAAACCATAAACACTAGCTGGATTTGTGTTGCATTCGGTACGGCCCTTGTAAATGCAGGCAGAGGTCAGAGTCTCTGCACCTCAAGCAGAGAAAGGTTAAGCAATAGGAGAGTAGTACTCCTTTAACTTACCCTCAGGTTTTGTGAGTATTAACCTTCATCTTGTGTTAGCTTTCTGTTACCATCTCTTATGTTAACGGGTCAGTTTTGACCCATGTCTTAAATCAGCTGTAAAACACACTAAAAACAACTATCTATCATCCAATTTGTTTCTCATCTCTTGGTTACCTTGTTAGACTTCCTTATCCATGAACATATTGTTGTATGTCTTAATACTTTTGGTGTGGGCCTCTGGGCCTTTTCTTTGTCAGGATACCTCAATTTCAATTAAATAAATGGTCAAATGAACCTCAAGAGAATCATATAAATAAATAAAAGGTTGTTGTGTTACCTGACTATTACTGAGGGGTATTAGAACACATCTCTTAAATACAGTTGTTTTATTTATTTTAATATTATTAACTATAGTAACATCTATGGTGTTACGGGTCAATTTTGACTCATGTATTCACTTCAAGAAAAAGGCTAACAAGTTTTTTTCAGCAATAGAACTTTAATACAAACACAAAATGAACAGCAGAACAAGTCATAACACAACATATAGATTTGCAATGTCAAACAAACAACAACCAATCAAGCAAATCTTATTTTTATAACTGGGTCGAAACCGACCCTAAAAACATAAAAGTCATAATTTCAACCAGAGCATTTTATAATTTAGTGACATTTTTTGTTTTTATTTTGTTGAAATAGAGGTTCCTGACAAAGTCCAAAAGCCTTGATGCAATAAACAAATGTGTGTGGTTCTTTTATGCATTTAAAAACCTAAAATGGGTCGGTGCCGGCCCAAACACAAGAGGAAGGTTAACATGAAGCCTCCTTTACCAGCAGCAACATTACATTAATGTGCACATGAATATTAATGCACCAGCTTTCGAAATTGAAGCATAGTCATGATATGTACATACTCTACCCAAAAACAACTTACTGACTACCACAATAAACATTGTTAATTTGAGTGTAACTTTGATGGGGAGAGGGGTGCAGTCCTATTACATTATGTTGTCTTTTTCTAAAATCTACTGCTCATTTGGATACCATAAAGTGTAACATTACATATATATTATATTATCAGCTGTTACAGTTACTCTGTTAGTACTTCATAACATCCAGCAGAGAGTGCCAGAGTTTGCAACAAGACTTTTAGAATCACTGCTCTTTCACCATCAGAGGGTGCCGCTTCTCCATCGCTGCAAATCTAATGTAAAGTCACAAATTGAGCCGTCTAATGAATCTTCTGGCAGCATCTGCCCTGTGCTGCCTTTAAGCCCACTCACAGTGAGCATGTCATCTCGCTCCAAATACACGGGGTACATGTCTCACCGCGAGGCCCGGCGGTGGTTCATGAAGTGGGACAGCGATATATGAAGAGGAAAACAACCAATTCAATTACATTTCTGATGAAACAGCAACAGAATCCTACCACACTGTCTTATTGCATTGCTCATTGGTGGTCATTTTAGTTTGGGCTGTAAATGTCAGCAGGGTTGAGATTGATCTTTCTGTAGCGTCATCATAGTTTATTCTGCCATGATTTTTTTTCTTTCTGGCTACGATGGGATGTCATGAGCTAAAAGGGGCCGACACACAGAAACGTTGAGTACGATTCTAGAGGCACTGCGTCAAAGTCATGTGTTTTCAAACCTTCATATAAAGTGCAAACGTGTCGAGCCAGGACAGATTTATCATTGGTCCTGAAGGCCCCACTCTTTGGCCTGCAGATGAACCCCGCGGCTCGTCTAGATGCAGCTTGCGAGAATGCTTTTGGTCAAAATGTCACAGTTACTGTTCCACAACCTGTCTGCGATGGTAAAGTATGCACTTTACATACAGCTTGTTTTTAAGCTTTAGTTTGAAAATACAGCATTTGACATTGAAAAGTGATGTTTTATTTTCATTTTAGATATAAAACAAACGGTGACAGGGAAACTTGAATACAGCAATACTTTTACAATAATAAGTTTTCTTTATAGAGCACTCTAAAAAACACAAAATTTGAAAATTCACAAGGCACACAGAAGAAGAAAAAAAACATTATTATACGACATATCAGCCAGCTCATGATAAGGCAGAAAGGATGACAGCTTTTAAGAAAGGCCATTTTTATAAAAGTGAGTTTAAAGACGTCAGCTGACCTTGTGTGGCGGTGGACAGCTGTTCTAGAGATGAGGAGCCAGTGCAATAGAGGAAAATGAAAGTATGCTTAATCGTTACATTTAACAATCATTTTGCTTGAGAATCTTTTTGATCCAGGGAAGGTATTTGGATATATTTGTATAGACGTTAGGTACATTTGGATAGTCGCAGTTTCCTCCCAAGTTGAAAGACACGACACCAACAGCCTTCCCGCTGCAGACCAGAGGGCCACCAGAATCACCCTGTGAGAAGGAGGGGGATTCATTTGAAACCATTCAGACTAGAAACCATTGACATTCCATTTTTTTTGTTTTATGACTGCACAGAAAACATACCCGACAGAATCCTTTTTTTGTTCCATATCCACCTGCACAGATAACATTGACAGGAAGACGTTTCCTTCTATGACCCCATTTGTTCTTACAGACCTCCAGGTTCACGATCGACACGTCCACCCCTTTCAGCACTTTAACAGTTTCACCACCTGTTCTCGTGTAACCCCATCCTGCTACACGGCACTTTGAGTTGTCTTTTATCTTAATCTCAGTGTTTGGAAGTTGAATCCGTCGTACTTTTTTGTCCAGTCGAGCTTTCCTGGACAGCTGGAGACAAAGTAAATAACCAATTTACAGCATTCGTTTGGGCGGACAAGAACATGAAAGTAAGCTTTGACTGTAAAAATGCTTCACCTGAGACTGTTAGGCTGGTTAAATATCTACTCACTTTGAGGAGCATGATGTCATCCCCTTTTTCGAAGTTCTCATAAAATGGATACTTGCATGCCTTTACATCGTATCTCATTGCGTTATTATCAACCTTCCGGAGATTGTGCGTACCAAGAACGACACTGAGATTCCTGAGTGAGTGATCATTGAGAGGTTGTCAGCAGTGTAGAAAAAATGCATGTAATATTAAGTACTTTGGATTTCTGATTACATCATTCGAGGAAAGTTAACTCACGAGGCCTCACAGTGTGCTGCAGTGACCACAAAGTGCTCATTGATGAGGAATCCTCCACATATGTGAACTCCGTTGTTCTGCACTGAAGCCATGTACACCATCAAGTTCTCCGGGACGTTTTGACCATTTATGATCTCACTCCCAAGTGCTGAGAAGATAAGAGAAGAAAAGAAGGACGAGTTAACGCAGCGTTAGGCGATCAGAGACTAATGACCAGATGCTGTAGTCTTACCGTGAAGTCCAAGACATGTCAGGAGATGCAAAAGCAGAACCCCGTGCAGAGCGTGCATCATGCTGGTGATGCTGAACCTGTCGTCTTTGAGGTGTCATGTCGACCCTTATATACCACAGTGTACTCAGTACGGGACCCTGTGGTTATGGTCTGCTTCAACAACACCCCTTCAGCCACATCCTCTGTACGTCGGTTCCACCTTTAATTGTCTTATAGTGATGAGTGCATGTGAAATGCAGTATTGCCATTGTTTGCAGCAAATATAAAGCGTGTGGTTCGGCTGCCTCCACGGCCTGAAGCACGTACACGCATGATGTGATTAGCGTGGGATGAGTTTTCACACATGTCTGTGCCGGTAAGCAATTCCTTCTCTCCTCCATTTGATGTCTTCGGTGTTCCCTTTGGAAGGAGGCCTCCAGGAAGAGCGCCAGGCTTTGAAGCACATTTTGCCTAGTGGCCAAACCCTGGAATTACGACATCTAGGTCTGTCCTGTGATGCCATTAGGCCTAAAAAGACCTTTTCTCTCAGACTTACATTTGGAACGACACGTCTGTTGTAGAAGGTTAATTACATTCCCGGTACGAACACTTTAATAGACCCTGTTTAAATCAATAGGTCCCAACAAGTTGGTAATTGCGATAATAGCCTAATCCAGAGTTAATTCCCTTCCTCCCTTCATGTGATTGAGTCCGACAACGATGCTGGGCTGGGAGGCGGGGGTTAAAGGAACCGCTAGTTCTCTTTATGCATCCACGCATCTGTCAACACTGTATTTTCATTATTGTTGAGACTTTTTCAAATTTCGTCTTTTTGCATACACCAAGCCGAGGGGATCTTTAGTTTGATTAACCGAAGTGAAACATAATTTGTTTCACTTTTTAACTGTGAGCCCTGTTGGGGGCTTCTGTCAGTGTGATGTTGCTCCAAAAACTAAACGAGTAACAGAAAAGAAACCGCAGGTTGGAGTGTCTATATTCTCACAGTCAGAAGTGACTCTAAAGTCACGTGATCACTGACTGACAGCTAGAAGGCGGTTGAGCCGTCGTGTCTCATCTGTTTGTGTTTTGTTTAACCACAGTGGAACATGTGTGTAAATGGCGTCTGAGGTCAAATGAGGAATATGTGAAGAAATACGCTCAACGAAATATATCAATCAGACATTTGCATGTAATTATTCCCATCTAACAAGAACATATGAGACGTTTCTATCATGCTGAAGCATGCGGAGAAGAGCAAGCTGCTTTTCACTATGTTTTTACTGCAACTAAATCCAACATCAATAGGTTTAATCACTTGCCGTAAGCAGAATTATTTAGCACAAATCAATTTTTCCCACCGGCCATGTTCACTGCATCTATGGCACTTTTATTCTCTCAATTTTGTTCATTTTGAACCATGTTGGTTCTCCTCACTTCTGGGAAACACTAATCTGTGGTCACTTCGAACGACCCTTCGCTGAGGAAGTATACGTGTGAAGTGGAAAACAGAGACGCACCACCAATGTTGATCAATCTGAAACCACCCGCAGGTTTCTTTGAATTGCGTTACAATCTTCATCCACAGAAACCACAGTTTTCAGCTGCAGATCTGAGCATTGATGTTGCCACAGTTGCAGTTTTGAAACCAAGTTTGAAGGCTTTTTGAAAACCATAAACACTAGCTGGATTTGTGTTGCATTCGGTACGGCCCTTGTAAATGCAGGCAGAGGTCAGAGTCTCTGCACCTCAAGCAGAGAAAGGTTAAGCAATAGGAGAGTAGTACTCCTTTAACTTACCCTCAGGTTTTGTGAGTATTAACCTTCATCTTGTGTTAGCTTTCTGTTACCATCTCTTATGTTAACGGGTCAGTTTTGACCCATGTCTTAAATCAGCTGTAAAACACACTAAAAACAACTATCTATCATCCAATTTGTTTCTCATCTCTTGGTTACCTTGTTAGACTTCCTTATCCATGAACATATTGTTGTATGTCTTAATACTTTTGGTGTGGGCCTCTGGGCCTTTTCTTTGTCAGGATACCTCAATTTCAATTAAATAAATGGTCAAATGAACCTCAAGAGAATCATATAAATAAATAAAAGGTTGTTGTGTTACCTGACTATTACTGAGGGGTATTAGAACACATCTCTTCAATACAGTTGTTTTATTTATTTTAATATTATTAACTATAGTAACATCTATGGTGTTACGGGTCAATTTTGACTCATGTATTCACTTCAAGAAAAAGGCTAAAAAAGTATTTTTCAGCAATAGAACTTTAATACAAACACAAAATGAACAGCAGAACAAGTCATAACACAACATATAGATTTGCAAGGTCAAACAAACAACAACCAATCAAGCAAATCTTATTTTTATAACTGGGTCGAAACCGACCCTAAAAACATAAAAGTCATAATTTCAACCAGAGCATTTTATAATTTAGTGACATTTTTTGTTTTTATTTTGTTGAAATAGAGGTTCCTGACAAAGTCCAAAAGCCTTGATGCAATAAACAAATGTGTGTGGTTCTTTTATGCATTTAAAAACCTAAAATGGGTCGGTGCCGGCCCAAACACAAGAGGAAGGTTAACATGAAGCCTCCTTTACCAGCAGCAACATTACATTAATGTGCACATGAATATTAATGCACCAGCTTTCGAAATTGAAGCATAGTCATGATATGTACATACTCTACCCAAAAACAACTTACTGACGACCACAATAAACATTGTTAATTTGAGTGTAACTTTGATGGGGAGAGGGGTGCAGTCCTATTACATTATGTTGTCTTTTTCTAAAATCTACTGCTCATTTGGATACCATAAAGTGTAACATTACATATATATTATATTATCAGCTGTTACAGTTACTCTGTTAGTACTTCATAACATCCAGCAGAGAGTGCCAGAGTTTGCAACAAGACTTTTAGAATCACTGCTCTTTCACCATCAGAGGGTGCCGCTTCTCCATCGCTGCAAATCTAATGTAAAGTCACAAATTGAGCCGTCTAATGAATCTTCTGGCAGCATCTGCCCTGTGCTGCCTTTAAGCCCACTCACAGTGAGCATGTCATCTCGCTCCAAATACACGGGGTACATGTCTCACCGCGAGGCCCGGCGGTGGTTCATGAAGTGGGACAGCGATATATGAAGAGGAAAACAACCAATTCAATTACATTTCTGATGAAACAGCAACAGAATCCTACCACACTGTCTTATTGCATTGCTCATTGGTGGTCATTTTAGTTTGGGCTGTAAATGTCAGCAGGGTTGAGATTGATCTTTCTGTACCGTCATCATAGTTTATTCTGCCATGATTTTTTTTCTTTCTGGCTACGATGGGATGTCATGAGCTAAAAGGGGCCGACACACAGAAACGTTGAGTACGATTCTAGAGGCACTGCGTCAAAGTCATGTGTTTTCAAACCTTCATATAAAGTGCAAACGTGTCGAGCCAGGACAGATTTATCATTGGTCCTGAAGGCCCCACTCTTTGGCCTGCAGATGAACCCCGCGGCTCGTCTAGACGCAGCTTGCGAGAATGCTTTTGGTCAAAATGTCACAGTTACTGTTCCACAACCTGTCTGCGATGGTAAAGTATGCACTCTACATACAGCTTGTTTTTAAGCTTTAGTTTCAGCCAGGATTTGAGTGGAAGATTGTTCCCGTACAGACTCGGTGGGAGTGGATCCAGTTTTTCTTGCCGGTGTCAAGTTCTTTCTCCTCCGACTTGCTGACAGACCTGGAAACAGTAAATGCTAACAGTCTGATACAACTCACTGAAGAAGGACTCGATCCAACGAAAACCTTCTCACCTGCTTTACGTCATATATCCTGACAGGAAAAAGGAAAGCGGATTTTAACATTGTTCATGAAATATCTCTGCTTTTAAGGAGGTAAATACACCAGTTAATCTCTGAATAAAAAAACCAACAAACTGCAGTGTTGAAAAAGTACCGCCGTGACAAAACACAGAGTCTGTCTGGTTTCACGGGCATGAGGAATTACTTCACACAGCCGGGGCTTGAGGGGCAGGGTGGATAGGCTTTGGCACGGCTAAAACTTTGCATGAAGCGACACTGACTTTGGTCTTTTCCAGTCACCAACAGCCAAAGACAACCTCATGATGTTGACTGGGACGTTGGCCAACATGTGGCTGGCCGGCTTCCGCTGGTCTGTGCCCTTAAGGCTGCCACCACCTTCTCTGCGATCATCTTCTTAAAGATTTTATTTCGATTGCTTGTATACATTTGGCTCACACTCCTATATTTTGACAGTTTACCAGGTGTGTTGCAACTTTTATACTCTCATCCATGTAAAAAAAGGTTGATCGTTGCATCATAGCCAGTAGCTGAGGCTACATTAAATAAAGAGGTAGCTGAGTCTACATTAAATAAAGAGGTCTATTGATGTGCAGCCTGTCTCTCAAGACCAAAGAGTAAAACAATGGTGGAAGGAGAAAAATCTGCAGTAGACTCAAACAACTAGAACTATTTAGTTATCATTTATTATTTCTTCTTCTTATTTCTTCTTATTCTTGGTTTATGTGTGCGTGTGTCAGTGTGTGTGACAGAATACTTGTGCACTCTTCAATAGATCTTTCTTTGGTCCCCGAAACCTTCCCAAAATTATTTAGTATTTTTATTTTTGTACCTGGGTAAGCGGGACACTTGTTAGTTCGAGCCCTGGTAGCATTGTGTGACACATTTTCATTCTGGCCTCTACTTTAAAATATATGTTGATGGCACATTATTCCTGCTTTTTCTTTTCTGCTCTGACACAATAACGAATGTGAAGCTTGGTGGGGGACATAACGGTAATTTAAGGGTGAGGATATATTCTCTCTCGTGATGAGAGTTAGACGAGGAAATAGAGACCACTCTCATATCTTTACACCACGTTGAAGCTGCAGCCAGCTGCTAATTAGCTGAGGTTAGCATTACAAACTGGAAGCCGGGGGAAACTGCTAGCCTGCCTCTGTCCAACGTTGAAAAAGAAATGTGCTTACCAGCGCCTCTAAAGCTCGCTAATTAACACATTATATCGCATTTGTTTAGTCTCGAGTCTCCAATGGTTGCTTGGCAACATCTCGGTGAAACTTACCGCTCCAGGCCAAGAAATAGTTTCGGCACATAAACCCCTTGCCGTTTACACACTTAGGTCTATATAACTTCATTTATATAACGTCTTGAATAGGGAGTTTTAGAGGTGCTTGTCATGGATTTTTTTTAACGTTTGCACAGAGTCAGACAAGCTGTTTGCCCCTGTTTTCCGGCTCTATGCTATGCTAAGCTAACCATACCATTTGCTAACCACTGTCTGCCGCTGAGCGGACCTGAGAGAGGTATTAACCTTCTCATCAAACTCTTGCCCTGAAAGCAAAAAAAATCTCTTTTCTATTCTTTAAAATTCTCATTTTTGAGACCATAATCTGGTGCCTGAAAACGTGTCGGGCACCTGCGCCACCAATACCGCCGTCTAGTCTAATGTCACCACGCGTCCACACACTGTTGCGTCTATGTCTTCACTCTGTCTCTCCCTAACTTTCAACCGAACAAATAATTCTCATTTTCTTCCTCGGTACGTCTCGCTAATATAATTCCCTTTTGGGTTTATCCGCCCATATGAGAATAACAATCATTTAATTTCCTTACTTTTCCTCTCATCCATTCTGATTCACACAATCATCCCTCCGTCCACCTCTTCACCTCGTCCCCCGGTGTCTGGCACGACTGGAGGCATCCGGAGAATGCCCGACATGGGGTTTGGCCGGTTCGGCCCCACATACCTGTGGCGTGGCATGGCAGGGCTTTAGGGGAAATGTGGCGCATGTGCCACTCAGCAGCCCTGTCTGATGTCCAGTAAGTGGCTTCAGACATGAACACTAATCCACTCAGTGATGAGAAGGCCTCAGTCTGATGGCTCTGCTGCAGGCTGCCAAGACTGTCCGAGCACCCTCTCGGGTTCAGACGGAGCACGGCGAGGACAAACTCCAGGCTTCAAAGGGAATCATTGCAACTTTAATGAAATTGCATTTCCTTTGCAGGTATTTGACTGTGATGAATCAATTTGTTCATGCTTTCCTTCTTTCTTATGAAATATTTATTTTCAAAAGGAGACTCAGGACAGTGAACTCTATCTTTGCTCTCAGATGAAGTAGAGGACATATGAAAAAGACAGCATGCGGAACACTTAAAAGCCCTGTATTTAACAATTTAACAGAGCAATGCTACGGTAAATGATACCTGCACTGCTAAGTGGAACCCTTTACCCTATTTAACTCTGATATTGCCGTTCATTACCTCTAAAGTAGCTCCAAAGTTATTATCAATTTGTGCCATTACATCATGTAGGGGTCTCGATGAGTTTGCATAGGTGAATGCACATCATCTATAGCATCACATATCTGGTTTCTCTGGAAAAGGAAAGTTCTCAGAGCTAGTTTAGTTTCGTTAAGTCGTTGCTTTTGAAGCGGTGACAAACTAATGCTGACTGAACAAGATTTAGCCTTAACTTATTACACCTAACCTACTTTGTTCAGTATTTAATATTGTTTAAAAATGTATTTAAGTTACTTTTCTTGCCCTGCAGATTTAAATTCAGTTCCTTCAGGTGTGAAGCGCCCCCAAAAAAGCCCCAATATTATATTCTCATCTTCTAAAAAGATACATTTGTGTGCAGGCCTATATCTGTGGTTGTGGAAACCACTCAGCCATATTCCCCTCTCCATTAACATCATTGTTGCTCAGTGATTTAATGTGTGAGGATTCTGATCATCTTGGGCTCTTCGATTGTTTATAATCTGTGCCTTCACTTCGGATGTGAGTGGGTACGTTTGCTCAAAAGATTTGTGCTTTGTCTCGTAGCGGCGCTTCACATCGCCGCTTTAAATAATCGCCACAGTCTGTGAACATATGAGACATGCTGGTTTTGAACTGTCCATCGGAAGAATAAATATTTAAGAGTCAGTCCATTCTTGGACGACTGGTCTCGCTCTCCATTTCTCTCTTTTTGGAGCACGCCATGTCATAACTTCTCTGACTCACGTACTATTCCGACCATTCGGTCTCTCGCTCGTCTCTCCCATGTGTGTATATCTAAATCAAAAATATTTGATTGGCTAAGCAGCGATATGATTCACAACACATGCAACTGCTCGGTGTGTTTCCTTGACCGCTGAACGAGTGCCTTAAAGGCTAGAAAAGGTGAGCCGGTTAAAATAGAAGCGCTCTGTCAAAATGTAATAAGTCTCAATGATCTATAGGTAGGTCGAGGGCCGGATACAACGGCGTCTGGGTCGGGCACCTGACCGCGGCCCGCCTATTAGTGACCCCTAGAGACTGTAGATATAACCGGCAAAAAGAGCCTTAAACTAACCTCCACAATGCTGAGAAGTGATTGTAATTATCTGTAAACTCATATCTCATATTTATGGACTACTTTACTCAAGCTCTGTAAAGAAACATGTTACAGAAATTCAGAGATGCAGGACCAAGCGCCAAGACCATGAGGGGAGCCGAAGCGCACCACGCATCAGTTTGTGCTCGGGCTGTCAAAGAATATTTTAAACTAAAATATGTATTTGAAGAATAAAAAAAAAAGACAGGAGAATACATTTAATGTAGTGACACTGGAAATGACGAGATAAAGCCAACAGCCAGGTGGAAATTTTAAGGCGATCTCCTGACCATCTCGAGTCAGCTGCCACCTTATGGTCTTTGTAGTGAAATGAGGAGTTATCGTAGAGACACCTCGAGCTCGTCTACAGTGGCCTTTCAAAGCAAGTGATAGAAAAAAATAGAGACAAGGCATGAAAAGTAAATATTCTAATAGTTCGAACCTATGTGTTTTTTTAAAGAACGATTATTCAAACATAATTTTCTAGACAATTTCGCGGCTTTTTATTGACCTTGCATGCAATCGGGCCTGAACACAATATAGTAATACACCCACTTGTGTCCAAAATGTTAGTAATGTTAAATTAAAATTGCCACCTTTTGTGCCACATAAACACAAATGATCACACTATGACTGTGTTAAACATGAAATTGTTTCACATCACTCAGTATACAGTGTTGAGGGGGATTCTCCACATTTTAAGATCTTTATTACTGTCTAAACATAAAAACTGCAACTAAACCTCCGCAACGGAAAAATACAAACTGTAATTTTTGCACCACTTATGACACGAAATGGGATTTAACACACAATCCTGAATCCTGCTCTCTCATGAATTTAGTCAAACATACATGTATGTAGTGTATACCTGATAACCACACACATACAGACACACACACACACACACACACACACACACACACACACACACACATGCTCACAAACTCACATACACACTCATCCGTCGTCCACCCTTTAGTCCATCTATTCAGCATTATAACTTGGGCTGTTTTTGTAACAAAACAAGGCCTAATCCTAAATTCAGGGAGCTGTGAATGTGCCTCAACAAATGGCAGACAAATGAGAAGGATTAGCGAGGGCCTGTGAAAGAGTGAAAGGTTTGCCATTGATCTACGGTGGTCCTGTTCTCTTTCAGGGCCACTCGGTCTGAAAACCCCACTGAGTAAGAGCATACAGGGCCACTCCAGAGCCCCCTAGGCCACCGAGAGACACACAACAGCCACAATTAGTCTCAGGAGCTGTAATGGCAATTCAATAAGCGCTTTAAAATTGTGCCTTAGTCCGTCTGCCACCCCCGAGCCCCTCCCATCCCTCCCATTTTCGTCTACATACATAAGATTGGTATTATGAGTGGCGAGGGGCTCTTTTTTTTCTTTCCCACCCACCACAGTTCTTTTCAGTCACTGTGAGAGAAAATGACCACACAGGGTTTCAAAGGTTCCAGGGGCTGTGGTTTGTTGTCGCTGAAGCAGCATGACTTGTGCCCCTGTAGATTTTGGCTCAGGCCCTCAAAATGGGCTTCTATTATTACTTTTCCTCCGTCACTCAGCTGCGAATTAATTTCGAAGCAGTCAATGTAACCTTCGCTATTTTTATTGGGCCGCGCGGAACACCTTCGGCCGAGCGCCGTTTCCATGCATGCGCCGATGTGCCGATGTGCTTTGTGATGTCTTAAGTGGGCCAGACGTTTCAAGCAAATTCATATTGCGTAAGAGGCCTGTGCAGAAGCACAAAGGGATGACGCGCTGCGCGGCCTACCAGGTGCTGTCTGACAGACGCTTTAGCAACATCATCATCATCATCATCGCGTGACTCACTCTACCGGTCCTCTGTTTACACCGATCAGATCAAACACAGCCCAAACACCTGTGCTCTGGACATCAACACGTCGTGGCAGAGGAGGGGCCGTGGATGTCTTCTGGATGGCTGTCGTTTCCATTCTCCCGGGCCCTCTTTGGGACATTCCTCGTTGATTTTGCACAGTGTTTAGGTTTTTCCTTTTGCCTTCGTGATCAAAGGCCAAAGCTTTTGATCAGGACTTCCAAAGGATCCCTCTTGTTTTGCTGGCGAGCACACTGACAGGACAGTGGTGGAGCAATGATAATTACCCATTCGGTGTCCCTGGAACTGGCACCAACGGCCAGTGCGCACCCTCGGGCCAAGAAGAAAGGAGAGATTCTTGGACGGTTAAAAAAGGAGAGAGGTAGAGGAGAAAAGGTGGACGACAAACGGACAAAGAGGCGGGTGAATCGGGAGAACGGGCAGAAAATGGGGATTGCTTTGTGCCGTGCATGTTGAAGTGCGTCTGTGCCAGCTGAGGGTTGGATAACAATCATACGTCCAGAGAGACCTGTAAAAGTGAAATGTGCTGTAATCTGCGCAGCTGTATGTTTTTTTCCTGACAACAAGAAAGCAAAACAGCTGAAATATGCATCATATGCATCAATGTCAGTAGCACAAGGACTGGGAACTTTGTAGTACTGCAAGCTTGCTAGCTTGCACAAAAAAACAAAAGTAAACATTTAAATTTGGCGTTTAAGGTCTAAGCTGGAACCTTCATTTTTCGATTTAGGCATTTGTACAGGTAAGACAAACTAAATGTGTTTTGATTAGAGAACTTAAAGCGTGTCGGTCAGGTGTTACCTTTGGACAGACTGGCTTGCCGTTTCCCCACGCTAAGCTAAGCTAAGCTAGCCGTCTGCTGGTGGCAGCTCCATTTTTAAACGTACAGACATGAAAGTGGTATCGATCTCTGAGCAAGGAAGTGAACGAGTGCGTGTTCCAACGTGCCAAACCTTTCCTTTTCAAATGACATGTCTATATTATACAGTTAGAATGCAACGGCAACAGGAGGAACAATTACAAGTAGTCTTTGCTTTTCAAAATGCAACGAGCCCTCAAGGGTGCACAGCTGAGGACAAAGACATTTGCATGGCAACAGTACTGCCAGACCCCCCATACTGATATCTATGTGCTGCACCCAGACCTTTGGAGCTGAACTACAGTGTGACTTCACGCCATCCTGACCAGACATGTACCCCCGTCACAGTAATCTCACATTATGACAAGCTGAAAGGTTGGCCTTTATTCACCCCAAACAGCCACTATTCATCCCCGACTCGCCTTTCTGTTGGCTGAAAAGACCCGAGTGGCCTCCTGTGCCACTGGAGGGCTCGTCTGTGTGTAAATGACCTTGATGCTCGGGTGCATAGTTCATAACCGCGGACCTTTCATCAGACACGGGGAGGTCCTCCACATCAACGCCTCTCCTGCTGTGAGTTTTGTCATGATTATGATGAGGAGGGGGATTATGTCTGAGAGCTCTGATGGAGATGTTACCAATACTTAACAATCAGCGTCACGCATGAGACGGGATTAAAATGCCGTTTTTTTGGGGGGGGAGACATGATTTGCAAACAGCTCGCTACTGTAGCGCAAGGGAGTGAGCCATGACTCGTGATTTATCCACATTTTTTATTGAATAGCATGGACCAAGGCACTCAAATGATTTTACTTTGCCAAAATGAATCTAAAGACTGTTTGTTCTGAGAAGTTGGCCTTATATACAACCTACTATGACTGGCCTAGAGCTGACATCTTTTTATGATAAGTGGATCACATGTGTACCGATATCCAGTAGTAATACCATATAAAATGAGCTGAATATGGACTTGATTACTTTTTTTTTTTCCTCTTTTTTTTTTTTTAAACAGTATGACTACAATCCAACACAAAAAGTAGACAATAACAATAAACATCAACGTCAAACAGTTAGAGTACAAAATGTTTTAAATATATTAAATGTTCTATTAGCAACAGCCTTGTTGAGAAAATGTTAGCAAGACTTGAGAGAGAGAGGCAGTATGTAATAACCCTTCACTACTGTGTACAAAATTAATGAAGTTGCTGCTATGTGACATCTGCTTTACCTACGTCTGCTATAATGCATTAAATGACTCAAAACGTATATTTGTTTTATTTTACAACTGAACTAAGGACCAAGAATCAGCGACTAGATGAGCCATTGCATTTTTTTCTTCTTTTTTTTGATTCCTACTCTACTAGCTGTGGGTTGTTGAATGGTAGAAGCAGTCCGACAGAAGCATGCGCAAACACACAAAGGTCATCTCAGAAAAATCCAGCATGTTATCCCAGTAGTTAGCTTAGCGTTCTTGTCGTACGTAGACATATACAGACAGAACAGTTCATTGATCAATGTGTTTAAGTCACACATCTCGTCTGCACAGTTCAGGTGCAGATCAGTGTCTCTCATCCAGTAGTGTCAGTACAGTATATCCCAAGCAACAGTGAGGACGTTGGCTTTGCAGCAGGGCCGTAGCCAGGATTTTAGAAATACTGAGGGCATGAGTCCAAGTCCCCCCCCCCCCCCAATTTTTCATTAATTATTTGGTTTCTCGTTCCTTGTCAACACTCTGATTAGCAATTTGAGGCGTGTGACTGGAGTTGAGATGCCGCGTACGACCGGATTGTTTCGCAAGTAGCTCGTTTACGAGCTTATTTTGAGCCAATAAAAAGCTCGATCATCGCCAGAGATTGCATTTTGGCCAATGCTTTCTGGATATGGATACGTACATCTGTGTATAGAGATTATAATTATGTAAATCCTCACAACTTTAGTCCACATAAATTAAATTCTGGTGGATAGATACCTATTTTGTACCTATTCGTTGGCCTAAAAGTAGTCAGATCCAGCCTTATAAAGACATTCTGCTATTCCATTTTATATGTAAAATGTCCAAAAGCCACATTATGCCCTTATGTGAGTTCAGTGAAATGCTGTTTAACATGTAATAAACCCTGTACCAGTATATGCAAATGTTATCATATGTGAAACGGTGTTTTAGATTTCACATTTCAGACGCCTGCAAATCATTTTTCAATTTCTCATAATGTGAAATGGTGGTGAACATGTGATGAAGATGAGAAATGTGTTCAACTTGGTATGATACATTGTGAAAATGTAATTGTGGAGTGTGACTCAAACTCTTCAAAAGACTCCCAAAAATCAGTGTCGCCAATGGTAGCTATGGCCCTGATTGGAGCTGTTTCAAAGTTGCCCTTTTAATAGTATTTTTTGTTCTATTAATTGCTCCCGTTTTTTTAAATTAGCGGAACATCTAGAATAGCCTTGCTGTCCCTTTGCAGTCCCCTCACAGCCTCCTAAAGTCACCCCAACACCGCTTTACATGCAGTTCAGACACACAGGCCGATACCATAGCCAGACAGATGCCTGGATATAGTATCACTCGACTGTATATTGACTGTATTACTGAACATCATTAGAGGAAAAATAACTTAAAAGTACATATTATACTAAATCTACAATTGTTACAGCCCTCAACAAATGTACATGTATGTGACAGGAGGATGGAGTAATAAAAATAAAGATTGCCGTCACGGCTAGATCAACATGTGAGGAGCCGAGGGAGGCGAGGGAGCCAGTCCGCCGGTTGCCGGTCAGAGTTCAGACTTGGGCAGCTAGGAGGGGAGCATGGGCAGGAAATGAGTGGACGGGTGTCTCCGTCGAGCCTTGTGACCCCGCCGTGGCTTTCCCCGCCCGTTCAGCGAAACGAACATCTGCCTGCCGCTGTGCTTCCAGCGGAGGGAGGCGTATGTGTTGTAGCCGTTCTCCTCGATGCGCTCCTTGAACTTGCAGCTCGGGTTGTACTTCACCTGTGATCAGAGGGAGCAAAGACAGAGAGGTTTAAGAGGCTGTTCCTGCTGTGCCGGATTAGGCCAGCTTCCAAGAAGAGCACGAAGGTTAATGTCTGTTGTTGCAGTAAACGATTCCCCAGGTGTTTGTAGATTATTGTGTTGTTTTTTTTGCATCAAGTATTTAGCTGGTTTGTCTCTTTGAGGCCACAATGGAAGTTTTGTCTCGAATTAAAGGCTTGGTTCACCCAAATTGTTAAAGAAAACACGATTTTCAACTCAATACAGTTTTTGCCAGTGGAATTTTGTTTGTGCTGCTCGAATCATTTAAGAATTTAAACCTCAACGCAACATGTCCTTCCAGAAACAATGTTCTGGTTACTTGCAACACGCTAAAGGCCACACACTTTCATCTGGACCGATCACTGAAAACTGATCACGATGAGGTCTGTGAAGTATCAGAAGTGACTGGGACATTGCTACTGGAATGACATGTTGCTATGTTTGAATGCCAGCCTTTAATGGTTTCAGTTGCAGGAAAAAAAAAAACTCAAAACCCCCAAAATACCACACATTTAAACACAAATATTGAGAATAATTTGGGTTAGCTGTTCTACATGTGAGGTCATGTACTCACAAATAATTAGAATGAACAAAGTTGCAACTAAAACATATCTTTTTCAAAATGTAATGTTAAGTTCTATCAAATTCGCTATCTCTTTTCTATTGAAGTTAGGAGCTTTGTCTTCAGGTGTATTCATCTGTGACGGTAACCCAGAAAAGACACTTTTGAGTCTTGAAAGATATTGTAGGGACAAGAGGTTCTGCTCCATTCCCTTTTCCAGATCGTAATCGTGCCGCCACAATGAGGCCCTGCCTGTGATAGCATCTGGATGAGCCTGGCGTGATTCACCTGCCTCTTTGTTATTATGGGAGCTTTCAGGTCTTCCTATCTGCTTATGTCTTATTTACTGTGTCTTGTTGAAGGCACTTCTCTTATCACTGCTGACTGATTGCTTGTCCCTGATCTTCTACTTACCAAAGATGTAAATACATGACCTAGACATCACACATCTCAGGTCTGATGTGTGCCTGGTTACAACAAAGAGGAGGTGATTACTTTTGAAAGCTCGCTGTGTGAAGCATCAATTGGCAGATGGCACGCGAAGACTTTTAAAAGGAGCCCAGCTGGCTTTTAGTCGTTGCTGGTCTGGTGTCTTCTCTCTGCTATTTATTTTGACAGTGGAACAAGCCAACTCAAGCTGCAGGTATCATCAGCCGTGGCCCAGGTGTACAGGCATGATTGATTGCGGCACTCTGACCTTCCTCTGGACTTTCCAGCAGAAGATTCCCTTTACTGCCGCAGAATCAAGCATGCTTGGGTAGGCACTCATTTGGGACCCCTATACATGCATACCTCCCCTACCCTCACCACCCTCCTTCCCTTTCCCAGCCCTCCCCATCTTGACCTGCAGAAACAATGTTGCTGGGTTGTATACGCACCGATCCAAAGAGCGTGCCTTTCTTGGACATAGCTAAGTACAGCCCGGTGCTGACAGATTTGATGGCAACAACTCCCACACTGACAGATCGGATTTCCATCAGGCCTGGAAAATAAAAGAGGGAACAAGAGTCTGGGTTAGAAACATGTAGCTTTGGGAGTTTCCCCATCAAAAGCCACTCTATCATTAGCGATTAGAATACCAGACAGCCATATGCTCTGGAGGGGGTGGGGGGGAAAGGGGAAAACAACACACAGATGACATGCACGATGGCTCGAAAGAGCTCCCTTTGTGAGAAGACCAGTCGAGTTTGGAGCTTCTCGCACAAATGGTTGAGATTTGATCAAATCAGAAAAGGCGAGAAATTAATAAATAACCTAATCTGTACACCCTTTTGTTGTTCTGATGTCTCAGAATACATCCTGAGATACATCAAATTTGTAACACATAATTCTGTAGCACACACACACACACACACACACACACACACACACACACACACACACACACACACACACACACACACACACACACACACACACACACACACAGTGTCCGAGCCTGCGTCCATTCAAGCCTCCTGACTCCAGATGTGACACTCCGTCCCGATGATGTTTCGTTTTACTGAGGGACACAAAACCCGCGTCTGCTGGCCACTTGAGCAGCCTCTCCAACTCACTTCACCCCACCAAAAAAAGCTTGCAAGCTTGTGGGCTAATTGTTTCCTCTGGGCACTGATTGCAAACAAGTCCCATGTGGCTCACTCTTGATCTGTTTTTTTTGTTGTTGTCCGCGTGCAAGAACAGCGGCACACACCAATTGTCACGGCTACGACAGGGAGATGCTTCGGAGATGACCTGGAGGCTCACCGCAGGGTTCTGAATGGCAGCTAATTGCTGGAGATGAAGCTCTCTTTCGGATTTGATATCTTTTCTCGCCCACTTACACCTTCAAAAGCGCCCCTGATGTGGCCTGCTATCTGATTAGGGCACAACATCTTCTTTTTACACCCGTGGAAACCACGTCTGCGCAAAGAAAACATGCAATGTTGCTGCTCAAAGGCCAGGCCATGTGGGGCATTTGGGAAAAAGGGATTGTTGGCTTTGGAAAGATGCTGTAATAAACTTGTTTTATTCCTACTTATTTGTGCAAATCCGTATTTTTACAGTGAAGCTGAACTGTTGAAATGTTTTTGGATGAAATAATGATTTATATATTTGGAGAACATACTTTAAAGGGTAGGTTCTCACAATGTTAAGTCCTTCAAATTAAACAAAAATATATATTTTTTTAATCCATGCCCTCGAGAACACCACATCAAAGCACTTTCTGATCTTACGTTTTGCCAGGATGACATTATGTATCTGTGTCTGCCAGGAATGTCTTATTTCTGTGTTATGACATGACGACGCTCTGGTAAATGTTAGGTACCAAAATGACTGTGTTAAGTTCAGGGGAAGATCACGATTTGGGTTAAAATAAGTACTTGGTGAAGGTTTCAGAAAGATTGTGGTTTGGGGGCGAAAATTACCACTTTGCAAAGCTTGTGGGAGCTTCGTTTTCCTGGTTTCAATAGTAAACACTTGGTCGAGGTTTGGCAACGATTGTGGTCATGCTTAGAGAGAAAAATAAAAGCAAAGACGAGGGGAAGTGAACATCATCGTCTCCCGTGATAAAGTCTGACGTTTGGTTAACCATTCCTCCACGCAAACCTGTCCATGCTGACTTTTCTCAAAGGGCACATCTGAAAGTCTCCAAAAGTAAAACAAAAACAAACAACATCTGCTGCTCCCATTATTCTAAACACGCAACTTCTCCTACTGTTTTCTTCTTCTTCTTCTTCTTCTTCTTCTTCTTCTTCTTCTTCTTCTTCTTCTTCTTCTTCTTTATAGCTCTGCTCTGATCATCCCCAGTGGTGCTCACCAAGTGACGTCACCTACTTTCGGCACAGACCCAAAGAAGTACAAAGAGTGAAAAGGGAGGACAGAAACCACGAGGAAGGTAAACAAACACACACTCTTGTTGAGTGTCTTTCTTCTCTGACAGGAGCGCGTAAATGAAGCCCCTCTATCCGCTCGCCCACAGCTGCAGGGGAGGAGGGGATGCCTCGAGTCGAGTCCATCCAGGTACCGGCCCAGCTGCGCCCCTATCATTCCTGCCGTGCCTCTGATCCTCCGAGGAAACATTAACACTTTGATGGCAGCCTTCCTCTTTACGAGCTGTGTTTACAGACACCGGGTGGTGCTACGGTGGCACCTGGAGCGTGCAAGGGGCTCGTAAGCAATTAGCCGAGGCCCCGGCGGGTGATTGGAGCGCTGCAAGGATTTATGGGGGATTAGTCCAGGCCAATGAAAACCGCTGGTGCCTGTAAGTGGTGCCAGCCATTATTTGCTGGTTTGAGTTCCAGGCACAGTGGGCGTGTTGGGAAAAGGATGTTTGTCACATCTGAGACATCGCAACGAGTTGTTAGTGAACAGTTAAAGTTAGAAAATTAATTAGACGAAGAAAAAAAAAAAGGGTCATATTTAAAATGGTAGGCGTCCCCTGGCTGATATCTGTCGCGATGCTATACCAATCATTTTGTGAAGCACTTAAACTAATCTCTATAGCACATTGTATACTTTCTCTCCTCCAGCCTCACAGGTAGCCTTCATGTCATTTCATTCATACGTACTGGTGTAGCAGCCAGCAGACACAAAAGATCTGAGGACATGAAATGGGGATTTCACATTGTCTCCAGGAATCACTTGGGCTCTGGACGCTTGACCACACATCCATAAAGACCAGTTAGATCCATATAACTCACAGTCCCCCCCTTTGAAAAGTCACTCCATTGTGCTGAAAGCCTGAGAAATCAGAGTGAGGTATTTCAAGCTATTAGAGGGTTTTCCTACAACAGAAATCCAGAGGTCACTTGACTGGAAGGAAAGGCTGTTTGCTAAGTTGGGTTATTATTGATACAGTTTTCTAAGTATTTATTTTTGACTGAAACTATTAGATTTAATCCTTTATAATTTATGTTGTATTCTTGGTGGTTCTTAAGAAATCCTAAAACGGTTGTGACATTTTAGGCGCCTGCAAACCAATTTAAATGTAGGTTGGACACACTGAATATATCTAACATTTTAACTGCATTGTGGGCTTCTTTTAATGAACTCTTTTAATGAACTCATTAAACTCTCCTCTTTAATGAACCCTGTTTTCTAACATGTGGTCTGGTGTAAATTGTTAAGAACCTTCAACACAAACGGACAGGAATATATAGTTCGCTCTGATAAAATTACCCTTTTTCTCATTTAATAGTAGACGGCGTTTAGAGAGAATTAAAGTATTTTTAATAAGCTGTGAATAATTTTCATTCAAGAACAGTTTCAAATATTTTGAACAATATCACAATTAGAAAGAAGAGAGAGAAACAACGGAGACAAATTCATTCTTTGTTCCTGAGTTGCATTGGAAACTGAAGGTCACTCCTGCCCCGCGTTCTGCTGAGCAAGTATCAACCGACGGCCCTATTGAGCTCATGAAAAAGGTACTTTTGGCTTCCCACTTGCAATTGGCAAGATCTCTTAACCTTTGACATGTTTTGGCTGGGACTGTCAATAAGCTCAAGCTGCCATTACAAGCAAATCCTGCACTATACATGTCTAGTCAACTGTGGACTTGCCATTTATTTCTCCTCTATGGGATTTTTAAAAGCATAGAAAAAGTCTTTTACCCAGTTTTTTTTTTTTTTTTTTACTCTTTCTTCTCTTGCCGTCCCCCATTTTTTTGGACGTTAGCCCAACGTCAGATCATTCAAGCCTTTTCTGACTTTGAAAAAAAAATGCAGAAAGGAAAGAGAGAGACACTCTCACGGGGTTCCCTTTTGTCAGACTCATGGTATGGGGGAGGAGGAGGAGGAGGGAGCGAGTACAGGGTGAAGGTGCTGGTTATAAGATGGGGGGGCGGGGGTTTCGGTGGTGGGGGCCGGCGCTCCCAATGGCGGCTGCCCCTCCGAATAAGTCTTTGTTACTCACCTGAGAGGTGAAGAGCTAGACAAGATCTTATTAATGACCAAGCGTCTTGAATGGGGCCCTACAAAGTGTGGCAAAATGGTTCCTTTCATCACAAATGTGAAGCAGAAAAGAGTGAAAGACTGAGCAAAGAGAGAGAGTGAGGAAGAGAGGTTTTTCTGCGCCTTTTCCTCCCGTCTTCTTTTTCTTCCTTTTCTCAGGTCTTTAATTTCTTGGGTTGCCCCCTTGAGCGGCCCTCCATGGCTCAGTGCTCGACCAGAGCCGAGCCTGGGAATCGTGGAGTTCCCGCTGTGCTCCTGCCCTTGATTGACATACCTTTTCAATTATTTCACAGTTTGCTTGCTTTTTAAACGAAGAGGGCCCTGTTGTTTTTTTCCTTCTGCCCTCCTTTTCAAAACACAAGCTTTTCATGTCGGGTCTGGGCTGCCGGGCCTAATGGCTGTGACCAGCACCTTTGATCTGCCATGACCCCCTCGGAGGGTCTGGTACCGGGCGAAGCAGCCGCCTGTGTGTATCAGCACAGACAAAGGCTGCATCACTCACTATTGCTTTAAACACCTTGAGGTATTAGCATGAGAACAGGCCGCTCTAGTGGAGGCCATCACAGGTGGCGTGATACGGAAACTTGGACATTAACCCTTGAATGTACAGTAAAATAGCAAGAAATTATTACAAAGGACTTGTGGAGAAGGATTGGTTTCGTTTAACTAATACCAGAGGGAACTGTGCAACCTACACACAATTTTTGTGTTTTCACCCCTCCCCAAAATCAGTCATGTTCGAGCATATTTATGCAACTTTGGCTCGCGGACACCTCAGCTAACCTCTAATACAGGGGTGTCAAACATACGGCACGCGGGCCGGATCCGGCCCGTCAGGGTGTCCAGTCCGGCCCGCGGGATAATTGTTAAAATTGCAGGAAAAAGAAAAAAAGCTGAATCGGGAATCGAACAACAGATCCTTCTATAGTAAGACAGGCATTCTAACCATTGGGCCACTGACATTACTAAAGATACTGCAAGGGAATCTGCAGAGGAGAGCGCAGGTAAACAGTGGGCTGATGTCTGAATTTTTGGTCTTTATGTTTCTAGTTTATTGAAGAAAGACCTTAAAATAGGGTTTATCATCCAAAAAGCTTCACCAATGATTTAAACATAGAGAAATATTGTCATTATGTATGCGTTATTATGCTATGATTTTACTGGTCCAGCCCATTTGAGATCAAAATGGGCAGCATGTGGCCCCTTGATTAAAATGAGTTTGACACCCCTGCTCTAATACCTTCGTGGGTGACGTGTGGGGGCAATTTCTGTTGAACGAAGCACATCAAGTCGAGTTTTGTCTTCCTGTAAGTTTAATTCAGCATCTGCAGGTGGACTCACGCCACAGTCTAATGCAGTGGTTCTCAAATGTGGGTAAGTGTACCCCAGGAGGTGCGTGAGATTAAAAAAAAAAATCCATTTAAAATTAGCATCCATTAAAAAATCCTTTAAAAATTGTTATATAATACATATTCAATAAAATATAAGTGTATGTTCATGAACTGCATTTTATATATTCTATATTGAATCAGACACTGATGGCACAGCGCTGTGTATTACATCTTTTTTTTCAACCAAAAATCATTTTGCGCTGGTTAGGGGGTACTTGGCTGTAAAAAATATTTCACTTAAAAAAGGTTGAGAACCACTGGTCTAATGAATGAGCTGCACCAATGAGCATCAGCTTTTATACACACTGACCAACAGTGAGATCAGAGAAGGGGTAACCTACACACATTATCTCGAACAGGTGCAAATCAGCGGCTTCAGAAAAACGTCATCTTATCTCGTTCTGTCCTTGAACATTTAATGAAGGCACTAACGGGTTGCTCTCTGCAGAGGCATAACATGTATTTACCAATAAGTAACACGGAGGGTTTCTTTGCAATTTCTGCTTGGTCACTGTGATAAAGGACAAAGTCTGAACAATTCCATTGCACCTGTTAGTCATTTGCTTTTAAATACAGATTACAGTCGATGAGGCTTTTCTGTCCTCCCACTAAAAACCTCCATCACAAACAATATGTCATATCTAACCCTTTTCCAAAATTGGAATTCTCTTTAATTCAGCTTGTTGTTCCCTCTAAAATGCAGGTTTTTCTCACCCCAATACTGAGCTTTGGACTTTTTTTTTTAAGTCTCCAGAGGAGTCAAGTCTTCCAAACACTTGCCTGGTGTGCCGTCGTGTACGGGGGAAACTGACGCGTTGCAAAGCGATGACATAAACCACCCGGGGAGGATTGTGGTATTGCTATGTGGTAGCTAGTTAGGAGTTAATTAAGAAAACCTTCAGCCACCTCTAACTTCTCTGTGATCAGTCCTTTGATTGTCAATATCCCACAATTTCTTCATCGTCAGTGACCTGTATCTGTTTTTTCGCCACAATCATTTCACAACTAAGAAGAGGATGAAGGCGTTTAGTGGTTTCCTGCAGGCCGAGGTCTCCTTTTTCTTTCTTCCCACAATAACTTTCAGCACTTTTCGTGTGTACAACTGAGTGTAACGCCATGACTGCCTGCGAGGGTGCACTATTTATCCCGTTTGGCACGATTCATTAAGTTGAGGCTGCAATGGCATGCACACGAAAGAGAAGGCTGTGATGGCAGCGTGTTTCTCTTCTCTTCTACTTCAACCACAAAGATTTGCCTTCAGATGTGTTCGGTTGACATATTACACGACTTAGTGGACAGCAGGGGTCTGCGACCCGTTTTCCTCTGAGCGCAACATAATGTTTGTATTGCTTCCAAGGGCCTTTTATTATGTTTAAGCCCCCGGAGTCGCAGCCTGTTACAATCCTGTCATAGGCAAAAGGGATTTTTGTGTTTCGTTAGCATGTGCGCTGCTAAGCTGCGTTGAGCTTCTTTGTCAGTTCGGCAAACAGAGACTGTCCTGTCTTTAGCGTCGTTTACATCTCAGTTATCTTCTCCGTCCATAGACTGCCATACCAGCTGGAAAGCCCCATGAAAAGTGTCTGTGAACTGTGAAGTGGTGCTCGACGTCGTATCTGTTACTGACTGACACGCTCGCCACGCAAATAAGACGCACACACACAAAAAAATGGTCTTTTGTCATGTGACTTTTCTGAATATGCTGATAATAATAAAAAATAGATTTGTTGCACTCGCAATGAAAGGAAAGAGAATCAGATTTGGACCAGTTTTACCTGCAGCCGAGAAACACGAGCAACGGTTGCACGCGGCCCTTTCCTTTAATAGTCCATAAAGCATAATCATGACACGGATTTGGGGCAGAGGCCACTGTTTATTCCCTGACAACAAAATGTTGCGCCACATAAAAATGATTATGGCCCTTAGCATGTGGTGACGGATCAAATGCAAGTTTAGAAGTGTGTCGGCATAGGAATCCCTGCTTCTGAAGTAAAGGAACTAAAACTGCACTGAAAATACTCCACAACAAGTACAAATGCTGAATTGTATTATCAGAAAAACATACATAAAGTATGAAAAGTACTTATTGTGCAGTAAAATGTTCCCTGCCAGTGTTTAACCATTAAACAGGATGTTTCTGGATTAATACTGCTGCATTAATGTGTATGTTACATTTGCAGATAGGTTGTTCTAATTTGAACTACTTCACATTTACACAGTTGTTTAATCAACAGCAATGCGTTATCTTTTATAAAATCATCATTTGTGAGAACCATGTATCTCTAAAAAGTTAACATTTCATGTTCTGAGAAAAAACAGCCCTGTTGAATCTAACAGCTGATCCGAGAAGTTTAAGAGTTTTCTCAACGCAATAAAGGAACATATGATTTTCACTCTTTGGGAATGGAATGGAAACTATTCTGAAAAGTAACAAATTGTCAGACAAATGTAGTGGAGAAAAAAAAAATGTAGATAGTGCAGTAGAAGTATAAAGCTTCATAAAATGAAAATATTCAAGTACAATTCCTTGAACTTGTTCCTGAGTACTGGTGAGTTCCACCACTGTATTTGAACCATCTGTCTGAGAGATACAATTGTTTATTTATTTTTTAAACCAATAAGTTTAAACTAAGTCTGATGGCAAATTCCTTCTGCGACCGAACGAATAAATCCAATATCTCTGCTGTCTGGCACGTGATACTGGATCAGTGGTGATCTCACTGCAGCGAGTGGGCCGGTATGAAAGCTGATCTTCAATTTATTGCAGGATATGACAGTGGCGCAGTGACAGAGACTGTGTTTACGAGAAACACAGTGTTCTGGACTGAAATAGTTTGAATAGTAATGTGTAATCCACGCTTTTGGAAAGAGGATGTAAAATCACTGGAAGCATCCGTGGTATGTTCGATGTGAAGATGAACTCCGTCGGTTCAATACTAGTATTTATAGTTGTAGGTGTTTAGGAAGGTTTATTGATTTGACTATCTAGAACCATTTGAAAGCATTTTGTATGTTTTCGGAGGGTACATGTATATGGTCCTTTAGCTGCATGCCTCTCTCATGTCATATGGAGGCAGGTCAGGTCAGGGAGGCACAGACAGGAACAACACTGATCAGCCCCACAGAGACTATTAGTTGAAACCAGAGGATAGAGTCGAATCACAACACATATACAAAACACACCCGAACTGCGTCAAAGGCAAGAGTAAACACGATCCTCCTGATGAACCAAGACTTCAGGGGATGACTGAGAGTCTCTCCAGGTAAAGTATACTCTATCAACCGAACTTTTGACCCCCGGGACAAATCCGTCCCACACGGCCCTTGATTAGCAGATGGTGAGGAATTCCCTCGATCATGTTTTAGTTTAAAAGAGAAGCAAAAAAGAAGAAGTAACTTCTGGTCCCACGCGGGACACGAACGCCAGCCTTCCTGGTACAAAGACCTGTGTGACCCAACCATCCAACTCGTCCTCTCCTCCTGAAGCAGCCTCTGATTAAAATCTGATTTGTGCCACAAAACCCAACAGGATCTGAGAGGAATGTCATTTTAGGATCAGGCTGACTGGGTGCACCAGGTTGCATTTCTTCTCCTGAAGCCACGCCAGTGGAAAGGACATCTTTAACTTGGTGGTCATATGTGCTTTTTTACGTACGCTTGTATTACACACACTGGGTGCACTGCAACACAATAGACTGGACTGCTCCACAAGCAAACACATGAGCACTTTTGGCCACGCCCCAACGAGAGAGCAGGTGTTTTGCATCTGGGTTTAAAGGCAAAAGTACCTGCACTGACATTACTGATTGGAGTGCCACAATGATTTTCTGCCCTATATCTTACATAACATTATAAATTAGGTCATCTTTGACTCAATTACTAATTGTGCTCAGACTTTTGAAGGCATGCCAAGGATATTACTGTGCAATTCATAAGCAGTTGTGCAGTGAAGGTATACTCTCCAATTGATTTTCTTTCTCCCCTAGTTAATTTTTTACATATTTTTATGAGGTCTCAGGTCCATTTGACATACATTTTAAGGTTAGGAGAAGCAACATTATGCTCTTCATTCGGAGATTTAGGTCAGACTTCATTATCTTTGGTTAAATGTTGAGGGTTTGCTCTTTCATTAATGTAAAAACACCCCTTCTGAGTCACATAATGTGTCATACACATAGTGGTTCAATTATGAAATGTATTTTTGTTTGAATAAGTGTCACGATTATGCTCAAAATATATATGATGCAATGCCTTTATTGGTTCAATGGACCGACCAGTTCTGGACAGCAACATACATTTTACAGTCACTTTAAAGGAGTTGTGACTGCCAGTCATAGAGCTCTACTGTTCCAGCAGCGTGTGTGTGTGTGTGTGTGTGTGTGTGTGTGTGTGTGTGTGTGTGTGTGTGTGTGTGTGTGTGTGTGTGTGTGTGTGTGTGTGTGTGTGTGTGTGTGTGTTGCAGAGCAGAGCAGCTGTCGATCTACTGGCAGTTCCTCCCTCCCTTTCTTCAAACTGTACCTGTCTTTCTCTCTTTCCTCCTGTCTCCCATCTGCCAGCTTGCCTTTCACTGCCCGTCTGTCCCTCACTTCTCCTCTGTCGTACCTCTTTGGTCTCTCTGTCCCGCAGTCTGCCCGGGTCAGCCCTCCTCTCCCTCCCTGACGGCCTGTCTGCAGCGGGTCGGCGGACATGCATCATACCTATTAACTCTCGTAGGACTGGGATGATTTATTCATCCCTTCACAGCTATGAGATATGTCTGCTCCGAGCTGGACTTATCACACACATAAAAAAAAAACACACAAAACACACCGCCTGCAGTTACAAATCTCAGTTTTTTTTTGTCACAGCGACAACAAAACAAGGAGGATAATAAAATCTATAAAAAGATATCGTCTCGATATCCGATAGTGAAATGAAAATGGATGAAATGAAATGAAGTGAGCAGCCCTCACTCTCATCACCCACCACATGTCAGTCAAAGCAGCCAGCGTATCCTCATACACCGTTCATGTGATATCTTACGAAAGGTTATTGCTCACATTTAAGGCAACGCAAGCGTTGAGTGCAGCTGTGCTTTGGGTTAAAAATAGTATGTTTGAACTACTTAAGTTGAGGCAAAACTATTTGGTTAGGATTTGGAAAAGATTGTGGCCTGGGTTAAAATAAGCATGTTGTTAACACAAAATAACTATGTTACGTAACTTACTCATAGTCGAGTACGTAAATTACATCACAAAAGTAAGGTAAAATAAGTATACATTGACTTTTTGGTTCGACCCATCCATCCACTTTAACCTCCTTCCTTTTTCGCTCTTTATACTACGTCACCTGAGAGGCAGACCCGTACGTCCTGGCTCGTGATTACGTGGGTTATATTTGAATAACGGTGCATTACTTTTATACGGTATAAGAACAAGCAGCACATTCAAGACAATAAGCGGAGTGATTCAGTTCCTCAAATGAGCTCAGACTGTCTGGGAGTCTGAACAGTGTTTCTTTTTGCCTAATTTAGCTCTGACTTCCTGGACAATGAGGAATCCTTCAAAGCCGGCTCACGTTTGATCACCCAAAATGTATAAAGTGCATAATTTAAGTATCAGCAAAGGAAATAAGAAACAGGAATATATTTGCGCCTTTCCTTTTTTTCTCGCACACTTGAACTTTCACAGATCTAAACACGCCGTCACTCTCAATCACTCTGTACACACGGCGTTCATGTGTGCCGCCATTTAAATATGACTGTGTGCAAATGTCCTTTTATACCTTGAGGAAGTATAGGGACAGAAGAAAGACCGGTCTGCATGTGTGAGTATTTTTGTGAGTATACTTTCCCCTGCATGTGGCCCGCCCCATCAAAGAAACAAGGACGATGGATAGAAAGGAGAGAAAGAAAGGAGAGAAAAGACTCGCGGAGGGCTGGTCTTCCCTGCCCACATATCACTTGCTGTTCCCACATTCCATTCAAATCTCTGGAGGGATGAGAGTCAAGATGAGACGGATAAGATTATTTTTCTCCTGTCTTTTTAATCACTGTCCATGGCCATAGCGTTTTGTTCAGCATTGGTTTCATTTGTATCACGATCATTATTGTTGAATAACTGTCTCATCCCCTTGACCCCTTTAACTTCACGTCAAATCATTCATTCTCTATTTCCGCTCCTCACGAGGAGCACCGGGGGTGTAAATCTATTATGTTATTGAGTGAGCAAATGTCATCCCATGAGGAAAATACCTTTGCACAAATTATAAAAGCTAATCTGTAAACAATTTGAAGTGCACTCTCTCAGAGTTGTGTGCGCAGGCTGGTGTTCGGCCAGTTCCCCGTGCCTGCCAGACGAAGCCACTGAGGGAGGTGTAAAGCAGAGACAATCTTCTCCCCTACAAGCCGGGCCCAGTTTTTTTTTCTTCCGTTTTTTTTTTAAAGCCATGTGAACAAGCCACATGGTGGTGATCCGCTGAAAGCTGACTCCCGCGCTCCCTCGGCCCCAGCCCCGGCCGCAAGGGGTGACATTCTCTCACACACAATCCAGAGGCCGGTCCTCTTTCAGGACTCGCAATCGGCCCCGTTACCCCCACCCTTTCATACGGTGCTGCTGGGAGAAGTACTCCAGGGATTAGCCCAGCCAGGTCTTTCAAAGGCCATTAGAGCAAATTACAGGTATCCTGTTACCAGTGCGCTGGGACAGGCCAGGTGAGGGGCGCAGAGGCCAGGCGGGAGAGCAGGGGTCAGCTTGGGACAAAAAGACAAGGCCACCCTGGGCCCCACTCTATCGGAGTGTCTCCCTGGCTCCACAAACTGGTAGGCCTGCATCTATGAATGGCTCACTTGATGGGACCTCAGAGACATTGTCTCACCACCGTAACTTTAGCCTCTTTTTTTTTCTCTTAGTACCCCTCCTACCAACCCCCCCAACTCGCTCTCCCCACCCTGGTTTTCTCGTCTTTCGATTGATGTGGGCACGGCTTTGCCCAGATCACCGATAACACACAAAAAACGACTATAAAACATGAGAAAAATTCAATGAAATACGACACAAGGCATGTGTCATATCGACCGCGGGATTGGGAGAATGATCTAAATGCTGCACACACTCAGTCACGGCTTGGTTGCGCGCCGCACAAAAAGCCTCGCCTTGGGCCAAAGATGTCATTTGACTTACATTAACCATTTCTACTTCAAACCTAAATTTGAAATTGCAACCACACAACCATTAATGTGTCAATGTATCAGTACGCTGCAGGCGTCGCGAGGCTGATCCTGCTGATAACGTTGTGGAGATGGCCACTGGGAGTTCCGCATCCTGCCATTTTCCTTTCTCTAGACTAGTCGCACACACTCTCGGCCGCACGCACAGGCCTATTGGCAACTTGTGCCGGCCACACACACGCAAACACACACACACACGTGCGCGACTCGCCCAATCCCACCCGGTGGATGACAATCTAGTGGAGGGGTTGCGGAAGTGTTTCATTAGCCAATTACCGCTGGTAGATAAAGCCCACGTTCCCACAGTCCGCGAGGCCGGGGGTCAAATGTGACCAATTACCCTCCATCCCCTCACAGGGCAGATTAGTCTGTCTGATTTATCCCCAGACAGACTGACCCAATACTCCAGATTAACCTCCAACATCTGGATATATCTGTGTGCCTCAGCGCTATGTGTGTTTGAACAATTTTTTCAAAAACACGACAAATAGAGGCAGTGAAACTGAAAAAGTGATACTAACGGACGCTAAATATTAGTACAAAGACAGGAGTTTAATGAGAAACAATGGCATGGCAGCACTGGGATCTCTTCTACCACACACACGGTCCCCATCAAACAGTGATTAGTGTATCTGCATGTCCTGTCAGCATGCACTCCATGGTAGTTACACCACTGAACACTAACTTCCTTGGACAGGCTAAGCTGTGATTGTATGTAATGGAACATCAGTCAGTTCATTAGGGGCCTCCAGGACTTTAAATCAAACGGGAAAAGACCCCACCGCTGATCAAACCCCAAATTCACAAGCACGGTGGGGGCAAGCGCCGGGCAGAAAAGGTAACACTAGAGGACAACCTGGGGGAGTGTGCGGAGTGGTGGAGCGCCGGCGGAGTGAGGCTGAGGGATAGCAGAGGTGAAAAAGGTTAACGAAGCCCACGGTGCACTCCTCTGTGTCTGTGTGGTACCGAGGGGCCACGATCCAACCGACCAAGAGGCCTTTTCTTTAATCAAGGAGGGCAAAGTGCCTCCAAATCATGCATCACATCCGTAACAGGCGAACAGCAAAGCTATCAAAGGCTTCACAGATAGTTACAAACAGATCTGGCCCGCCGAGAGCTTCGTGACTCACGGCTTCTGCAGTTTCCTGCACTTTGGTACGGAGGAGGGGTGGCTGGGATGGCGGGATCCACATTAGGCTGAGGTCATTCTCCTGTGCCACTAAATTGCAGTAAGCTGGCGTGTTGCATCTGTGGCTGGTTTGGTTGGCCGTCCAGACCAGACTCAGCCACCCTGAGTGGAAACATAATCAGGATGAAACAAAGGCCTTGTTTACAGTTTTCCCATCATCCTCTTCCATGGTAGTTCTTAAGAGCATCCGCATCCGAGCCAAACCAGCATTCCCGTCCAGTCAGTTTTTAAGTACCTACATTGGTAAATACTCTTTTGTTTTTGTAGATAAGATTCAGCAAAATTAACTCCGGTCCTGCAGGTGACCATTGTGCAGGCTGGCGGGTTACATTTGTCAAAGTATATTCGCTCGTGCTGCATTCATGTCACATCACACTTATCGCAATTGCGATTTCCCAACTTGTAAATATAGTGCTCACGTATAAACTCCAGGTTGTAATCACAACTGGGAAACTTTTCTGTATTTTTAGGCTGAAAAACAAACAAACATAGATGCCTCACATGTCCGAAAGTATTTTAAACTATTGTGTTGAAGATATTTAACCCAAATTTCTTGGATACAAAATACTGTACTAAGGGGCACCCAAATTGTACACATAAAGCTTATTTTAATGTCTTCTGTTGCGGGAGATTCACAAAGTTTGAAAAAAGGACCCTGATGATGATGTCATGTGCAATCTCGCTTTAATTATTTTCAAGTACAACAAATTGGAGGTGTGATGATTGAAAGAAGTGGGCATAAGCAGACAGGGTGGGTCTAATGAAAGACTATCCCGTTTACATCTGAAATGTAGGAGCTGTGCTTTTGGAGCTTGAACCATACTTTGTATTTAAACTCTGGGCATTGTGAGTCCCTCCGTGTATGTTTTACGTTCTGCAGGACTTTGTCAATTCCCGCCAGTTCTTTTCTCTTTCCTGGACGCCCCTAAACAAGCTGAATACATTTATTTATTTTTTGCTAGGAGTTCTGTATTCAACATCAGTCTGAAAACCCACCAAATTCAAGTTAGTTTGGAGAATACTGCCAACTATAAGTGCTCAGGTGTGGAGCCAGGTTCCAGTGACTGAGCACCAGGACACAGAATATTCTCTGTGGCCTGAGCCTGCCCCATATTTACATTATTAAAATGAGATGGGCATACAGGGAGGTGACAGAAGGCACAAGAGTGAAATCAGGGCCCTGTCAGAGCTGTCACTTGCTCCACTGGCCAAAGGGGCCTGACCCTAATCCTATCCACTGCAGGGGAGGAGACGGGGAAATGGAGACAGCAGGAGAGAGAGAGGGATGGTGATAGGTGGAGAGGGGCAGACAGATACAAAGAAAGAATCGAAAGGATGATAGTGAAAGATATGTGTATAGAAATAAATATATGAAAAGCACTTGGTCCAGAGAGAGAGGGGCAGGAGGTTCACATCAAACCAGCTTCTGGCTGCGCAAAGATGGGACGAGAACCCAGTGTTTCACATGCATTTGAAGATGTTCTCTGCCTGCTCAGTTATGGGGCAGAAAAGTGTATTATAACCGCGACTATTTCTTCCCGAATCATTGAAAAATAGATGCAATGGGAGGTATGTTGTAGATGAATGTTATGAATGTTAGCTCTGAGAACTGAAGCAGTTTTCTCATACGAACTCCGGACAATGTTATAATTATGGTCTTTTATTTGTTTCCCGTTTCCATTTCACACATATAGCACACAACAGTTGATTGTATAAAATAATTTAATATTATATTTAATTTTCTTGCGGGTAACTTAATTGATACAAATGTAGGATAGGAATATATAAGCATTATGCTTCTGCCTATGCCTTTTCAGTCATATAGTAGATTGTATGTGGGCTTTATTCATTGCATTGTGTGTGATGACTGAATAAAACACTACTACTACTACTACTACTACTACTACTCTACTACTAATACTACTGTTGTCCGTGTCAGACGCGTTCTCACCTACTGGCCTCACGACTCAATTCAATCACGCTTTAACCTGTCAACGATTCTAGATGCATCTCCACGTATCGCATATTTTCTATATTACGCACATGGCTACTTTTTCATCAATTTAATAGAAGCAGACAGATACATCTGCAATTCCTTTTTATTTAGAAAGTGATTTACAAAAACCTGACTACAACAGTCTCTATACTATAACAAGTTGTTTCTTTTGAATACCAGTATCTGTGTGACCCACCACAGTACTTAAACATTAAAAAAAACACATAAATCGTTCTTCAGTGCATTAAGAGTGAGCGGTAATGTACCAAAAACAATAAAAGGGTATTTGCAGAGCAGCTCTGAATCAGGGAGGAAGTGCCTATTAGTAATGTCTGTGGCTTTTTACACTGCATAAATTAGCCTAGCATTCTTGGGTTGAGACTTTTTACGAGCGAGCTGGCACGGTAAACTCCGTTTAACGTCTGCCCCCGAATGATTCGGGCATTTGCGGTCTCACAGCTCCTCCGGGTAACGTCTGGATCAGGGTTGCAGTGCATGTGTGAACGCGTCTTTAAATAGCCAGATTCAATTTGTAATAACTGAATAAGAAGGAAGCTGCGTTCAGGACGAAGATCTCAGTGTGTCCACAGAGATGCATGTAGAGGACTATACTGTCCCACGTTAGCTCTATATCACTGCAGTGTTTCTCGCCACCCTCTGTGTTCTAATGAGGAGCATGGACCTTCCAGACGGGAAAACACCCGTGTGCACAAAAGCTTGCACATGTCAGCGTGCGCACACACACACACACGTGTGCATCTTGAATTGAGTGCAAGGTAAAGTCTGGTTCATATTAGCCATTAGGGAGAGGAAACGCACATCTTTTTCAGTTTAGGGTCCACTTCATGCTCCTGCAATGGCACAAGTATAAACACAGGCACATGCTTTCTAAAATGTACACACACATTCAAAGAGCCCCCGACACGACACTCACATCCTGCTCGTGTTCGTTTAGCCAAATGGCCGAAGAGATAAAAAGCAGGTACGGGTGGATGTGGGTAATGCAGTGCAGAGGAGACGCTGCACGGTCTCAACCTGTCGGTATGCGCAGACCTGCCTCCAAGTCGCTGTTTTTAGCCCTTCCACATTTGCATTCATTATCCTACTGTCAGGAAATGTATTTGGTCTGTATTTTTTGGTTATTCAGAACAGACGGACTTCTCTGCTTCAATCTTGAAGTCACACAATTTCTTGCTTTCATAAAACTGACATCTAAATTCAAGACAAACCTTTTAAATCTACATTTTTTTGTGAGATCCAATTTGAGATCGGTGTACCCTGTTACCACCCAGGTGTCAGTCCATGTAGTTTGTATTTCTACATTGTGACCCATGTATGTGCGTCGTCTTCAAACATGCTCTCTAATCTCACATTGGGGCTTTGAGATTGAAATAAAAAAGATGCTATGATCATAATTAACAATTTGAACAGCAGATTATTTCACGTGTATAAAAACTGTCAGTCCTGTATCCCTTGAATTTAGTCCCTATATTCAGCTATGTTTCTATATTTATGGTCTCAACTTTTTCAGCCAAGCTAGCGTCACGGCTCTCGGATAGCAACGCCTGTCGGTTCACCACTTTGGTTCAGACTAAATAACCTCAGAAACTATTGGATGGATTGTTATTAAAGTTTTTACATATAGTCATGGTCCCCAGAGGATAAATCCTGCTGACTTTGGTGATCCCTGTGTCCTTCTCCTAGTGGCATTTTCGTTTCTGAAGTGACACCAATTCTCACACCAATGCGTCAAATAACACGGCTTGGTTGGTTAGTTGACTTTAACTTGACGGACTAACGACAAAATGTAAACTTTACTTCCTGACAACTATTGGATGGATTGCCATTACAATCTGTAAAGACATTCATGGTTCCCTGAGGATGAATGTGAATGCATTTGGGGATTTTGTGACTTTTCTTCTGGCCCCAACAGCCGGTCAAAGTGTTTACTTATTCTGTGAAATATCTCAACATCAACCAGATGGATTGGCGAGATATTTTGGTCCAGACATTCATGTTCCCCAGAGGATGAATCCTAATGACTCCCTGACATCACCACCTGTTTACAATGAGCATGACAGCCTCACAGAGCAGCAAGCATGGCTGTGTAGACTCTTAGTCTTGTTTAATATTGCTTCAAATAACCAGAAATCCATGAGGTGATGTCTGAATGATAAGAAATGTTGGCTTTCTGCTCAGATCAGTATGATCAGTTAAATACAGTAAATGTGTCATTTCCAGTTATGATCGTCAGTGCAGCTCCATTTCTCCACAGAGGTGTCATGATTAAACATATTTCCAGTCTATTACACATTGCCATAGATTTTTTAGGACTTGATTGCTTGACAGCAAGTCAATATTTAACTACACAGATTGATAAGCAGGTTGTGGTTGCTCTGTTTGCGTGTGTGCGTTGTTGTTTGTGGCTGAGATTAAAGTCTATTGACGTTCCCCGGATCTCCCATGTGCTGCCTTGAAGCTTCACGGGTGGAAAACAAGGGCGAGGAGACCCAGATTTACCTGAATGTCACCTATGGGAAAAGAAGCATCTAAGTTTACTGCTTCTTATTGCTTCCTTTATGATTTGGACCAAATCCTACAGGGTCTGTCTTCAGGGCAACAGGTGCAATGCATTCCAGCTATTATTGCTTCCTCGTCTCGGACTCCTTGTGATTTTAGGTTAAATTTAAACACCTTTAAACTCTTGAAGCTTTAGCCAGTCAGCCGTAGATGTATTTAGGGATGCCAAGTTGTCCCCCAGGGGTTCTCTTCCAGCTTCTTTATTCCCGGGCCAGTGGTTAAACGCCTTCCAAGACATGATGTCTGGTTCAGTTCGAGCAGGGAGGTGAGAGGCTTTATTGGGAGGGTCAAAACAAAACCATTAATCTGTCTTGGTCTATCTGAGGTTGAGGCAAGACCGGTCTCCCCTGACTCAATGGGCTGATTACATCACTGTGTGTGTGTGTGTGTGTGTGTGTGTGTGTGTGTGTGTGTGTGTGTGTGTGTGTGTGTGTGTGTGTGTGTGTGTGTGTGTGTGTAGGGTCCGAGATGTGAGTGGCGGCTGCTCCTTGGTGAGAATTTCCTTTTGCGAAAAGGTTTCAAACATGTGTTGCTGCATGAGTAAGACTAGCTGGCCCGACTGTTCCCATCTGATCTAATTAAAACTAATTTTACACCTTTCACAAGAAGAAGAAGAAAAAAAAGCAATAATAACAGTGCTAATGTGTTCTCATTGAGGAAAAGGCCAAACTCTTTACCCCCGTTTTAAAAAACGTACTGCCAGGCTGTGACCATGTGCAACGTTGTATTCCTGTGCCGTAATTAATTGTGGCTCATTACATTAATGTATGAAGCACCTAAATCATTGAGGGAGTAGTTTTTTCGACGTCAAAAAAGACGGAAAATAGGACCACAATGCTTATTTTTTCTGGCCCAAAGAATATTTAAAGAGTCAAACCTCAATTTTGCTCTATTACACTCTTAAATCATTTACTGATGTTCACACTATTTCAAGTATTTAGAAATGTATATACTTGAAACTTGTATTCAGCGTCCTTCTCCGCCTTAAAGAAGCTTTTCAGAACATCAGTGCAAACACCTTTCATCAATGGCCTTAAGATCCAAGTAGCCGCTGACTGGCACTGTGAAGTCTTCCCTTTTGTGTTCCCTTCACACCCACAGGATGTCAAGAGCTGTGGGATGCTATAAAGGAATTGGCTGCCGGAGCCAAAGTCAGACTCTATAAACCTGCTGATGAACCCAGTAAATCCCAGAGAGGAGCCAGAGCCAGACTGCTAAAGTTTGTTAGCTACTAATTGCTACATTTCTAGAGCCCATTCATGATATCAAACCCTGGTGGCAGAAACCAGGGATCCTCCGCTAATTAGGGTGACACTGACACTCTTGTCCTGCAATGTTCCCAGGACAGTTATCGTCTCTCTCTCTCTGTGTGTGTGTGTGTGTGTGTGTGTGTGTGTGTGTGTGTGTGTGTGTGAGAGAGAGACCGATTTGACATGCATGTTTAACATGCATGCGTGTGCCAGTAATGTTTTATTTAGCTTTCGGCCTCTTGATACAAGACACAGCTGGCAAAGGGTCGATTTCCATTTGTCTCCCACAGGCCGAGGCCATGCACTGTCCTTATTGAAGGGATAATAAATGCATGATTCGTGGGATTTCACCCTCCTGTTGGCATCCAAAATGCCCACGAATCCCGCTCTCAGTTGAGACGACCCAGAGGAAACCTTACATAATGCCTAATGAGCAACGGGAAACGCTCCAGCACTTCTCTAGCCTTTAATTTCCACCTCAATACTGAGCAGAGCACGCCCCAGCCCTTCTCCTAGCCTCATTAACATGTGTATTCTCCCGATTCAAAACACCAAAGCGCTTCCTTCGGCCAGGTGCTTCCCTCTTTAGACCCTCCAGCCCCCGGTGCTGTTGATCCAGTCACACGTCCCAGTCTGAGCTCTACGAGAATTAATGGTGAGTCATGGTAAGGATGCAGAATGCTCAGGACAGAATAAACGTTCTTACACCTTTTAAAATGGCAGACGGCACGCAACAGACATTTTGTAATGTCTGTCCCTCTTGGCATGTGTGTGCCATTGTCCCTAAATTGCAGCCTAGATAACACAAGATGGAGAATAGTGGTGTTTTTGAGTCTCACTTTATGTAAAAATGCATAGATTATCTCTGATTTAAAATGATATTGAAGCCTCTTGAAGCTTCTGTACTGTGACGTATTCCCCCGTAGAACTAAATATTTAAGCGGTGTATAGTTGACAGAGGGATTTAAATCAAATCCTTCGCATTTGATTGGACATCTAAAAAGTTGCAGGTTGATCGATGGATGGATGTCCCGATATTATTGGTTGAAATCGGTTGGTAATTGCTTACTCAAGTACACGTCATATTTAATTTTACAGGGAAAAAAAGATAATTGGATTTTGATATAAAAATACGACAATTTCTATGTGTGTGTCTTTTTTCTTTTGCGTATGTTGTTGGATAGCACAGCATGGAAAAAGTGTTGAAGAGACATTTTTCATTTAATTTTACTTTCAGTGTCTTCTGCTTTAGTAAAATACAATGGTGAGTACTTAACAAGAGCTTGAGGGTACTTTAATGCATACGAGTTTTCACAAGTGATACATAATTATACTATTTCCTGTGTATGAGGTATGATTAAACTAGTATTTACTCCCACATTTAAGTTAATTTGACTCATAAATGAAACAGATTTTCAAATATAAACTCTTCCTCACTCGCAGCTTCATTTTACTACCGTGTGTGCAGAGACCAACGTTCATCACGGTCGAACTGGTCAAACCTTTTCGGTGGATTTAGTCATCCGTCTGCATCACCCGTCCTGTCTTTTCCCATTTCCAAATTCAAGTCAGTCTCTCCTTGGCGAGTGACAGTTTCCCCTGTCTGAAACAAGTTTGAATAATTTCCACAACATTTTTCAGCAGGGTGGAAGATTTTCTTCCCGTGGGCCCCGTCCAAGTCAAATACGCTCATGAACTAGGAAAACTCTCACATCAAACAGCAAGATGTTGCACACCAAGGGAAATGTGGTAAACACAACACACCCTGGTGCACGGCTGCGGAGCGCGAATGGCCGCGTTGACTTCTGTGATTATAGCGGCGTGGGGAGGTGACCTTATTTCCTAAGGGTGAGCGGGCTGTCACTACCTGGAGGCTGCACAAACCTTTGAAGCCTTCAGCCACACACACACACACACACACACACACACACACACACACACACACACACACACACACACAATTTAACAGTCCATCCTTTTGAAATAAGATGTAAAAAAAATGAAACATGAAATATAATATACGCAGTGCGGCATGCCAACAACTATATTAATTGTAAAACAACTCCAATAAAAGGGGGAAAACTTGTAAATAAAGCCAACATTTTTTGATTTGAGTGACTGTACATGGAGCATATTCCCCCGTTCCTCGACTCTCTTTTTCTCACTGCTCCTCCACTTAGCTCTAAGATTTGCTGTTGCAATTGATCATGGAGCGGTTGCTGGGCGTGCCACACAGCTGTTGTGCTGCGCGACAGTCTAATTAGCAGGCAATGACCGATGACCCAGGACAGGATATGATGCGTACCTGCCTCTGGAGCTTTTGTAAACACTTGGGTGTGTTTTTCCCCCTCGTCATTTTCTGCCTCGCCATAGGTCAAAAGGAAAACATGTCGGGATACCTGAAACTTCAGTGTGTGTGTGTGTGTGTGTGTGTCTGTGTCTGTGTGCATATTTGTGTATGTTTCCATGCATGTGTGCTCACAAAGCAGGACATTTTTGGAACTGATACATGTTCAGCCTGTCCTGTCTGATGCGGATGGAAGTTTTGAATTTCATCACTCTATGGGTATCTAATCTCTAATCTGTCCTTTAGTAACATCTGATCGGGCATTTTATTGACGGCCGCACATCATTTTTGCATGTCACACTAAACCGATACACAGAAATGCATTTATTTACCATTTGTGTTTTGCATTTGCCTCAATCTCCCGTCAACCCTGTCCAGCTCTCTCCTCTCTCCACGTCTTCCTCCCTCTCGCCTCTCGCCTCTTCCCTCAGCTGTTCCAAGCCCCTGCCCCGCTGGGATTGATACAATATTTTCCGACCTCAATTAGCAAGAGAGCCTGTTGACTAATTCCAACTGTTTTTGCACCTGAGAGGGAGCTGGGAGTTGGGGCTGGAAAAACTGAGTGGGGTGGAGGTGAGGGGTGTAGCAGGCAGAGCTGTCGGGGTGTTATGGCTGTGTCGACAAGAGTGTAAGGGCCACACAGCGGACAGAGGAGGGCCCTGCCAGACAGGCTCAGGGCTGTCCTGAGCTCAGGTTATTCTTGCACAAAACAATGGGAGAATGTGGAAATTATAATACAGGCCAACACATTACTGTGTCTCCAACATTGTCTGTATTTGTCTGGGTGGGTATAGATGTAGTTTTTTTGCAAGCACATCAGCACAACTGTTTTTTTTTTTTAGGTTTTGCATCAGATTGAACCTTTGGTAACTTAGGGCCAAGGTCCAGGTCAAGACAATTTCGAGGACGACCATCCCAAATAAATGAGAAGCAAACATGATATAGGCTGTAAATATGTTTTATTTCACTGTCAGCTGTATCGACCTAAATAGGTATTATCACTGCCTGCCATTATAAAACAAAATGTAATATATTCAGGGTCATATTTCTCCCACATAACTCTTTTGTTTCACATTAAGGAACGTTAGCGAGCTAACGAAACACGTTGGTCACGTGTCGTGATATTCAAACCTAACTGGTCATTGAAATCGTACTATGTTTTTTTTTTTATGTGGATTATTGTGCACATTTATATCCAAAAATAACTAGCTTTATAAATGAACTAAAATGTAATGTCATTTAACCATTTGGCAGTACCTCCGCGGCTCCCTAGATGGCGCTCTGATGTTCACCCGTGGGTCCCCTTGCCCAGTGGTTGCGAATATCTGAGACAGAACCAAATATTTCAGCAGTATCGATCAAATCCGAAAGAAGAAATGGCTCCTGTTTTCCCGTGTGAGACTCAAGCCGATGTTGCGTCACTGCTCCTCTCATTAAATATGCACAACTTCCTGCTTGACCTGCCACTCTCATCTACAGCATGCCCACCGTATCAGTATCAAGAACTTGTCTGGGTCAGGAGGCTCTAAGTCTGATTGAAAGCCTCCTCACGTGATGGCAGTAACGGTAGCCTCACACAGAAACAGAGTGAGACCTCAAAACGGCCTTAAACCAGATCTGCCCCCATTGTGAGGCGCAACCACAGACCGACTACAAGGTCTACATGACCGCTTGTTTGGCGCTGGGCTCACACACACACACACACCCTTCGCTGTGTGTGAGCGAGCAGATAGAATCGTTCTTTCCACCAAAGGAAATGAGCGGGTGATGGCTAACATGTATGAGGACATTATATTTTGAAGGGACTGCACTTTTTTTTCACAGAGAGCTACTGCAAGCAGCGAAGCATTAATAACGACATGAGTGTGGCAAGAAAAGTCATGAATGTCACAATCCTCAGCCGTAACTTTCGCTACTTTCCAAAGACTTTGAACATGGGTTCAAATTCACCTCGTGTTGCCAAACTGGTATTGCTACCACTCTTCCAGCATGACCTCTGAGGTGTCAAATTCATGCAACGTTTGGGAGTGATATTTCATTATGGTAGCTGACAACTACCACTACCATGAGAGAATAATGTCCCGACTTGGAGAAGCCCACAGGCCCAACTACAACACAGTAGTAATTCATCTCCACTTAAATTTCTACCAGTGTGTGTGGTTTTAAAAAAGATTCTGCCAGGTGACTAATCCCGACAGGTAACAAATGTCATCCCGTCTGCAGCTTGGAGCTTATTGAAACAGTGGCAGCAGACTGGCTGGCCTGTTAGCTGGACGCAGCAGCTGCTCCAGCCCCCGGTAGCCGTATGGAAAAACTCTGACTCACCCACTTGTATAAAAAGGCATTAACGAGAAAAATACATAAATATTACAGCCAAAGGCTTAAACGTCTCTCAGGGCTACCCAGTCAGTCAGTCAGCCGGGTGACTAATGGAGAGGGAGGTCAGATCGTGACCAGAGTCGGCTCATCTGACCTGGTCAAGCATCTGAAAGACGGCCATTGATGGACGCGCCGAAGAGGCTCGGCCGCTGTGTGAGCAGCCTCTTCTCAGGTGTCCCTAAAGCACATGTTGGGCACAGGCTACAGAATAACCTATGTGGGTCTGTGCATTGTCGCATGCTGAGTACTGCACGTTCGGTATTAGGTGCTCAGAGGCAGTATTGTGGGGTGCGAGGAAGAGCCACTATATGTACAGCCGTGTGCACGAATGTCAGAACGACGTGACGGCGAACAGAACATTGCTCAGTCAAGAAAGCACAAATCAAATAGCAAGCTTGCATGAGGCTTTAAAATGCAACTTTGTTTTTCCTCAGCACTTTTTAAGTCTCATTATTTATGACAAACTCAAACTACGAACGCTAAATGTAAAACAGTGTGTGCATTCGTGGAGGAATGTGCTTCCGTTTCCACCTGCTACTTACAATTGATGCACTTTCGTCACAGTTTTGACAAGTTAATCCCCGGTGAAACTGAAGCTTTCTTTTTTCTTTTTTTTTTTTTTTTGCATCGCCAACTGATGCTCAATGTCTCTCCTCAAGTCAGCTTTCTTGTGCCGGCTGTCCCAGGAGGAGTCTAAATCCACACTAGGGTATTCCCTTCTTACCTAGCAACGCGCCTCTCGTGCTCTAAACACAACACAAATAGCTCAGCGGCGATGGAAGCACAGGGTATCCCTATGAACTGCTATAAAAGCTGAACAGATAAGAAAGTCCAGCCATAAAAAATAAAAGCAAGGACGTCACAGGGCATCCTGTCCTCTCGGTGACACTCGACACACATCTGATACACAGAACTTAGATGCACTTACTGTCTGCGTAGTTTTTCCGCCGAGTGCCGTCCACCTTGCCTGTTTTGTCAATACAGAGGAAGAACTTGTTGGCGGAGTAAAGCCGCCGTAGTCGGACGTCGCCCTCCAGGTGATTGTAACTGCGAGTGTGCCTCTCCAACGTCCATGAGCAGTTGATGCCACTCGCCAGCACCTGAAGGGGCTCATGTCCAACCCCAGGAGGACAGGCCCCTGTGGCGGTGCCGGCGGTGACCAGCAGCAAGGTGAAGCATGCCAGGCAAAGGGAGGCTGCGCTGGGTAAGGGGAGAGGTCGCCCGGCGGAGGCTGCGGTGGCGGTGGCGGTTCTGGTGGTGGTGGTGGTGCCGAGGGCAGGTTCAGGACAGAGGTGAGCTACGGACGGCGTCCATCTGCACATGGTGGGTCAGACTCCCAAGGTGCACCATGTGCAAGCTGTAGGCATGCTGATGACGGGGGAGATGTCCCGGCGGAGGGATGACAAGAGGGTGGGAGTCCTGAAGAGAGAAGGGAGGGAAATGCCTCTCTGGATGTCGCAGATGACCAATCCCCACTCGGGCTGACAGCAGGCCTTCCTACAGCAACAAGCTCTCTCCAGTTGTCATCATCGGTCTTGCTTCCGATTCTGTTTGTCCGATCCTCTCATGAAGTGTTTTGTGAATCCACCTTGAAAAGTTCCTCTTTAGTGTCGCTCCTTGTGTCTCCGGTTGTTCTCCTCCGCGGACTGAGGTCTCCGTTCCCGTACCACAGATAAAGTCCTGGGCTGTTTGAAGATGCGCATGTGTGTGCTTGTCTGTGTGTGTATTTTTGTGTGATTGTGTGTGTGTGTGTGTGTGTGTGTGTGTGTGTGTGTGTGTGTGTGTGTGTGTGTGTGTGTGTGTGTGCACCTTGCGATGCTCTACTCTTTCCAGCTGAATAGGAACAAGGTGCCTGTCTGAGCTGCTGACCCGTGGCTGAGAGGGAGTTGAATGAGGAGGGTTGGTGACTGACTGAGTGCGTGTGTGAGTGTGTGTGTGTGTGTGTGAGTGTGTGTGTGTGTGTGTGTGTGAGAGAGAGTGCGAGTGTGTGATACTGAGAGAAAGGGAGAGAGAAAGAGAGGGAGTGAGCGAGCGAGTATGGGAGGGAGAGAGCCGGTGTTTGCGACAGGAGAGAGAGAGTGAGAGAGTGAGAGAGAGAGATAGAGAGAGATCGGCAGTGAGAGTGTGTGTGTGTGTGTGTGTGTGTGTGTGTGTCTGTGTCAGTGAGTGAGCGGCAGTCGGCGAGTGTGTGTCAGCTGCAGCACGGGGCAGTGAAGCAGTAAGTGAACGGCCTCACGCTCTGCTGTGTGCAGTCAGTCAGTCAGTCCTCTCTTCTGTGGAGGCACCGGCTGAGTCGTCCTGCATTTTATCCTGGGCAGGGCCAGCATCTAGGGGGTTGAAAGAGAGAGGGGTGGGGGCGGGGGTGGGGTGGGGCCACCGCACTCATTCATAACCATTTCAAACAAACGAGAAAGCCCTCGCATCGAGCACCGTCCCCTTTCTCTATTCTCTCTCTCTCTGCGAGAAGTTTATTCTGTGAGAAACAAGTCATTTGCTTTTCACCTGAGGATTTTATGATCCTCTTTTTCTTCTTCTTCCTTCTTCTTTTTCTTCTTCTTCTTCGTCACGGACACCTGGAAAGACTTACATCCGCTTTCCTATCCCTGAACCTCTGCTGTCTCCCCTTGATGTGAACAGTGAAGCATTTTGCAACACGGTCAAATCAGCTCCATTACTGTCCAGTGAACCAGGTCGGAGAACCTTTTTTTTTTTTTGACACCTTCAGTCTCTTTTCTTCTTTCTTGGCCACATGTGGCAAATTAAGGAAGCATTTTTTTATTTTTTTTGCTGCTGGTTTAAATCATCAAGCAGACGGAAACACAGAGCAGGTTGCAGGAGTGTCGGCAGAGTTAGTCCAGATGAAGGCCTGAGAGACTTTCTGATCACCTGTGTTAATATTTCAATGGAACACCTTCTCTGATCTTTGCCATTTAATTTTGGGGGAACAGGACGGAAATGAAGAACACCTTTTTTTGTGACTTCCCACACTCTTGTCTGTTTTTTTACAAGCCGTGTAATGAACCTGATTAGGGCAAAGAAAGCCCATTCGGGTTGACTGTGATGGATCTTTATGTTGAGCATTCATGATTGTGCATTATTAATATGTGAAAAAGAGGAAGAACAGTAAAGTAAAGTAATGATGATTTTGACATTTTGTGAAATATGCTTATGTGCTTTCTTGCAGTGCAATAAAGGAGATAATACCACTATGCAATAAATATAAGTAACAGCAATTAGCCAGTTAGCCCAGCTGAGTGTAAAGACTTGAAACAACTCGTCTGGCTCAAGTCCCAAGAGCACCGGGCTTTTAAGCAAATTTCATATAGTGGACAAACGCTGGAATTACAACTTCAGCGTCCGTCACATGATGCTAGACCTTTTCCCATAGGAACGAGATTTCCCCCCGCAGTAAATCAACACCTAGTATGAACACTTATTTAAATTGTCAGGTCATAAAAGTTGTAAAATGCACTGAGAGCCCGGTTATTTCTAACCAGGCAGCCAGTGGACTCCAGAAAACGTGTTGATCCTGTCAAAGAAATACTGTGCATATGATCCACTGTAAAAAAAAAATACAAAAAGACAACAATATAGAATCTGTTTTGTGTACATATGAATTAAACCAGATATAATATTTAAAGTAAGGAGCTTTAAAAGTGCTGGTCGGTGGATTTTGTTTCATTTGGATGGAGCCAAGCTAGCTGTTTTGCTAAACTAAGCTAAGCTAGCTGCCTGCTGGCTCCAGAAAACAAGATGGAGACTCCAAAACAGCAAGAGGAAGAGTTTGTTTGTTTGTTTTATTTAACTGAGCAAACATAAATCAAAAATGCTGTGGGCGACTGCTTGAAGAGGTAGAGCGGGGATGGGGCACACAGTACGTAAACAGATACGCGATACAAGCGTCCAGTTAGCTGTTTCTGGATCAAGTACACACAATCGTGAGCGGATCTACACGGGCGTGGCGGATATGCAACAACCATGAATTTAAATAAATGCATTTCCCAAAATGTACAAACTATTCCTTTTAAGTTTTTACACTTCCAAAGTGAGAGAAACACAGAGAGAGGAGATGCAGAAGCTTTCAAGCGGGGCTGTCCGGTGGCAATTCCCTCCTTTAAAAAAAAACAAAAAATCCCTGTTTCAATTACGAGCAAGCACCCTGAGGCCACGCTTGTCCGGCGCCGGAGGTGTGTTTGAGGAGTGTGTACTCAGAGAGGGTGACAGTCGCTTCGCACTCTTTAGCTTGTTAACTGCCTCCCAGAGACTTGCTGTCCCGCTTGCTCCTTTTTAAACCTCCCTATCATAAAAGAAACACTCATGGGAACGAGACCAGTCACCTCTTTCTCCAAACTCCCAGCTCCAGCCCCCCCGAGCCATTCCTGTCTACCTGCCAGTATGTTCTGGTTTTTCGGTGCCCGCCGGGCTCCTCATCAAAGCTACTTTCAGCACAGATCTATGTGGGCCCTTCGTAAAAGTTTTTCCCCTCCTGTCTCGTGTCCTTGGAAGTCTGTTCTGCATAGGACCGTCTTTAGCGGAAGAGATTATTATGAACGTGTTCTTTGTTAAGTGATGTATGAACTTTTTGTCCCATCTTCAACAAGTACAAAAACATGGCTATAGTTTGCAGGACATCTGAGTGTTTGCAGGCTTGGCTCAGCATTTCATTGGTTGTTCTCTCTCTTTCGGCACTGTAATAATATTTGTTAACAGATTTATGTAAGGCATTTGGGTAGCAGTTGCTTTTCCTTCACGATTGACAAAAGTTTAAAACAGGGAGGGCGCCGCGTCATCTCGGCCCACTTTGGAACTCTTGGTCAACTAATCAGTTCGGAACTGAGACATGGTTTTTGTACTGAAGAAGTAATACAATTCAAGTTAATTGTAAAACAAATCTACCTGTTGCATCTCAAGGTGCCGCTCCCTTCTCTTCCCCTGTTGATCGAGGCAGATGGTTTCGTTCCATATGCTTGCAAGTCAAATGATGCTTCCAGCTAATAGTCCAAACAGACTCCATATGTCAATTATAAACTCCCCAACAGCCCGAACCATTTATTTCTCCCAGTATGATATTGATAATGTTTGGAGCAGAGTTTCCAACTCTTTTTCATTCAGGTCATAGAAGTTAAACTATAATTTATGCTACTTTGTCTGATCACCTTATAGTCAGATAGAGAGACAGATAAATGCTACCTTTACTTTATTAGAGTTTAGTATTTCATACTATTTATTGTCAGTAGGCAGCAGTTGACTGACAAGATTTTGAATATGTGTAAATTCAAAAAACTTGAAAGCGAAGAAGACTGACTTTGACACTTATATTTGTGCACACTATTATTCAAATGTTACAATACATCTATGCATATCAGAAACATTTCATCATTTTATCTTGGCTGAAGTTAAAAGTATTCAAACTGCTTTGGAAACCAGTGAGGTCATGGTGCACAATACAGAGCATTGCTTTGTGTTACAATAGCATACATGCAATTAAAATGACTACTGTACAGTATGTGGTTCAATTAAGAAAATTGGACGAGGTTATTATTATTTCTGTTGGAGTGGTGTCTCACGCAAGCAAACGAAACAAAGAGAGAAACAAAAGACAGCGAGAGAAGAGTAGAGGAAGCCCCAGGAAGTTCCGGTTGTCCTTTCTTTGCCAAAGTTCCCCGTAATTAGAATCATACAATCATTCAATGTAACGTCTCAAAAATCGGAGTGCCCCCTGAGGTCAACAAGAAAGCTTGGGCCTCATGTGAGTGGCAGATGTGGCAGCAGATTGCTTCGTGGTGTCTTGGAAGCAAATGTTTGGGCTCTGAGCTCAGAGCCGGAGCAGACACAAGCATCATGTGTTTCTTTGTCCGACGACATGACGCGCAACCGCTCACTGCTGTACAGTGCGCATCTTTGATGTTGACGATTTACACTTTGTAAACGTGCAATGAGGATTGGATTCATGCCCAGTTTACGATTCATAATCAAGTCACTGCGTAACTTCTATTTACATAGATCAGAAACGGGTCCAAGGAAACGACGAATGTCTCCCAAAAATGACATTCCCATACAATGGAACAACAATTACGTTTCTGCTGGATTCAGTTCCTTTTTGTTGTAAATACATTTCTAATTATTCTCCGCGCAGGGCGGACATTTGGGTGGACAGGCGGGTAAAACAAACACACTGTGACACAGCTATGTATTTAGCCTGTTAACATGCTAACGTGTGCTAATTAATACTTGACACAAACTACAGCTGTGGCTGATGGGATCCTCATTAGTTTTGCAGGGATTTGGCCCTAAAACCAAAGTTTGGGACAAATTAGGAATTTGACATAATGATGGTGCCAGAGTGTGATCCTAGAGGAGCAGTCAGGCGATCAGCAAAGCCATTAGGACTCATCCTCTGAGGACCATGAAGTTTCAGCTCAATCCATCACATAGTTGAAGAGATATTTCGGTCTGGACTTGTGTGGGTGTGCCCTGAGCTGAGAACACCACTCTGTGAGCCAGGCACCCAAGGAGGATGTTCTCAAGTGGAGGAACCTAATCTTTCCCAGCAGGAATCCAAGCGGCTCTGTAAGTGTATGAATAGAGATAATATCTCTATAATGAGGCCTGTTTTGTACCATCAAAGTCTTCAAAAGGGTCTGAAACCCGACCTCCCTCCTCGCGCTGACAATCCCTCAGTAATAGCTCCCTATTATTAATTGTTTTGCCTGCCTGCAAAGTCTTTGTCTCTCTTTCTCTCCCCCTTGCTCTTGCCGTTGTGTTTTAGCTCACCCGTGACCTCGTGCTTTTAAGAGCGTTGACACTCTGCCAGTTTGTAACTCGCTGGTCGGGAGGTGTTTGTTTTTTCAAATGAAACTGTTTCCAGACAACAATCTACTTTCTCTTCAATGTAGATAGTAAACTGGAAGGAGTTGCTGCACTCGCACGAGGAAATTATCTCACTCGTATTATTTGGCAGTAAATCCTCATAATTTCAGCTATTACGCAATTCCTCTTTTCAGCACTTGTTGTTGCGTCAGAGCCGACACACAGGTGTGCCTGGTATCGTTGAGGTGGTTGGCTGACAAACATCCGGACGTGGTTAAATGAACTGGCCAGACCACCCTCAACTCTGCCCCGTTTAGGACGCGGCCCTTTGCATGTCCTCCTCTGTGACCATTGTCTATTGTCAGGGGCATTATGATAAGTGGGTCGTCTATCTGATGCTGTGAAAGAGTTCTGAGAGATCCAGCCTCCCAGTTCTCCCAGCAAGCAGAGATCCGACTCTCTGATAGTGTTTGATGAGAAAGAAAGAAGAAGAAAAAAAAAGGAAAAAGACTCTTCAGCATCCGCGCGTTGCTAATCTGATACAAGAAAATAACAGAGGCCACGCGGACGGGAACAGGACGGCGGCGGTGAGGACGGAGAAAAAGCACTTTGAAAATCGTTGCTGACTCAGCATTTCTTCACTCTCCCTAATGCCAGCTTCGTCTGAAACGTTGAGGTCGACATAGCGTCATCGAAGTTTGAAGTACAGGCCGACATAATTCTTTCAAATTATTCTATTAACGTGCACTTGTAAGTAGCAGCATGACACATCTGAAGACATTTTAACTGACTCTCTAATTGAATCCATCTTCAAATGCAGTGAGAGCTGTGTGAGTCACAGCGGTCCGGTAAAGGCCCGTTGCAGAAGCCTGAAGGATCATTCTGATGTCTGTCTCCCTGTAATGGACAGTAATGGACATAAAGTGATGAGTAATATTTCATAAGTAATGCTTGGGTCAGTGCTCTGGAAGTTTACAGTAGGCTGTAAAAAACAAAAAAAAGAAGTGCTAATGCGCAGCAAGTGTCAGATTGATCCCAAAAGTGTGATTTATAAAAGGAAAGAAGAAGAAAAATAAAAGTTTAATAAAGTTTTTTAATTCAGCTCTGAATATGACCTCTCAGATGTCACACATGTGGAGTCTCACGTGGGGAGTTCCTTGAGAAGCAGCTTTTTCCACAGGTCACTAATTCCATGTAAGTGGTGCGCACACACACACACACACACACACACACACACAGACACACACACACACAGACACAAGAGACTCACACGCACACACACAAACACATGCCAAAGGCTTTTACCAACACAAGCATCTTACAGAGAAGTATCTCCATCAAAAAACAGCCCTCCATCTGTTAAACAAATAGGGAGCCCCTACAAAGGTGTGCAAAAGAATCCACATGATCAAAGTGTGTGAGAATGGCAGCCTTGTCCTGGCCTGGCCATTATCAGGCCCCATGAATGCCTGTCTTCTCCTCTTTTGTCGGCCGAGGCATTGACAGTCACTCACCCGGCAATGACTGTCACACCAGCGCAAAGAGCCAGCCGCCGACAGGGGCCAACCACATCAAACGAGGCTGTCAAGGGGCCCTGCTCGTGAACCGTGGCAACAAACACCTCCTGATCCTCACCTACAGCTCGGCAGCAGACACCCACCGCTGTGCTCTCAGCCACTGCCTCCACTGAGAAAAGATGTACTGCCTGGACCCCCCCACTCCTCCACCCCCACTCCTCTCTCTCACTGTCAAGTAGTGCTTGTGTTAACCTCCAGCCTGCCGAGACACAAAGGGCCGCTAAAGTGTTTAAGAATGCTTTATGGATGCATGGCAGGGGGAGGCTGACACTGCTGGGGGTCAGAAAGTGTACAGGATGTGAATGAGATACATTCAGTTTTACTTTCAATTTGGAAGCTGAGTCACGCTTGATTTAAACTCTGTGACGTTTGAAGTTCAAAGGTCCAAAACAAGAGGAAGACAGTCATTTCAAATTGGCTTTAATAAGTACTTTGGTGAAGTCAGCGTGCGTGCATGTTGCATGTGTGTACGAACAGCTTCAGATTACATTCATGGGAATAAATGGAACCTCATACGCAGTATTTTTCCTCAATTGTGAAGTTTGTTTTTTAATGGACGCTGTCCTGAGACAACTCACACACACACACACACACACACACACACACACACACACACACACACACACACACACACACACACACACACACCTCTCTTACCTATATTTGCCGTGCTTTAGTGGCAGTTTCTGTGCTTACAAAGAAACATTGTGAATTTCACTTAACTTTATTATTCATGTTGATGGTTACCGTGTTGTACAATACAGACAGACCAATTTGGGGTAAACGGTCGTGAAACAACTGGAACAGTCTTCCTATTGAATTAAGCAAGGACTAATAACCAAAGCTTTAAACATAAACTTCAGAGATGGCTTCACGCAAACTAAACCTTCAACCACGACTAATCTCACTACGTCACCTCTGGCGCTGGTCGTTACATAATTGCTTTTAAATATCTGCTACTTTTGTAAAGCATTTATGTATTTTATTGTGTTATATTGCATGGTTATTGTGTATTGTGTTGTATTAATAAAATCAGGCTACTTATGTGTAATAACCTGCCATGGGTTTATAGATGAAAAGCAGCGCTCTAGCTAAGACTGGCACATTTACAGTCAGGTAGAAGCTGAGGTATTCATTAATGTGCTCCGTCCCTGGAAAGTAAGTAGATAAATACAAATAAAATACGCAATTTTGCCTGCTGCATATTCAATATTTATGTCTACTAAAAAAAATGTGAGTCAATTTTATGTGCTGGGCTTTTTTTCTTGTATGACTGACCAGTACACATGATGCATGGTCATAACTTTTCTGTTCTAGACTAAACTATAAACTGTATACCGATGATGGTAAAGTTGCATTACCAAAACATCTCAGAGAATACTATATTTAAATGGAGGTGTAAAAGAACATGTGAATACAAACGTCAAATTATAATACAAACCATGTTGCTTGTATCGACACTTGTTTTCACCTTGGTCTCCTGTTTGACCTCTAGTCCTACTTTGATTGACTTGGATGAGACTGCCACCCAGTGGCGGTGCGTCAATAGTGGGCGCTAGGGCGCCGCCCCTCTTAAAATTTTGCGATGAAAAAAAAAAAGAAGAGAAAAAAATAAATAATATATACTGTCAAAAAACATTATATACCAAATAATTTAAATAAGAAATATACCGTGTTGACGCTATGGGTGCATCCCAAGTCTCTAAATTGTCGCTTCACGTGACGCATCAGAGGAAAGGACGTCTCATGTCTCTTAAAACATGTTTCCTCGCGTCTTCTCTCCTCGCTTGGTTTCCTTGCGTCTCTCTATGCATCCCTGGTGGGAGGGACTAAGACGCAAGGAAAAGACGCAAGTGAGGGAAACGGGGATGCAATTTAGAGACTTGGGATGCACCCTATGGCAGCGAACAAACATTTCACCGTCGTTGCGGCAAGGACAGCTTCTCATTGGCGGATGAAACGTGAATCTTCGGGCGCACAAATCTGCGCCCTAGCCAATGAAATCGTTTCTTATTGCAACGTGATTGGACTATTCGTCGAATCAGAGACCTTTATCATTCCCTCACATCCCATATAGCTCCCACGTAGCTACGCGAGCAACACAGCTAGCAGAGCCTTTGATTATGTTAGTATGGCGACTGAAAACTCTGCGGTATCTCTATGCGAAACACTTTTCAATCCACGATCAGATGTTGACAAGAAGAGGCTGAAAGAGTTGGTACCCGAACGTCCGGATTTAAAAATTCAGCAGCAAAGCACTGGACGTACACCCGGAGCTTCTCCTCAAGCTACATGCTAACCGGAGCTGTTAGCTGATGCTCAGTGTGGAGCAAAGCAGTGGCTCTGAGCAGCCGAGGAAGCGCCGGCTATGAAGGAAGATGAGCTTGAAGGATTGCTGCAGAGGTGAGTGTCAAAATCAGCAGATGGCTGTTAGAGTTTAATGTTTTATCTTTCCCACAGCAGAACACATGTTGGACATTTAGATTTGGGTGGATATCATATCAGACTATAACTTTATCTAAAATACAAATTCAACTGTGTGTGTGTGTGTGTGTGTGTGTGTGTGTGTGTGTGTGTGTGTGTGTGTGTGTGTGTGTGTTAGCTCCAGGCTAGAGCATCAAGGTGGCTCCTGGCCTTTTGTCTATGTTGATGAGCCATCAAGACACACAAAACATAGTTTTTTGTCTGTAGTATGAAGCCTGTTTGTAGTAGATATTTCCCCACAACTTATCTGTCTGTCTCTCTCTATATATTTATCTGTAGGTTTGTGACACCATACTTGGACACACCAGGGAACGCTTTGCCTTCAAAGACCACCTCATCAGTGCCACCTTACTGCAGGGCCCCCAGTTTGAATGCTACGTCAATGTATTCCCTGAAGTTGCTCTGGCCACCACATTGATGAACCCTGCTCTGAACACTGCTCTGAACCTCTCATGCCCAAAGTTAGTTTGTTGATAGTTGTTATTGGACAGTGTTGAGCACTGTGTTTTCTTGAAATAAAGCTTTGTTTTTTAGAATATTCTACTCAAAACCTCTTTTCTTCTCATTGTGGAGTGCTATTTAAACCGCGCCGCCCAACTGCGCCCACCCCAAAAAAATAAATCACCAGCCGCCACTGCTGCCACCTGTAGGCCAAACATAGTTCACTGTCCATTGCAAGCTATTCTGATGTATAATAGTTCATTTTAGTCACAGAAAAGAAAGAACGTTTTTTTAAATAAATATACAGCAACAAATAAGTGCAGTTCTGTCTTTAAAATTCATTAAGTAAATTTAACATAACGTGGATAATAATTAGAACTTGTTTTCTAATCACTGTTAAAGTGTAATAACGTTACTATATATTTAGATATACCACACATATATATATATATATATATATATATATATATATATATATATATATATATATATATATATATATATATGTCTCATATGTCCTCAATCAATAAGAGACACAAAAAAAGCCCCAAAAGAACATGGCTGCAAACAAGATGCTGGTTTTCACACAAACATGTCTTGCTTATAATAACACGTCCAATAGCAGAATTCAAATCATATCTTCTTTTTTTTACATCTATTTGAAACAATAAAAGTTTTGGGGGGGAAATGTGACTCTTGATTTTGTGTAATTGAAACAGATTGGAAGTTTGTTTAACCTGAGCCTTATTTCTTAACAGGCATGTTTAATATATTAGTGTGTAACATTGAGTTCAGACCAGCTGACCCGATGACATTATACCTCAATAAGCAGTCACATAAGCCATCCTCACATCAACATCCATGTCAAGATACTGGAACAATTCCAAAACGTAACCTCTGCTCGATTTATCTGCGATCAACTCGCCATGCCTGCGCCCACGATGACCGCTCCTCGCGACTAGCTCGGTCTCGTTCAAGATGGCGGCCTAGAGCTCAGAAGTAACGCGGTTATTACATGTCGACATGTCACTCCTCAGAGTATGTGCCTTTGCAAAACCTCTGAGTCGTCGCAGTTTATTTGAAAGGTGGGCCGTGCGCGCGCCTCTGGCGGACCGCTGTCAGGTGCGCGTGCCCACGAGAGACGGCGCGGTGAGACGAATATCAGGTGAGCCGAAGGAGTGTGCAGGTGAAACTGTGAGGGACAAGTTTGCCCCCCCCCCCCGGTGGTCCGAGGACTCTTGTGTTGGACATTCGTGTACTTGCATTTGGAAGCTCATCCGGGGTTTTACCGAATACTTATTGTAATGTTGAAACGAGCGTGAGCTTGACAGCCACCGGTTCGAGTCCAGCCTGAGGATGCTCGTGACAGTTGAGGGTTAACGGTTTCTTCTTTGTATTCGGTCATTGAAGTACCTGCAAAGGTTATAAATGTCACTAATATTACTATGAACTCTGGGTAAAAACCTCCATTCATTAAGAAGCCGGGTTCACTAAAACTACCCCTTGGACTGACTGGTGGCTGTAGGTCATGCGGAGGAGCGGGTCAGAACAAAGGTTCATGGTTCGATACCCAGCCTGAGCCCCCTCAACTGCTCATCATGTGTGGAGGGATAACGTCTCCAAAATGATCTTGGAAGTCATTCTGATCACTATTATTATATTTAGCTTTAGTCTTATTATTTAGAAAGTAGAGGCAGATGCATTTATTATTAACTCTTAATGGTGTGTGTTTTTCTTTTTTTCCAGAGACACCCTTGCAGCTTCAAAAAAGAAATGTTTCATTTGTGATCCCAAAGAGAGACGATGCTAAGAAACGTGGTCTGGAGCAGTCTCAGTTGTTAGACGGTATGTTATTATAGACGCCAGGTCGTCATGCTGACGCGTCTCAAGCCCCCGATAGTAACTTATACGTTATTAATGATTGCAATTTCATACTGAATACTTGTATACATCTCCTATCTGAATGCTGCCAGCCTGTTTACTGTGTAGTCCAGGACTCCCGTCTGTGAAAGGCCAGAGTTCTTTGTTTCTTTCTGTCTATCACTCAACAGACGAGTCAGTAATTTAGTTTGCTCACATGAGATTTGCCTTTTCTCTTTCTCGCCCTCAGTGCTCGAGGCCAGGATCCAGCAACTCCAATATGACATTGTTTTAGATGTCCGTCCCGCAAAGCTGCAGTTTCTCAAAAAAACCTCTTCGGGAGGAGGGGTTTTATCTGGTCAGGGAGCCAAAAGGGCCCCTAAGGAGAAAACTGACACTCCTAAATCCGGAAAGACTCTTAAAGCAGCGTCTAAATCTCCGCCCAGCCGCTGGATGGAAAAACTAACTCAGGAGAAGAAAAACAAACTCACAAAACAGCAGCACCTCCAGCAAAAAATACAGAAGAATGTCAAGGAGAAACCTACCGCCAAACCTAAAGGGAGCAAAAGCGTCTCGCCGCTCCCGGGTACTTCACACAAAACTATATCCAACACCGCGATTACACCCTTGATTAAGAGCAGGGGTCGCGTGAAACTGTCTGCTGTGATTCAGGCTGCAGTTACTCCGACAGAGACAGCGGCTGCAGCGGGGACGACGACGACGACGACGACGACCGCCGCGGCATGTAAAGAATCTAAAGGGAAACAGAAGGGCTCTAAAAAGCCGGTGGCCAGTAAAAAGGGCCAGGAGGAGGAGGAGGATGCCCAGGCCAGAGCCGAAGAGCTGGCCCAGGTGGAGGAGCTGGAGCGGAGGCTCAGTCAACAGGTGAGCCATTGGACGTCGTCGAGTAACCCGCTGCGCCTGCAGGAGGACACGGAGGCAACTGCGTGCGGGGACATCCAGCTGAGCATCCGCTCTTACCTGGAGGCGTGCGTGTTTGCCGGGGACGTCGAGAGGGCGCACCGCTTCCTGCTCAGCCAGCACAGAGTCATGAGTCGACGGAAACACCTGAACACGGACGACTACAACATCATGATGAGGGTGTGGGCCAAGAAGGTGAGTTCAACAACCACGACCAGGGTTCTTACGCTCATGGAAAACCTGGAAAAGTCCTGGAATTTTAAAATGGTTAAAAAAAAAAAAAGAAGTCTGGCCTGGAAAAGTCCTTGGAAAAAAAATTAAATCCCAAAAGTTTTGGAAAAGTCATGGAAATGTGTTATATTCATGTGTTCATGACGTTCATTTACGCTGAGTTTTAAATAATTAATATGAAAGACGCTCAAAATATAAGCAGGCATACATACAGGCATCTATATAAATGTTTATTCTTTTAATCAAACTATTGTTTACTGTATAATTTGGAATTCTCATTGTTAGTTTAAATACTACATTTTCTCACTTTTTCATGTATACACTGAGATTTCACAAAATGTTTGGTCATAGAAATTTGGTTTAAAGTCCTGGAAAAGTCCTGGAAATCCATTGGTCAGAATGTGTATGAACCCTGCACGACACTATGTTTTAATCTAGATTGAAACCAGCATTTGTTTAGCTACACCTCTTTTCTGCTGGATTTAAAAATAATAATAAAATGATGTGGTATTTTAGCCATTAAGAACACTAAGATTTATGAAACTGAATGGTTTAACAACATAGTAAATATTGCATTGTCACTGTTTATAACTCATGCCGAATTTCCTCAGGATGGTACTTACTTGTGGATGAGGTAATGTGTGAGTGTTAGTATTTTAAGTACTTGCACAGTCTCAGGTTCTCTGGTAGTCGTCATTCTTTCTGTTGTATTTTATAAGTTACACTATGAACTTTCATCTTTGGTCGGTAACAGCCAAGATGAATGTTCCTCCCATGCATCTCTCTCTCTCTCTCTCTGTTTGTAGGGCACGTTAAATCAGATCGGCCGCATATTTATTCTGTTAGAAGAGGCGAACCTGAAGCCAAATCTGGGATCCTACTGTACTGCCCTGGAGTGTATGGGCCGCAATCCCAACTGCTCCCCAAAGGTCATCAAAAGGTATGTAAACACACACACACACACACACACACACACACAAAACCCATGAACAAGACTCATGATAAGCTGTGTTTGTAATTTCAAGCATTTACATTTTTTTTTCTGTATAATAGAGGAGTATTACTGTAAACCACGGGACAGAGTTTTAAAAGGAGTGTAATTGTAATTCAGAGACTCACCAGCAGGGGTCATGCTGTGCTCATGGTTTGTACTTTTACACATCCTTTCTTGCATAATACTATCTATTAATGATTGAAGCTGTGATTTTAAATTAAGAATAATGTTTGTCAGAGAAGAAGCAACGTGTAGCAAATAACCAAACGGTTGCTTATCATTTTTCTTTTTGTCTTATTGGTTTCATTGTTGGGTTTTGGTTGATTTTAGCGCAGGGCTTCAAGATAGCAGTGTTGGTCGGAAGGTGGTTTTACAACTTTGCTCACATTGGAGATTAAATAGCAGCATAGCCTCTAGAGACTCTAGTTGGGCTTTTTAGACTAAAATCAATTATGTTTTTTAGGATGTTCCTTTTTGGTGGTTTGTCTTTTTTATTTTAGGTTTTTGTAGTTTTTTTTTTTTTTCTTGCTGAAGGTCTGGTTTTCAATACTTTTGTTGCTGATATAAATAATCTCAACTGGGATGGTCAAAGCTTCCCTTTGCCAGTATGGTCCAGTTGTAAGAAATACAAGTTGTCGTGTTTATCAATTTTAAATTAAGACATACTTTATTTTGAGAACACAGTATCTGTGTTCGGTGTCTCTTCTGTGTTAAGCTGACAGGATCGAGGGTTCGTAAACATTTTGAACCTCATTTGCTGTTCCCTTCCCTCATCGCTGATATTGTTTCCATGGCAACGCAGCATCACACGGTTTTATTCTTAAATTCTTTTGTCGATTTTTTTTATTTTTGGCCAGTTTCTGTAACAATTATTGAAGCTTTTCCCAAGACCACCTGGACACTGCGTGTTAATGAGGTTGGCTTAAGCTAATTAAACAGTTTCAAGACAGCAGAACTCTGCCGTCATGCAGGTGAAGTTAATAATGTATTTTTGCTCAGACAACCTTTGTAAATTTTTGCAATTTTTCTTTTATTATCGAGGACAATCATAACAGCCAGTAGCCCAGTTGTGTCTCAGCGGTAACTAGGTCATCCTGACAAATCAACGCTTAGTATTATTAATCAAGTTTTGATGTCACCGACTGTGTGTCAGACCCACACCCAGATTAATTGCATGACATTTAGCACATACGGTATACACCGACTGGGCACAGCTTCAGCAGAACACTACACGTGTCGCAGTGTGTGCGCCTGTTTGATGGCAGCCAATTCAATCAGATGGCCTGCTGCCCATGGGGGGGGCGGGGCTAACCTGAAATTATTATAGCAGGAAAAACTACAGGGCACAAAGGGTATTTGTTTCATTTTCCCTAATGCATTTTTAAATACTGTATAGCCCGTGTTGAACAATGCACTGTCATGCTGTTGTTTCCAGAGAACATCATGATATGTGGACAGGGCTTTCTCACTCCAAAAGCTTTTAACTCTTCACATATCGATTTCTGCGTCACCCTAAAAATCTTATCTTATCTTTGGACATTGTTTGCCAGTTGTGAAAAATATCGGGGCTTTTATTGTGAACTTGACTGTGTTCTACGGTTAGTTACCACTTTGTTGGTGTCTTTTTTTTTTTCTTCTTCTTTTGAGTTTATAAGTCCAGCCTGAATGCACTATGTGTTTTTGTGTTTTTGATGTAAGACCCCTTCATTCAAAGAGGTTCAGCCAAGAGTTGCAATGGGTTTGTACATTTCCGTTAACTATCTGGAAGCGTTAAGGTCAGGAACTTTGCATCATTTAATTTTGCAGGGAAATTATGAAATGTTATCACTCTTCGTCGGGCTGTCACACCCTCACCCTGATTTTTAGTTGACGATTAATTGTCATTCAGATACTTGCTGACTGATTTAATGCTCTATTGCTTTTCATTTTACGCCACACAGCGGTGCTGTTGTGTTTTGAGGCCGACATCCATGTATTTCATTTCAATGGCTGCTCATCAAACAGTTTGCCAATGGTGCCAACGATTATGGACTCGGGAGACATCGCCCTATGCAGCGTGGTCCAATAGCGGGACAGGTGGCGGGGCAGTAGGTATCTGGTTGGTCCATCGATCACTGTAAGCCGATGCTTGTATGACATCGTCGTTCTGCAGCGGTGCGCCTCCTGCTCAGTCTCTCCAACAATCCTTACCATCATCATTTATCTCTCTCTCTCTCTCTCTCTCTCTCTCTCTCTCACTCTCACTCTCACTCAATGTGTTTGCAGTCTGCCTGTTCTTTTCTTTACTGTGTTTTCTCCCCATTTATTATGGCCGGACTGCTGATATCACTCTCTCCTCCGAAGTCTCCCCGGCAGCATCCTTGCCCTCAATGTCTGTCTCTCTTTCTCTCTCTGTCTCTCTCTCTCGCTCTCTCTCTTACCCTTACCCCGCCTCTAAGTTTTTCCCTTTTGTAAGTGCCGTGTCCTCCAGAGCGCCTTGCTCCCGAGGGTGCAGCAGAGCAGTCACCAGGCTGATTATGCCCCCCCCTATCTTTCAACCTCTCTGCTGTCTTTGTTCCTCTGGACCACAGTGCCGGCACCCAGACTAATCCCCTCTTTGTCGGAGGCTCTCTCATTTACTCTGACCAAAATTGCACATTGCATCACCCGAGAATCCGAGGCACGAGTGCAAATACTAAAGGAATTTGACCTCTTTGGCTTACCTCAGAAATATAACGTACACTTCATAACTTCAAACACCAGACGTCCGGCAGAATATTGCAATACAAGGCTCTCTCAATTGTATTTATTTATGAATTAAATGTGCAGAACCCTGCTCACTTGTGGTTACATTAAGTCGGTGGAAGTTGCTGAGCTGAGGTTTCCACCAGATGGTAATTAGCGCGCTGTTATTTATATTTGTCTTTTAGGTAAAGTAGTGCGGTGTGAAGCAGAGCTCTCATCCTCTGCGGTCGATGACAAATGGGGTTTCCTCGTTTCTGTCTCTCGGCTTAGTCATGTAGTTGCGTTGTTAACCTCAGGGGAGCAGTGCAACCACGCATGATCTTCAGGCTCGTGGTTGGGCTTTATACCTAAAGTGTGCACGACAATAACACGGCTCTGTAAACATAAGCCAACTGTAATTACATGTATAAGAAGACGTGCTCTCTGTAGGTCATACAAATATATAATTCAGTTCCTGGATGACATTTAGTCACTGTAGTAATAAACGGCTCAATTTACAGACCAGAGGAATACATCAATGTACAGTTTAATGACATTAATAACCCACATTCATAAATCATTTACACAAGCAAAAATATTTATCCCCTAATCTCACTAATGACAGAAGGATAAAGATGCAACCAGGCTGAACATATTTATTCACAGGCCTTCTGAGGTAACGTATCCAATTGAGTTAAAAATATAATCGTGTTATTGCACCTCTCATTTGAATACCAGGGACCGGTTGCACGTTTGTATTATCTTTATCCTGCAGTCCAGTCATGGAGACTGCACGCTCTCTAGATATTTAAATATACATTTCACTGACGTCGTCAGTGCCCATCTGCCCCCCCCCCAAATATTTCAATTGGTATTCTGCATCTGTTGATTGGGGAAGGCGAGACACATATACAATGACCCAACAGACAGGGGAGTTTAAAAAAAAAAGAAGCTGAATTAATCATTAGCCCAACAAGTTCTATGATTATCTTACTCCCATTCCCACATCGGCAGGCAGGTCAGAAGGTCGTCAGCTCTGAACTTGCGATCAGACTCTAAAGTCTGTTCCATCATAACAACCATAATCTCCCACGTAAATGAACATCTACTCAGTCATCTGATGGGCTGCTTCTCTGGCCAACTTTCTGAACGCTGCATCTGAATCAACACTGATGGACAGTATGGAAATTACTTTCTGCAACAGAGTTGCACAGAGGTTATATGCATATTTTATGGAAAACGCAGGCAGCTTTTACAAAACAAGCAATGCTATTTTTACATTAAATCATTTTTGACTCAAATGGAAAAATATGTATTTTCTGTTAAATCACAAAGGTATACATGTTTGTTGTTTGGAGCCCATGAAGTTATATTTTGGCAGTACATTCTGTAATTTTGTCTGTATATTCTTTCTGGCATTGTATGTTATATAGTGTATCTTCATCTACTGTAGTTGGAATGGGGGATGAAGTCGACAAATCCTGCAGCTATACTGTGGTGCACCTCTTTGTTCTCTTTTGTGACTGTCAGGAATTCATTGCAAAGTATTTTCTATTTCTGCTTTGTTTTATCCTTTGCAGGTATCACATTGCACAATAAGGGCCCACGGGTTAAGACACAGTCCACAAATGTCGCAATAATGTATTAAACTCTTGTACAAAACACCTGTTGCCTTGACCAAAGACTTTCTGAGACGACTAACGCTGCTTTTGTGTCGACAAACCAACTGGTGTTGTCTGTAAAACTGAGGTTCTCTCACAAAGAATCACTCAAAATCTCCACTTTGAATCTTGTGTTTACAGAATTTTCAAAGATATAAGCATGAAAAACAACACTACTAATCCGTCTTTTGGGTTTTAGACAACAAAGAGGGGGACGCCCTAATCTCAGGTTCAATAACTGGCTGTGCATTAAGGACTCTGGAAAAATGTGTCTTTATTATGGTCTATCTTTTACACAATATATTGTTTTGTCTTTGTGGAATAACTAGACAGAATGTTTTCAATCTAAAAAAAAAAACTCCATATATGGGAGATTTAAAAGCCAGATATCTCAGAACCTGGCAAAAAATAATGATGCAGCCAGTTCCCACAGATGTAACATGGATACAATCTGCTCAAGGGCCAAACAAAAAGCTGGTACAGCAACTGTGTGTTTCCTGTGTGTCCAGGTGCCTGAGCCAGATGGAGGAGGATGGCCTGTCTGTGGACTACCTGTTCAGCCGGTGTGTGTTCCGGCAGGACGAGCGGGACATGGTGCTGAAGGCCGTGCAGGTGGTCCAGCCCGACTACCGGCCCGGCCTCAACGAGAGCCCACCGCCGTGCGCCTCATCGCTGGTCCACGAATTCTACACACAGGTATCACACGATTATTAGCTGACTTAAAGGCACTGGCAGCCTATTTCCTCAATTATGACTTTTGACTTTGAGTGATGAACTCCATGTGAACGCATTATTTTCTCCCAAAGTTTGAGCAGTTAAAGTTATTTTAAATATGAACTTTTTTTTTTGTCATCTCCTTCCTCACTGTCTTTAAGTGGGCAGGGGTCACTGTGAGGCACGTACTTCAGAGGCCGTGTAATACGACCAGGACCCCCATTGTAAAAGCGATTTTAAAATCTCAATGGGATTATCTTGGATGTATAAAGATTGAATAGATTAAAAAAAAAACTGTTTAGCAATAGATATTTTTTATCAGAATCTGTCTGTGGTTTGGTTGCCAGAAACTGTCAATCAAATCTGACACACACACACACACACACACACACACACACACACACACACACACACACACACACACACACACACACACACACGAGGCAGATCCATTTTCTACTAATTAATTATAACTTAAATATTTTCCCCTCAAAATAAAATGTTTGTTTTTGCTCATTTAGTCATGAATGATTAATATTGAATGTTGTTGAATTGTTTAGGGGTCTTAGTTTGTGTGTGTGTGTGTGTGTGTATATAATATATATATAAGTATCCTCAGTGTAAATTGGAATGAAACATGTGAGATGTCTGAATAAATAGCAGAGAAATGTCCATGGGCCTGGCAGTAATCCTTGTGGTTTCCCAAAGTTAACTTAAAGTAAAGCGTTCAAGAGTTATAGCATCCGTCATTATTTAAAAAAAATAAGCACTGAAAAGATTGAATCTCTTCAGTCATCATAACCAACATCGAAGTCGTCGAGCGGGTCCTCGTGCTTCAATCCGACAGTAAATCCAGTGGATGTCACAGTGACCGCTTCATGCTAATCTTTGGATGGCAGATCAGCAATTTTAAACCCCAGTTTGTGTTGCTTTAAAAAGACTCAATGTATATTTCATATGAAATGGACATTCAGCATTATAGCGATTACTTAAATGTATTTAGGAACTGCATGGGGGTGTTTTATGTTAAGGAGTGTTAATGTACAACTATTAATACACATCAAGTTATTTCTTCAAGGCTGAGTCTTGTGTATGTTTTGAGTGTCGAAGCCCCGGCGAGCTGGGAAAGCTGTCAAGGCTCCAGCGTAACTACGAACCATTTGATTGTCACCCCTTCACAGCCAGACAGGCCCTGTCCTATTAATAGTGAGCCAACTCTGCTTTCTAATGGGCCCCTCCATTTCCTTGCCTCTCCTCCTCTCACTTCTGCTCCTCCTCTTTTCTTTTTTTCCTCCCTTCCCCACCTCCCTTCCTACTGATGATTCTCACATGATTCATTAAAAGCTTTTTTTGTTCAATCGCGGTATTTTTAGCCTCGCGCCTTGCGCCACATTCACTTTTTGTCGTCGTCGTCTGAGCGACATATTTTTGGTCTCCTTTTTATCTTATTACTGACCTGTGTGTGTGTGATGGCAACAGTCAGCAGCAGGTCATGTATTTCTGTCTCATGTGAAACCACGCCACATGGTGAAATGTGAAACAGGTCAAATGTGACTGCTCCATTACGGTGGCCTCCGATTGCATTCGTGAGGCTGGTTATCTGACTGCGACTGTGACTTTCTGGCAGGTTGATTTTTAATGACTGAAAGGCTGTCCAAATAACTGGTCCACTAGATAACGGAGGAGCAGACTGCATGCTCTCCGGAGGATTTTTTGAATCGGCGTTCGCAGCAGACACGCACACAATCTAATTAGAACAGTGTTTGTTGTTGTGAGATGGAATTTTGATTAAGCTGATGCTCGTACAAAATGCAGTTTGATCTAGTTTCAACCTGTCATCCGCTATTGTTTGGCATTCCATCATTTGATTATCATGTTCATCTGGAAACTGGCCTATATGCATTGTGAATGCATAGTGGGCTGGACACCGTAGGGACGAGGAAAACCATTATAGGGTTGGAGCTTTGAGTTCGTTCAGTTTTTAAAGTATTAATATTATTATTATTGTGGATTAATAGAATCGCACAGCTTTCCTTCAACAACATTCAAGCCCGGTCTGTCGAGCTTTTTCACTTTTCTTTGTATCCCAGAAGCTTCAGGAGTTTGCACCTTCAAAACCATGGCGCCAGCACCTTTTCTCCTGGTGTACAGATCATGTGGTGTTAGCTTCTTAGCTTCTTAGCTTCTTAGCTTCTTCAATAACTTATTGTTCTGTCAGCATTGCTCGGGCTGCTGGCCATACTCCGTCTCTCTGAGGCCTGCTTTCCTGTCTGATGTTGTTCTTACCGCCGTTATGAACTCGACCCACTCATGCCCACAGCCTTTCCTCAATGTGTACAGATAATGGTCTTACTGCCGCTGTAAACAACAATGTTCCACTGAAGCACATTTTACTTCTTTTAGCGAGAAATACAATGTTCCTTAAAGGAAGCAGTTGGTCAAACCGCTTTGATCTGGTGGGATGTAAGGAACACTATTATTGTTGTTCTTGTATTTGTACTTGTTGTTCTTTTTTTTTAATTATTAATATTCGTTACAATGACTCTTATTATAGTGAGAAAATAATAACAACTAAAACCTTAAAAGATTTAGAACTGAATTATTATAATAAACCGAATTATAAACCTAATAACAAAAATTGTATACATTTATAACATCCTATATAACTAAGGCATGCTAGTTTAGAGGTTAGCAGCACTAAAGCATGTTAAATTACCTGCCAAATGAAAAATCCCTCCTAAGCTTTTAAAATACTGTCTTTTGGTTATTAACATATACTGTAGTTGCGAGAAAGTGCAGTTGGACTCCTCACTTTTTTCTTTCAATATGGTAGCAAGCAAATGGGGATGGTAGGATAATCTGCAATTATAATACAAGCGTGATACTCTATTCCTGATCCATTTTGGCTTGTGTAGAACTCTCTGTCTGAGTGATTTCAGTGACTCCAACCTGCCATTACATGTTGAATCTTGAAAACAATAAACTCGGAACAATGAACTCTTTGTTTGCTCTCGAGCGATACTGAGCCAAAGCTTGTGAGATTGATGCCGGGTTTAACGCTCTCTTGGCGGCAGACTGAGGTGGTTTTATGACTTGGCCTTCGCTCGCTGACCTGAAAAGACTGAATTGATCTTCTCAGGCAAAGCTTATCCCCGGGTCGTGTTCCAAGCAACTTCCAGCCATCAGGTGATTGGTGGGTGTTTTTTTAAAAGTAAGATCAGTGTCTGTCTGTCAGTCTTGAGAGGTTAAGCACAAGGCAAGAAAGTCCCTTAAAGGTCCAAGGTGCATGATTTAGGAGGGAACTATTGACAGAAATGGAATATAATATGGAATATAATATTCATTTCATTGGTGTAAAATCGCCACGTTGCATCGCCACGTTTCTACAGCAGCCCAGAATGAACTAACCAAAACACGACAAGCGTTTTTACGTTACCCGAAGGCCACAGAGTGCAAAACCTCGGTAACGTTGGCCAACGTCTGAATTTCGTTGCCGCGAAAGTGGGCGGGGTGAAGGTCCCGAACGATACGGTTTTACCTCGGTTCTGCACTTGACGGCTCAGGAGTGAGCAGAGGGGCGTTCAGTGGGTAGCAATCGCAAACCTCAACGCTGGATGCCACCGAATCTTTAAACACTTGACCTTTTTAATGTCATAGAAGTGAATCGATCATCATTTCTCAGGTTCTGTCTGTCTTGCTCACTGTTGCGTTTGTGTGTGTGTGTTTTTTTTTTTTTAAAAGAGGGCAGACCACCAGTACCCCAAACTGGACTTCACTCAGGAGGAGCTTCAGAAGCGTTTCAAACTTCAGCTCGGCATGGAACAGGCCTGCACTACCACCATCGACTCCGTGGAGGCTGCCAAGCCCGTGACTGAGCACATGGCGAGAATGGTAAACAAACCCACCTGTTGTCTCTCCTCATCTTCATCACACTCTCAGTACACTACATTCTTAGAAATATGGATTTATAGTGCTGTGATTCTGAGAATCTACAAACGCTTTAATAAATGGTGTGTTATGAAGATTTTAATAATGGTCTTAAAAAAAACTGTATCATACCTTTTAAATCCTGAAATATACTAAATGTACAACATTTGGTATTTCAATTAATTATTGTCAGACTGGTTGAATTAATTGGTACCCTATATCTACAAGAATGTTGTTGCTTATGCAATATTACAAAAAATAGAAGACAACATTTACCATAAACCTTGTTGCTTCCTGTTTGATAAAAAATAATAATAATTATGCTCCATTTGTGCTGCAATTTTGTCTCTTTTAATTTGCAAACAATCCTGCATAATCCAACATTCTGGCTCACAACACAAACATCGAGGGTGTGTTTATCTTGGCAGTGGTCTTGTCTGTTTGAAAAGATCATACTAATATAACACCGTCTACGTACTGATGATGTATTGCCATTTATTTATTCATTCTAAGGATCCCTATTGTTTCCTATGAGTTTCTGATATCAACTTTTAAATAATATTCATTTAGACGGGGCGTGGGAGACTAAGAAGCATATATTCCTGTGGTGTGCCGTTGTTCTAGCTCTGGCATTTACAGTCCAGACCGTATCGTGTGCCTCTGCAGATGGGCTACGTGGGAAGCGAGCGGGCTGAGAGTCCCTGGTGGTCAGGAAGCATTTGCAGACAGGCAGGGCAGAATAATAATGTATTGTAATGGAAACCTCTGGAGAGAACGCCGGGTCACCTCTCCATCCACAATCCAGTCTGACTGAAGAGCGAACACACACACACACACACACACACACACACACACACACACACACACACACACACACACACACACACACACACACACACACACACACACACACACAGAACATGCATATAGCCACAATATGGTATGCACACATGAGCAAAAAGACTGCTTTCCATCTACATAATCTCATTTTGCATTATTCATCCAATTGTTTCATGTCAATCATGAAAATCAAGAAGCATAGCTTAAAATGTGATTAAAGTGCACCAAAAATAATAATGCTGAGGCAAGTGCTTATTCTGGCTTCTCACATCAGATCAAAATATGTAACACAATGTGAGAGCACAGAACAATGTGCGTTTAGATGGCTGTCTAATTAAAAATTAAAATGGAAAATAATCAACACTAAACTTAAAGACACTTGAGGTATTTTTACTGGAAAAAAAGGCCACTTAAAGAATAATAAACAATGAACACAATATTTTTTTGCTTGTAAAAAGTACAAAAATAAATTTGATGGGACATTTCACTTGGTAAGATTTCTTGAAATAAGATGTAATATTTAGGCCTTTCAAGATGAAAAAAACGAGAGATGTTGAAATTAGCTGGAAAAACTCATTTTGAGGTATATTTCACTCGTATGACTTTGTCCCAGTAACTGGAAGTCACCAGCACCCAGTGCAAATGTAATGGCCAACGTACAAAGAGATGCCAGTCTTTAGCCACATCCGCTGGTGGATCATTGACATCATTAACTCTTTATGTAAAGCTAAACTACCCAAAATGGAATTCAACAATGTTTTTGACCCTTTTGAAAATACACTTAATTCATTTTCTTGCAGGCGATTAACTTAGTTTAGCATAAAAACTGGAAGCAGGGAGAAACAGCTTGCCTAACTCTCTATGTAACTCTCCCCAAAACCACGACTCAGCATTTTAACTCATTTGTAATTCGGGTTGAACAAATGTTTTTTTTTTTTTTTTTACTTAGGGCCAAACGGGGCACGCTATTTACAGTTTTTTTTTCTGCTAAGCTAACTGGCTCTCGCTTCATGCTAGTAGCATCGATCTTCTCAAGGAAGCGACAATGTCAAACAATTCCTTTAACTTCAATGTTACGAGGACGTATGCTATCATTGATAAATCGATTACATCGCTGCAAGCCATTCTAAAAGGGCCAATACAGTTTTCCCTTTCAGTTCTAGTCTTGGCTGAATCAGTCGGTGTCCCGGTAGTGTTTCTCTCAGAAGGATACTCTTGTTTTCTACCAGTCACCTGGAGGTTTCTGCGCCAATCAAGCCTAACCATCAAATGGAATGCACGCTCATGCTTCACAGTACCTTGTGTCCAGTGAGAGGTGGCCCCACCTTCGGTTCATGCCGCGTGTGATAAACAAGCATCGGTGCAGGATTGTTCATTTCGTTTGACACGTCTTTTGAGGGTTTCCTGCTGGCAGTCACTGTCATGATATCAGTTGTGTTGTCCTTCCAGAGGGAGCTGCTGGCGGATCAGCGGGCACAGTGGCAGAAGATCCTCCTCCAGGCCCTGAGGGAGAGTAAGATGATCCTGGCTAACACCAACACCAATGACTACCGGCTTAACCTTTATCCCTACCTCTGTGTGCTGGAGGATAAAGAGTATGTTGACATCATGATACAGGTAATACAAACCACCTAACCCAGCCTACCACTCAATGCAAAGCCAGAAGTATTGGCCTTTAAGAAAGACTTGTAAACCACAAAGCACAAATCAAGTGTGTGACAGTGACAACGGCTGCAAAAGCATCAGGCTTCATCTTTGGCAGCAAAGGATGGCACGCTTTGATCAGATACCTTTGCTTCCAACATTGACAAATGCACAGCATGTGTTTTTTGTTTTTTTATTCTGAAAAGACCATTTACACTTTGATTTCCCCCCTGACTGTGGGATTGCTTTTTCATTAAAACTGAATCAGATCTGCTTTTTGTGACAGCATTTTCCGAAATGTTGTCTTCTGTTTGACGCTTTGAACTGTGTCTTACTCCTCAGAGCGTTGCCACCCTGCCTCCCAGCGGAGAGTCACTGAAGATTTTAGCCCGAGAGCTGGGAAACAGGGTCTACACCAAGTACTCTGTGCGGCAGAAGCACCAAAACCAGATGGTGGACAAGTTGCACAACATTTACAACGATTACACAGACCTGCTGGCCAAAGACACAGAGGTAGAGAAATCCTTCTTGTGTATGTACTTCTTATGTGTATTTAGTTTAGCAAAACAGAGTGCGTCTCCTGCTAGTTTATCTGCATGTGCTGTGCAAAATAAATAGTTTTGCATCACAGTATTTACAGTAGAGGCAAACCTTTTTTTATTTATATTTTTGGGGCTGTACAATAATCTAATCCGATTCCGGCTTCCTACATTTAAATGAACAAGATTTACTGTGAAATTTGCATTTATAATGCATATGATATTTCAAATGCATATCAAATGTAGCGCTTCCCAAGCCAGCCAACAGGGGGCGATCTAGTTGTTACAGTGGCAGCCTTTAAAAAAAAGTTTCCTGAATGTTGCACCTGCAGTCCTGAGCAGAAGAAGAATATTTTGGGTAAAAAGTGTTGCTACAATGTTATTTATGTTTTGCTTCTAGGACATGCACTGTGGATAAGGGCCGGTCTGAAAATGAATCCAATGTGGAAGAGTCTTAAACTTGCATTCTTTCTAATGTCCATCAGGGGCCGACTCGGGTTGCAAAAAGAAGACTGGTTGTATAAAAGTCTGAGAAAATGACCCTACTTCTCACTTGAGCCATGAATAATTATGATCTCAATATTTACAAGGCATATAATCAAATAATTGGTATGTGGTTTTCAGCTCTAGTTACATAAAACACAATCCGTGGCTCTCTAGTCGGCTCCACCAGTGCTTTGATAGCTGTGGTACACTGGGGGGGGGGGGGAAACGCCATGTCATCAAGATTGTAATGAGCAACAGCTCATTACACTGCAGTAGAGAGTTATACCAGAAGTTAGTTAAGGTTTGTTTACATGCAGCCTTTGTAGTGAAAATGATGCCTATTATTGTGTTTTTGTTGTTGTTGTGACCCCAAACAATCAACTTTTTACTTACTTGTCTGAGGACCAAATAATGCTTTTTATCCTCTTGGATCATCTCGTTCCTGAAGGCTCCCTATCTGTGTTCTTGTTTTTGGCTGAAATATTTATACATCAAGGCTTTTACAGTATTCATCATATTTCTTGAAACATGAAAGCTTATCTTTTGATTAGATCACAAAAACAGTGCCTGTTTGACACATTCTTTTGGGTCTGAATATCCAAAAATTCTCACGCATGCCGACGCGCCTTCCAAAACTCTGTAGCTCACTCTGAGGAGTCAATGGAAATCAACCCGCTCCCATCCTTCTCCCTCTAGGAGTACGACGTCCTGCCCAGCGAGCAGTGGTGTAAGCTGGAGACGGACCACAGCTCGGGACCCTCGCTGCAGGGAGGAGAGACCCACTGGCCGTACATCGTATCCCTGGAGCTGGGCACCTACATGGTGGACACGATGGTCAAGAACCTCAAAATCAACAGCGACATCCTGAACTCTGCTTTCGAGAGGAAGCTCATCCCCATCCTGTACCACATGTACACCTTCCGCAGCACACGACAGGTACGGTGGCTGTGCGAGTCTTTTTTCCGAGCGCTCCCAGGGGATCAAAGGAGTTGGGCGACCCTGTAGTTGGAAGCCATTGTGCTCCTGCCAAATAGACGGGGCTTTGATAACCTGGTAACGGGATTACTGAGCATTAAAAGCAGAGCAACAAAAAAAAGATCCTTTCAGCTGAGATTTATGTGGAAAAATGGTCAAGGATTATATTTAAAGGGATCGCCTGAATCCTGGGAAAAATATTATTATGAGAACCCTGCGTCAGTTAAACCCAACTATTATATTCATTATGACCTTTTTGAGAACTACACTCAATTAGTCCGATTGAGGTTAACAGTTCTCATTGATATGGGAGGAACCCCCAGTGGAGCAGAAAGTAAAGAAATACCCGAAAGCTCTCGGCCTTCACTCTGAAGCCTATTGCCTCGTACGCCTGTGCACCCGCCTATCCACCTGTGACGCTCCAAAGAATGTGAATCCTAAAACCATTTCTCCCCCCCCCCCCCCTTGTGTGAATTGGCAGGGGGAACAGTCGAGCAAGATGAACGGGTTCTGGGTTAATCCCTTTTTTAGTGTCCCCTTAATTGGCTCGCTGATTTACTGCCACGGGACCCTGCAGGAGGGTGAGCCGACCGTGGCATGGGAGAGGCAGAGAGAGAGAGAGAAAGAGAGAGAATCGTGGACTTTTTGGACTTGATGCACTTTGACACTGTTGCAGAATTTAGTTATTTTTCTCGTAGTCCTCCCCCTCCCCTTTCGCTCTCTCTTTGGAGGTTAGCCCATCAGGGGAGCATCCTAATGATTTTACAGCACAGCATGACAGTCTGACTCATGCAAGCAATGCTGAGGTGTTTTATTTTTTCTGTCGGGTTACTGTATTTATTCTTGCGATGGTCTTTCTGTCCAGTCCTACGCGTTGAATGTACGAGTTAGAACTACCACACAGTATTTCCCCTCCGGCCTGCCACCCTGATTTTAGATGAAATAAAGACAAAGAGAGAAGTTCCTTGAGATCATCTGCAACGTGGAAGCTCGAGTACGTAAGCCACGTTTTAGTGATCACTTTTAATAAAATGAAAATGGGACCGTTCGGTTTAGCTGTGAGGTTTATGGATAGGGATATCGTGCAGTTACTGACTCAAATAGTTTGATCCGGTATCTGAAAATGTGGTTGATCTATTCAAGTCACATCTATGTTTATATACGATATACATTTAAACTGTTTAAGTTTGGCCCAATTTGTCGCTGCATTAATAAAAAAAGAAAAAGCAATTCTGTAAATGAATATTGATGTTTTTATTTGTTACATTTTTGTTTTTTCAAAGCAATTTCTAAGTCAAGCCTGATGTTGCCACATCAAAGAATGAACCCAGTCACTTCCACACAGTGAGGCACGCAGCTCATTAATTAAACACTGGTTTCGGATCGGTACTGGGACTTGGCCGAAACCCAAAGCCCAGCTATCGGTATCGGGACTGAAGAAGTTTGATTGGTGCATCTCTATTTCTGGAGCTTCTGTTATCACAGTCCTTTGTGGCTGTCGGCTATCTGACATTAACTGGTGACTCGCTGTATGACTGATGAATGATATCTTTGATAACTTATGTTTATGCTGGTTGTTTGGGCCCGTACACCGCACGGCCAGACTCCTGCATATGCGGCTGAACTACTTCCCCCTAATTCACCAGCCCGCAACCTCAGGTCCAACCAGTTAAAGCTTCTGTCCGTCCCACTCACGCGCTCGCCTTAAGACCTGCGGTGACCGAGCTTTTGCGGCAGTAGCACCAAAGCTATGGACCGCTCTGCCTGCACCCCTACGGTTTGCTGTTTCTGTGATGTCATTTAGAAACCAACTAAAGACTTTCCTGTTTGCACTGGCGTTCGGTTAAATACATGATCTATGGCCTGCTTTTTGTCTGTTTTTATTTATTTATTGTGTATTTTATTATGCTTTCTTAACTGTTGTAATGCTTTGGCCCCTGTTGTGGTCGATTTGGTTTAATTTGTAAAAAAAAAAAAAAGAAGCACTTTGTGACCTCTGCCTTGGATAAGTGCAATATAAATAAACTTTACTTACTTACTCGGGGCAGAGGTTGTTCTTGTCAGTTATGATTTAAACTTCTATGAATCAGATGCTCGAATATGATTTTTTTTTTTCCTCTCTCTTCTCATTTTGGATTCTAATCGGATTTCCTTTGATGTTTCACCCTCCAGGTCGGCTTCATCAAACCCCACCCCATCCTGACTCAGATGCAGCAGGACGCCATGGAGACCAAGTTGACCTTTGACTCCTACGTGATGCCGATGCTGTGCCCTCCTGTGCCCTGGACGTCTGTCAAGTTCGGAGCCTACCTGCTGACTCCTACCAAGCTGATGCGCACAGTGGAAGGGGCCACTCAACACGAGGCGTTGTTGGAGAAATGCCAGAACCTCCAACCGGTCCTGGACTCTCTCAACCAGCTGGGCAACTGTGCCTGGAGTATCAACAAACCCTTGTTGGACATCATCATCTCCATCTTCAATGATCGGGGCAGTGATAAGCTGGACATCCCTCCTCCTCTGTCGGAGGCCCCCAAAATACCCCACTTCATCTCCCACGATCCCGCTTACACCGCCTCTGAGAAAGCCCACATGAAGAGGGAGGTGATTATTGCCAAAAAGAAATGCAGTGAGATGCACAGCCTTCGCATGGACGCTCTGTATAAACTCTCCATCGCCCACCACATGCGGGACGAGATCTTCTGGTTCCCTCACAACATGGACTTCCGGGGACGAACCTACCCCTGTCCTCCGTACTTTAACCACCTGGGAAGCGACGTCACGCGGGCGGTCCTTGTGTTTGCAGAGGGGAAGCCCCTCGGGCCGAAGGGAATGGACTGGCTGAAGATCCACTTAGTGAATCTGACGGGGCTGAAGAAGAGGAGCTCACTAGACGGACGGCTGGAGTACGCTAACTCGATCATGGAGGACGTCTTGGACTCGGCGGACAACCCGCTCAATGTCAGTTTGTCTTTATTGCTCTTTCCTGTTCATTGACAGCTTAGTCCAGCCGTATATTCATAGTTCCACATAGCAATTTGAGGTTTACACCAATAAAATGAGCAGAAATACAGAAACAGCTATTATTAAAAGTTTCTGAAACATGAGCTTTTTCCGGGAGTGTTTATGCTTATGTTCGCAGTATTAATGTTCCATGTGCTTGTGTTTGTCTTCCTTCAGGGTAAGAAGTGGTGGATGAATGCAGATGAGCCTTGGCAGGCTCTGGCCTGCTGCATGGAGATAGCCAACGCTGTGCGATCTCCCGATCCAACACGGTTCATCTCCCATTTTCCCGTTCACCAGGTAGCATTAAAAACAGCACAATCATTTATCTATTAACAAGAGTTGCATAACGATGTGTAATGTTATTCACCCTTTCACACACATTTATACACATTTATACACTCATGGCAGGGGCTAAGGTAAGGTGAGCTCATGCCGGGGGATCGAACTGCCGATCCTCTGATTTGAAGGACGATCCGCTCCACCACTGAGCAGTATTCAGCACCTCCTCCAGGACAGTAGCTCCAAGGCCTTCAACCTGCTCAAGGATTGTAGATGATACAATATCACAATATCATCAAATTGATGGTAGTTAATTAATTTGCACTGAAATAATGAATACATTAAATGGCTAAATAGCCAAAGGGAGAAACTTGACTTTTAATTGAACAGCATCGAGCACACAGGCGGCCCCGCTGCTCCTCCACACAGAACAGATGCCGCCGCTTTCAGCCAGAGCTCGAGGGTCACGGAGGCAAAGTGAGGGAAGAGCGCAGAGACACTCGGGGCAGAGGCCACATTTTGATGGAAATTAAATGAAAAAGACGAATTCTACAGCTGGCAGGAACATGCATTATCTTCCCTGCAATATTTATATTCTGCTTTTTCATTTCGCCTCGTGAGCTGAACACGAGGACGATGCCGGTACCCAGATCCAGCTAATCTCATTCAAAAGGACTCAGTCTGATGGACAGCTGAACGCAGTTCATTTTTAGATGTATTTTTAACACAGTTAAATAAAATACAAAGAAAATTACCTATTGCCTTTTTAATTCAGCGTGAAAGACAAATAATTGCTCATCAGTTAGTTATGAACACCCTTTGTGACTTCCCTCTGTCTGATCCAGCTGAACGAGTTGGTTAAAGATAGTCGAGCATTAAATGCAAAATTCACTTTGTGACTTTCCTGCTGTGGGACATATATAAATTGTTGTGAACTAACGGCCTCAAACAAATCTTTTCCCTCTTTATTAGGGTTAGGGCGGTCATGCTCATGTGCTTTCTTACTGCGCTTACTCTCTCCTCTCTCTTTTCTCTGTCACCTTCCTAGTTTCTTTGTTGTAGTTTCACCTCCACATTCTTTAAATCATCGGTTCTTTGTTTTGTTCACCTGTAACCCCTCCCCCCCCCTCGCACTGCCCTCTCCCATTTGATGTCGATCCCTGTAATTCTGTTCTCTCCTCCTCCACATCCCCACTTTAATCTCTCCTCTACTTCCCGCCACCTCTCCTCCCAGGACGGCTCCTGTAATGGTCTCCAGCACTACGCCGCTCTCGGCAGAGATGTTATCGGTGCCACATCAGTCAACCTCATGCCCTGTGACGTGCCCCAGGATGTGTACAGCGGAGTAGCACAGCAGGTCAGCACCAGTGGGCTCTTTCATTTTGTTTAGTTTTTTTGGTTTGCATTGTTTTTGTTCCCTACATGGCCTCAGAGTCGACCAACATAGCCAAACTGCAGGGTTGTTTTTTGGGGGTTTTGCAAGGCACATGGCAGTTGCTCAGCTGGTAATATTCAGATGACTCACGATGTCCCCAGTTTCTTACTGTAGGTCCTGAATTTGTTCTTAGTTTCTTAGAGTACGCATATCTAAAGGCTTGAGGCACGTGTGCATACATTTCAGTATCAGAGTTTAACAGAGTTTGCTCACATTTCAGTTATTGTAAAACTAATTCCCGTAGTGATAAAAGCTGGATAAATAAACCTTGTTGACTTGTAAAGATAAGCGGTACAATAAGTAACAGTGGCAACAGTCATGTTGACAATATTAAATCTAGTAGAGCTGAAACGATCAGTTGTTTACTCCCTTAGTTGATCAACAGAAATGGAATCAACAGCTGTGGGAAAATGTTCTGATTCAAACTTCTAAACTCTGAGAATATTTACTGCTTTTCTTCTCCTGATGTCAGACACACAAACATGGCTTCACCTTGGGTTTCATGAAACTGTAATGTAGTGGTTGGTGTATGTTTTTCTTTTGTTTAGGGGAGGGGGGTCCGATAAAGTACAGCAATTTAGCAAAATTGCCGAACACCAAAATCTGAAATACACCTGTAGTGCTATTTATCAACCTTGATCCACTTAAGTAGATCATAACTCCCTCTGGAGTGACCTTAAATTCATTTAATACATTTTTTTTTTTAATGAAAAACAGAGGTTTAGTGGCCTTCCCTGGTGTTGGTGGAACTTTGTTCCACAGCAACCACACAGAGAGCTGCCTTATCTCAAAATGGACTCACAGGCAACCGATTAATCGGTCCGTGATGAACCTTTTTTTCGGCACTTCTTCTTCCCTGGTTATATGAATTAAAAACCTCCTCCAAAAGAATAGTTTTGAACAGAGCCTGTTTTGTCATTTAGCGCCCACGTAAATGTGCACATCTGTATGTACGACATAGGTGGAGGAGTTCCGAGTGCGGGATGCACGGAGCGGTTTGAAGATCGCCCAGGTCCTGGAGGGCTTCATCAGCAGGAAGGTGGTGAAGCAGACCGTGATGACGGTCGTGTACGGGGTCACGCGCTACGGGGGACGCCTCCAGATAGAGAAGCGACTGAAGGAGATTGATGAGTTCCCAAAGGTACGCTAGTGCTGATGGATCGGGGGCTTTCCTCACACTCACCGCATACTGTTTTATTTTTAGGGTTGTATCAGCGTGGTATGTTAGAGAGTGGCCTTTTAGCACAGGAGCTCCTCTGAGTATCTCCTTACGTCTTCCTCTTAGGCTTTACATTCTTACACACACACACACTGAGCCCACACCGACTCGTAGTGATGTACAAGGAAGTCAATCATCCCCGGCTATTATTGCTCCATTGTCTCCTGCATGTGCACAAAGACGTTTATCACAAAATTGGCAGCGACGTATAATTTGTCCACCCTAAAAGGAGTCCAGTAGCTTTGACCTTGACAGTAAGACTCCCACCACGCTGTCTCTTAGGGAGTAAGTAGAAGCTTTTAAAGTTTCTGTTAGTCAAGCTAATTTATGTATCATCTCATTGCAGTGAAATACGATATTGCACGGGCCTATCAGGCCAGGAGTGTAATGCAACAACAGATCTATTTGATATCCTGTGCACAGTCATTATGAATCTATTTTTAGTTCGGAACCGATTTGGTTGCAGGGAAATGGATCCGCCCATTCTGTCAAACGACACCATGGCAGGGGGATGGAGGCGTTTAATCTTCTTATAGTTTATTATCTGTCAAATAGCTATATACGTCCTTACAATAGTTGGCGTTAATCTCATTGTCCGTATAGATGGGATCGGCATGATCCCGCCGTCAGTGTATCTGCCAGCTCGCAGCAGGAGGATTGAGCTAAATGACTTCTGCATAATGTCCCTAATTGTTTAAACAGGGAATTAGGGGTGAAGTGTAATTGTGAGTGATTACAGGGGGTCGGATGAGGCAGCTCCCACAGAGGAAGATATCATATCGCTGTAATGATATGAGAAATATACCACGCTCATTCGGTGCTGCAACTTTCATCACTTGTATTAGCGTTTTACATGTAATCCCTAATTATCACCGAGTGGGGGAAATGACACACAATATATAGTTTGTTTTAATGAGAAATGCAGCGGAGCACAAAGGTATTGTTTGTGTGTGAAAATAAATACTCGAGCCTAATTCATGTGTTGTATTTCCAGGAGCATGTGTGGGATGCATCTCACTACCTGGTGAGACTGGTGTTCAGTGGCCTAAAGGAGATGTTTACAGGGACCAGAGAGATCCAGGTAGGTTCATTGCACCGACATCAAGTCAAATACATTTTCTCATCTAACAAATCACCACAAATATCACATGCAGTATCCACTTTCAGGCATGCAGTAAATCCTAACCCCTGGTTTAGAGTAACATCCATTTTGGTAACTTTTCATAAAATTTCCTGATAACAGTGTTCCATAAAGGCAGATGTAATTTGGTACTTTTGAGACAAAGGTCAACTGACACACTTACGCTTGAAGGAATACTTCACCCTTTACAATTGCTATTTGTTTACCAATTACTCACAGCACGTTACCTTAAATTCTTTAATTGAAGTAAATGAGGGTCGAGTTTAATTAACAACAGCAAAACTATATCAAAACAACCGTTTGCAAACTCGCTCAGCCTAATAATAAGTCTAGTTTATTCAGTGGTAGGCCCAAACACATGCATTTTTGCTAAAACCTCATTATTTAAGAAAAGAACTTCTGCTACAGTCCGTCTCATGCTTGTGCTGCAAGTCCAGACGGGTCCAAAGTGTTTTAAATAACATTAGAGACCTGGATTCTACTAAAGGAGTTGTGTGAACGTTAATTTGCTGTTTAATAAAAAAGCCTGGCCTCCATTTACTTCAATTCATTAAGGAATTATTCCTTTTTAGTCTATTTTCGGATTCTCGTGGATGCTTGCGAAGAAAAAGAATGAAAGAATTCAGGGTTGGTAATTTTGTGGATGAAGTATCCCTTTAATTCCAATTAATTGCGAGTGTAACCTAAAGAGCTAAACATGCAAAATTGTTTACAAAAAAATGTCTACAAACAAACACACAGTTCAACATATATGACGATTAAAGTTTCCAATAATGGATGAATGTTAAATTGGGTTTACATTGAACAGTTTTCTCTTTTTTTTTTTTTCAAATAAATTTGTTTTGAAATCAACCACTATGTATAAACCCAACATACCTCACTTACTCTTAATGAGATAACAGAACATAATCCCTAATTTCCCCCCAGGAAACTTATTATTAAGGAGTTGTAAAGTAACAGGTTACTCCAGTTTCTAACTACTGACCTACTACTCCACATTGGATGATATTTTATTTTTATTGATGGCTTAGTTTACTTCTGTATTACCGTGGCAACGACACCCATTCATCACATAGAGTCCATTTATAGCTTTGGGACGTGCACCTGGTCGGGTGTGTGTGTATTATCTCCACAGGCAGAGAGGAGTCTGGCAGCAAATAGAACCGCCACCCACTGCCGCTGTGTGTCCTCTGGGGAATGTGTCGGCATGGCCCAGTCTGAGAGGAAAAATACCCTTACCCATCATACCTTGCTGCCACCCGTGTGTGTGTGTGTGAGAGAGTGTGAGAGAGAGCGCACCTGCTGCTTCTAAATAGGTCACATCCTCATGTGTTTCCCAGCGGAGGGAGAGAGAATATTCCCATTGCTGTCATCCCTGACCTCTCTGTATATTTCCCATTTATCAGCGACTCATTCTCCTCAGACGGTGGTCCTTCTGTCCGTCTGCTCCTCAGTCTCCCTCTGCCTCTTATCAATCTATTGATTGATTGATCGGGTAATCTCTCCAGCTTCCTCGTCCGCTAATCTCCCGTTTCTTGGCTGTGCTATCTCCATGTCATTGTATCTGGGACTATAAGGAGGGGAGGTGGTGATGAATGCAGCGGCTTTGGGGCCAGACGGCTACCTCAACTTGTTAGGACCAATATATCCTCCCAACAGCTCTCTGTGTGCCTGCATGTGTGAGGAGGCACTTGTGGGGCAGTAATAGGGGGCTCTATTCTTGGAGGTAGACTGTGCCAGACACAGCTTCATTTTCTTTCTTTTTTATAGCATCGAACAACAACAATAATTCACATGTTCCTCAGCAAGTTTGCAAACATTTGTTTTGCTCCAAGAAGTAGAACAGCAGACTGGTCCCCTTGACGGCGCGGGGCTTGAGAACCGAGATCTCCATTGACAACACCTGCTTCTGCAATTGCTGTGCATTTGATAATAAATAACTTTAAGTTGAAATGCAGGGATGATCAGTCGACGCTGTGGAGAGAAAGTTCCTGTTTTCTGTTTGTTGTGCACCGTAGTGTCCTTTTTTATATGTGAAGCCTGATTTATTAAATCTGCCACTCAACTGTCAAAAAGCTCTGATTTGAGCTTGATTGCTGCGTTACACACACACACACACACACACACACACACACACACACACACACACACACACACACAGTTACAAACATAACAAATAGGCAGACTCACACTCTTGATTGGTGAAAGGGGCTTTTAATATTTTCCGAGCACGCCCTCACTTTAACTCTGCTGGCGTCCATCATGTGTTGCAGGATTGGCTGACGGAGAGCGCCAGGCTCATCTCCAAGTCCGGCCACACTGTGGAGTGGGTGACGCCCCTGGGTTTGCCCATCATTCAGCCGTACCACCGCACACGCAACCAAGTGGTGAGTCTCACACTAAAGCTGCTTTTTCCGACTGCAGGAACTTAGTAACCTTCTGAGGAGCTCGTTGTGTTTCGACCGGGGTCTAAATTACAGGGATGAACGTGGGGTTGAAGGAGGCACTCATCCAGTCTGTGTATTACCCACGGTAGATGAAGGTCAGCGCCACAACAGACAGGAGCAAAGCAAAGCAATACACACACACACACACAAACGAAGACAAACACAAACAAACGTACGTTCTAAAAGAACAGGAACTTTCGGGACGGGGTTTGCAGAGATGCCGCAGCTTCAACTTGCGTCCCGCCTCGTTCATAAAACAAGGAAGTACTCGAGTATCAATTTAGGTTCGCAGCGAGACAAAACCGATCAAAGGTTTGTTTTTTTTGTTTTTTTAAAGACCAACAAGCTGGTAAACTGAACTACAGGCTGCAGAGTGTGTTTACCCAACCATCAGCAGTCCTCGTCACTTGTCATTTTTCATATGTCGGCGGACTAATTTGCCTCATCTTCGCAGGCCGCTATGGAGACACGGACAATAATGAGTTTATTTCCTTGTTTACTTCCACATCACCGGCAGCTTAAGGCATGTGTGTGGGTTGTAATAATTTGTATTGTAAGTCTCACCTTTCACACCATTCTCAATACTCAACGAACCGCTTCATAGCACACATTGTACACACCTTTAATGACTCGGGAGACATTTATCATCCTGTTTACATCCAGACTGATCCTATAAACCCCTGTGTGAACCAGCTTAGTGCTGGTGCAGTGTAATGTGTTTCAGACTTGACCCCTCATTGTCTTTTTGTTCTAATATTTCCATGAGGTATTGGATGATCGCTTTGGATGATCACTTTGACTATAATCATAATTTAACAGTGCAATTTCCACTCGTTATATTTCATTGGACTTTGATGGAATTTCTGATGAAGCTGGTAATAAATCAGGGTGGCCAGTTAGCGGTGAGTCAGAGGCGTACGGTCGGCTCACACACACATGAGTCATGCGAGTGTTTACAGACAAATATAATAACACTAAGAACAGCGGCATGCCTAATAGCTGTCGGCTCATAACGAGCTATAAATCTTGTTCAAATTCATTGTTTTGAGCCACTGGGAGCGAGCTGCCGTCCTCATGCAGCATGCCCACAGATTTTTGCTTAACTCATTGTGGTTTGGCTCCACGAGCATAGGCCCAAACTACTTTGCATGCATTTGGATCAGCCTGTTTTCAACAGATAGATAAGTGCTCTTATCTGCACAAATGGGAACTTGACTGGATGCACTCGACACTCACTGGGCTGTCCAGGTTTTCTATCTGGACTTATTTCATAATGTCTCAAAGCACAAAGTGAGCGTGTGAGCTGTGCTGTTGGTCTGGCTTTGAGTTTGGCGTGTCCACTTCTCATCCCCTTCGGGTTGATCTCTATTTTTAGGTAAAAACCTAAATAATTCAATTTTTTTTTTTGTGTTTGCTTTTTTAATTCTTCTTTCTTTTTCTTCTCCAACTACCTACAACAATGATTGTTTCAGTCTTCTTGCATGCAGGACACCCAGTGACTCACGAAGGCATGAGTACTGGATGCTTTGCAGGGTGGAATGTACGATGGTTTGGGTGCAGGAGTGCATCACTGATGGTGTCGTGTGATTGCTGTGAGTGCCTCTACTGTAATGGAGCCCAACAACATCACTAGAGCTGTCCGTCACTGTGGAGATCCTGACAGTAGCACGTCTGTGTGCCAGCACATCTGCAGATAACGTGTGTGTGTGTGTGTGTGTGTGAGATTTATATATAATCCATGTTGACCTCTACATCCTTAAGGTCATTAACTAAGTGAAAGGAGAGACGGACACACAGCGTATGCCAAGCACATGCAGAAAGATAGCTGATGGGCTGGCCCAGCATGCCGCCTGCTCTTTATGATGACATCAAGCAGAAGGTTGGCTTAGAGAGGGAGTGACACCTCATAGGAAGGTGCAAGAGAGCGAGGGTGACAGATGGCGGGGTCTCCTGAGGGTGCATCTCTCTGTGTGTGTGTGTGTGTGTGTGTGTGTGTGTGTGTGTGTGTGTGTGTGTGTGTGTGTGTGTGTGCGTCTCGATGAATTAGGCCGATTTTCTTTGATTTAATCCGCTCCTTTTTAATGTCCAGCATGGACAAGGAAGCTGATTAGCATGTGTATTTTCAAGGCCTAATGATGATGAATGAGATGATGACTTCACGGATGAATGAGTTTTTTTTTTTTTTTTTTTCTTTGCTCACGTTTCACAGATAACGTTTTTTTCATCCCCCGTCAATAAGTCTCTAATCCAGTTGCATCATTGGGCAACAACAATGAAACTTTGCAGAAAGGTCACCTTTTTCCTGCGTGGCTGGATTAAATCCAATCTCCCAGTCTCCTCTCTGCCTCTTAAATCCAAGGCCACCGTGTTTCTGGGGGTCATTAGTAATTAGACTCTCGATAGAACAGGAAGATGAAGTGTGATGCACAGAAAGAAAACCAATAAGGGGAGAGAACGGAGCGACACGAGCACCATCATGCATGTTTGTGTGTCTTTGAGCATTTCTGGTTGTTTGTTCTTTTTCTTTCTTTTTTTCGGAGAGGAGTACGTATGCCGGCGAGTGTAGCCGAGTATTTTCCATGGCTGATCGGAGTTGAGGAAATTAAAGTAGGATGGAGTAGCTGAATGGAGCTTGAACATACATCAGGGAGGCTGCTTAACAGGATTGGGAGATGCTAATCGGATCAGAGGTCACTCTGGCTCATATTCCTTGTTTATTTCTCACTCTCCCCTCCCGGGCAAGGTTACAGTGAAATCTCACTCTCAGGGAATGGTGACACAAGGGAGTCGTCAGCTGGATTTGACTGGATTTGTGAGTTCATAGCGTGACTAAAAGCTGAGTGATCTAATGTCCTCTATGTGGAAAGATGCAGTCAGGTTTGGGTTTTTGCTCGTCATTGGCGGACAGTTAGGCTTTGCTATTTTTTCCCGTACAGTACAAGTAGCAATATGGTCCACTGTCAACATTGATAGATAGTTTAATATGATGTGGTCTAAGCCGTAAGAGTTAACTAATAAGAAACTAAGTTATCTTCCTAATCATGGAGGGATTATGAGACAATGGGTTCCCGTGGGGACGGACACACAAAACAGGAACCTACCCACTGAGAGAGAAACAGTTTGTGGTCACTTTGTATTTCTTTGTGGTCATTCTGTGTCTATTTTTTGCTCGTTGTTGCATCTATCTTTGGTTGCTGTGTGGTTCATTTGAGTTATTTTGGTGGTTTTGCGACCGTTTGATGTTGCCTTGTGTCTCCTTGTGGTTGTTTTGCAGCACTTCAGGGTCGTTTGTGCTCCATTTGCGTCTCCTTGTGGTTGCTTTGTACATCTTTGTGGTCAATTTCTACCTCCTTTGTGGGCATTTATCATCTCTTGGCTAAAAAGAGGATGCACCTCTGTCTGGTCTACTTTTCCTTTGCATAGAATTGGAAACCTTCTCGGGGCCTGTACAATGTCGTCTTTTCTATTTCCGGGGGAACTAGGTATCTCTAAATGTCGGCGCCATGCCCTCCATACCTCCTTTTTGCCTTGGAACAGAAGCGAGCCGTTCCCAGGGGTGGCATGGAGTTTCGGTGATCTTGCAGAATCTTTTGGCATTTTGGGGCTGAAAATAATGAATGCGGTTTGCGTTTCAAGGGCATCCCAGAGTGGAAGAAAAAGACAGTTTGATAGCAAGAAGGTTTGGAAAAGGTCAGTGGAAGTGTGGCGAGACTCAGGAGCCGTGTGTGTCGGTGTCAAAGAGTCTGCAGCTGTCTTCAAGAGAAGGCGAGGTGGAGAACCCGGTGACCCGGAACCGCAGAGAAAAGGAAGCTGCGTCCACTTCAATGGATGAGACGCGTGTGATAAATAGGGATTCCCCTTTTTGGCAGCACAGCTTATATGCGGTTGGTGATGGCGGTTGTATCCGTGACCATCTGTGCTGCCACTCTCGTGTGATTTAGGCTGCAGGAGCCTATTCCCCACAGACACACACAGCAGCGTCAGCCAAGGTCTCATTCATCACAGCCTCTGGGTTTGAGTCAGGTCTTGGACACAAATCATGCACGTATGCATTATAATGAACAGGGGTTTTAGTGTAGGATAGTGACCTCATTTACAGTGTGGCAGTCCATTGCTCACACCAAACGTAACCTCCCTCTCTTTCACCCACACACCTTTTTGCATCTCTCTCTTTCTGACCTATCCGTTGGCACACAAAGAGGCAGATGATGGACAGATTGGATGAGATAGCAGCCATGGCAGGAACTAATGGGGTTTTTACCACACTACTCTTCTTTTTAAAAACCATTTCTTGACAATTGTGTGATTCTGTCATTCATCACACAGCGACCTTCAAGTATTCAACTGCAACGTCCGAACCGAGTAGCTCACAGGCTCCTTTAAGCTAGCTTTGATGTGCTTTCAACCAACACCTGTCTCTTTAATCCCTAGTTTGTAATTGTAGCGATCCCTGTTACCCCGCGAGTATCGGGCAACACACGGTAGTTTGCAGGTCCGTAACAAGCTTTATTTCCGGTAAAGTGCAGGTATGTCTGGGTTGTCGTTTCCTCGACTGTCAGCCGTTCCATCGTCTCTGCTACCTCTCTCCCCACTCTTCCTCAGCCACTGCTTATATGGGAGACACACACACACACACACACACACACACACACACACACACACACACAAAAAAAGGCTGATCACAACTCATCCCGGCACCTGTTCCCTGAGTCGCTTCTCCCCTCCCCCTCTGCAGCTGAGCTAACCACGCCCCTGCCGCCACAGTAATATTTACAATGTTAGATGTTTTACAACAAGGCTGTCATAGAAATATAATTTACAGAAAAGTATGTATACATTGTGGCAGTCTTATTACCATCAAAGCACCTCCTCCATCGTTTTCTACGTAAACAGTAGATGATGTAGAAGATCAAATATAACAAAAGTGTAATCTCTATCAATATCTTAATGCACTAAAGTCATTTTTATATTAATACTATTGTCATACAGCTAGCGGCGTGGCTCAATGGATCGGTTGGTTGTTCCACCACTTTGGTTGAGACTGAAACATCTTGACAACTATTACATTTTACAATTGCCATGACATTTTTATCCAGGTTTTCATGGTCCCCAGAGGATGAACGGCACAGAACAAATTACTTCTCCTCTTGCACCATCGTGAGGTTGGCAGTTTCGTTTGTAAGGGGAAATATCTCAACAACTGTTGGATAGATTGCGATGACATTTGGTGCAGATATCCCTGGTCCCCAGAGGATAAATCCTACTCACTTCCTACTGACTTTTCCATATCACTCAATAATCTCAGTGGACCAATTTCAAAAAGTGTCACCTGATTTCGTTATAAATGGCAGTCTTGATGTCCCAATTTCCAGCTCGTCGTTTTCGTCGATGCTGAGTAAAATCAATGAACTGAATCATTGAAGTAGCACTGTAAGTCTGCTCTAGGGTGCATTTTCCCCCGTTTTAAAGGTGTGAAAAGACCTCCCCATCAGGGCCCATTCAGATAATGCCCTCCTAAAACCTTAACAGCAATAGGGAGAGCATCAAACATGAAATGTCTGGTTTCCAGGAGGTCATTTAGACTCAGCCAGGACATGTAAGCCTCACTCTGAAGGGCTCTGCTCTAACAACTAAGCCGTCATGCTGCCCAAAAGGAAAAGATCTGTTTCTTTTTTAATTCATTTTAATTTGATTGGACCTTAAATCAAGGAAATGGAAGCATTGTTGTTCTCGTGTGAGCCTTTAAATAATCTATTAATTTATATTCTTGTGGGTACATTTTCGCAGTAACTAACGATACAAATGTCTGATGACTTTTCACAATAAAAGCACTGCGCTCAGAGTATTATTGAATTGATACGGCAAAACGTTTCCGCATCGGTGGAAAAAAAATCGTCGGCTTCCTGTCGCCGGTCGTATCTCGCTCCTGATAGTCGCCCGTCGTTTGCACCCGGGCTCGGCTCCAAGGTGTCGGGGAAAGACTGCCCTGCCACAGATGCCTTGGCACCGCGAACTGGATGGACCCTCAAGGCTTCGGAGATTAGAGCGCTAAGTCTTTCCCCCACTAGGAACTAAAGGCTTTGCTGTTGGTCGTGGAGCGTGTAAAAAAAAAATTATGTTATGAAGAAAACAGCAGAGATCAAAAGCAAGTATTTGCCTGATGTCCTCTGAGTGTGTGCGTGTAGACCTGCAAATACCGTGCTGTGGTTGATATATCCGGCCTTCTCCACTGAGGGTTGTTTTGATAATATTCCTATACTTGTATACTATAGTAAAGTAGTAGTACTATATACTTTGATTACCACCTACTTTAACTGAGGAGTAGCATCGTAGCACAAGCGGTACTTCAGTAATGGGGATTCATTTCCTTTCTCTGTCTCTCTTTTCCATCTATTTCCTGTATGCGATGATTGTGCGCCACCATGAACTAACTCATCTCCTGCCCTGTTTGTGTGTGGATGCAGATGTGTTTATTTACCCTTTGTCGATTTTTGTATTTGCCTTTTTGTCTGAGAACAGGTGAGACTCTAGATGGCACTTTACTTCCTTAATGCAACGTAATTCCTCTTGAAACAAGATGCCGGGGTGAGGGATTATTTTATAAGGAGGGGTGGGATATCTTAAAAGAAAAAAGGATGATGTAAAATAACTCGGAACAGCGGAAAGAAAATAGACTTTTCTCTAAATAGTTTTATAACTTTTAATAGAATGACATTTAATACCCTTTTTTAAATAGATAGACCTGCCAGTACAAAGACGACCACAGCAATTGTTGATCAGTAAAGCAGAGTCGAACCTTTGAACCACAATCGCAGCCTTCATGTCAGCTGTGGGTTTGTTGTGTTGATTTTGTGCTCTGCAAAATGTTCTGGGCCTTTCAAGTAATAAACCGGGCATTTCATTTATTAAAGTGCAAATTGTGTTACCATTTTTAAATTCTGTTTTTCTTCATTCATTTTTTGCAACATAGTCGTAAAATACCATACACACAGGTTAAAGTGTCCAATTTAAAACTCTAAATGTATATTAGATTTTCTTGTCATGATTTCCAGTTTTCATCCTCCCAACTTTCTTTTTTTTTTTTTTTTTTTTACTTAAGCTCTTGATATCTAATGTTTGCCTCCAAAGGTAAAATATGTATCCAGTATGACTACATGTATGTAGTGCTGAAACAATTAGTCAATCAATAAATTAGTTTATCAACTGAAAATGAATCTGCTACTATTTTCATAATCGATAAATAATTTTAAAGCAAATGTGACGTACGGTATGTCGCTTCCAGCTTCTTCAATGTGATTTACTGCTTTTCTTTGTCGTCTATCACGGTAACTTGAATATTTTGGTATTTAAAGACCTATTTCTCATTTTTATTTTATATTTTTTTTTATTTAACTTTTGATGTATAATTTCTTCTAGTTTCCTCTATTTTAAGAACATTAATGAAAAATAATTGTTGGCCTAATATTTTGTATTTCCTTGTTTCAAGACTGCAGTTAAGCTGCCTAACGCTCATATGCAGTAAAACAATAAAAACAAGGGACCAGACATCTTGTTCATAATTAGACTTTAACTTCCAAACGTTATCGGCCGGTTGGACTTTAGATGATTACCCCGCTCATTTCTTTGTCTTTGTTTTGCCCTCCAGCTGAAGAGCACCATGCAACACATCAACCTCCAGATCAGCCACGACTCCAAAGAGTAAGTCGTCCTGCAGCTAACGTCTGTTCTCTGTCCTCACATTGAAAGTGACCCACAGCAGATGAAATACATCTTTATTCTCTCATGGAACTCGTTGACATTTTTGTGTCGACGTGTCATATTTGTAATCCGGAACAAAGACACCAGATAGCTGATGAGAGAAACTGTGTTTACAGCAGCGTTCTGTCTTGGTTTTGTTTTTGTCTTTCGTGAGTTTGCAGTCACACGTTTCTAAAGTGTAGCTGCAGACCGCCTGACAACTCTCTTTGCAGCTTTTAGAGGTGAATGGAAGTAGAAAGTGAAGCTCTCTGGAGGCAATTAGCTTACATTTTACAAGGAAAAATAGGTTCAGCTGCAAAAAAGCTCTTTCTCCACTCACTGTTTCCACTAATTGCCTCCTCAAACTCGGATGTAACTTTGCTTTTGTCAAAAGGAAATGGTGTCAGAGGTGTTTGGGAAAACGTTTAAAAGCATAGTTTTACACTTCCAATTTAAAATGAAAGAAGTCCAAATGCAAGCAGAAATTTGTTTAAAAAAAGACTAGAAGCTTCATTTATGGATGTACAACACAATATACTGCAAAAATCTAATTACTGCTAAAATAGTACACACTTCTTAACAAGAAAAAAGGGGGTTTATGCAAAAGTACGCATCATAAATAGACACAAATAGTTTCAAGATGAGTTTATTTTACGAGGCGTACATGTGACATTATTCAACATCAACAAAAAAAATGACCAATGGGTTAAATTAGAATTATATAGTGAAAGTGAAGCTAAATTCAGATAAACGGTAAAAACACCTCAAAGCAAAGCAAAGCAAATCCACATGTTATCCTCTCTAACTTATTGATAGTGTTCATTTTGTACACGAGAACTATGATGAAATGTGTCGACTCAATATTTATATCGAACATGCGATATCTTTGACAAAGAAAGATGAAACTAAAGTGTTGGGCTGGTGGTTTAACGCATATTTTTGCATGTTATTCCCATTGACAAATTACAATTACTGGTTTTGGATGGACCAGATTAATTGAAATGTTCAATATAATTTAAGGACCTGAAAAGAATATTTGACTAAAATAAAGTAAGACAGAAAACATATTGACTAAAGGTTTATTGTTATTAAAATGTAATGACTTTTTGTCAACTAAAACTAGTATCACTTTGTCAACATATTTGATCTAATAAGTTTGCAGTCTGTTCAGCTCACTCATTTTTATTGCAGCAAATATTATTCTAGGACCAAAAAGTTTATAATTAATTAAATAAAAGATCGATACTTGACTTCCGTGTATCGATACAATATCGCCACGCCAAACATCGCTATACTATGCTGCATCGTTTTTTTCCCCCCACCCCTACTGATCGGTGAGAAGACGGGAGCACTGAAGACAGATATGACAAAAGACTGACAGCCGTCGTCAACGTGACATCAGTGTGAATTCTTAAAAAAACAGCCGGAGCAGCAGCAGGAGGGGCGGAGGGGTGGAGGCCCTTGAAAATGTAGCTGTCAGAGAAACGCATCCGTGTTTCAGAGGCTGACATTCGGAGCCAAACCGGACACAATCGCCGTGGTCGACGCTTCCTCGGTTTTTCCTTCCACACACAGCCTGCACCCGCTGTAATTAAGGACCCTAAAAAAAAGCGTCTAAGCCTGCAAAGCCCTCGCCTCCCATTGCTCGTCCCTCCGTCCCTCTCGTCTTTAGGGGACGGACGATTATCCAGGCCTCTAAACTGCAGTGTCAGCGTCCGTCATCTCTCGTGAACCCAAGTGAACCATCAGCTCTTTACATTACATTACATTACATTTCATCAGCTCTACGGGGAGAACAGTTGCACTGTAGAGAGAGAACCCTTAGAGTACTGACTTTGCAGCTTTCCAATCTGCCGGGCCTACGGGAGATACAGGCGACGTGTTTGTTTTGTGTGTGCACATGTAGGTGTGAGACAAAGGAGGGGGATAAAAAAGAGAAAGACAGTCTCGTCCTGAGTGTAGACAGCTGAGTGAGCTTGCAAATAAATCTCTAGGAATCTTGATTTTTTGTTCAGCTCAAGCCCAACACAGCAGAACTAAAGGCGCTCTGATAAAAGTCTAACATTTCCCAGCCAAAAATAAAGCGGACAGAAGGTAAACAAGACTGACAGACTGTGTGTGTGTGTGTGTGTGTGTGTTAGCTTTGGGTTTGGCTCGAGCTCTCTCCGCTCTGTCTCCATTCCCATTAGAAGAGCGTTCTGGTCTGTGGCAGCCCAGAGGATTTGAATGGCACAGGCTCAGGGTAATGGGAACATGCGATACAGATTGTCTGGATGCTGTTTTTTTTTTTTTTTTTGTATTTTTCTTACTGCCAGTTCCATCATCAGTAGCAGCAGTGCTGCATTCATATTACCTTGTCCTGTTTCTTTTTACGTCACTTCTATATTTGTGTGCTCTCGTATTGACTAGATAACCAGGCCCATCATATAAGACAGCTCTTTTAGATTATGGACCACAGGAGCTGGCAAAGCGATGTACAATAGATATACAATGTGTGTTTGGCTCTAACAATGTGTGTGTGTGTGTGTGTGTGTGTGTGTGTGAGGGAGGAGTCTAGCAGTCCTCTCCAGCTCTGCACTCGCTGAGCCACGACCAGCAAATTCACTGTAACATCTGACTTAAAAACATCCTCAAAAGAAGAATTGAGTGTTAATGCAATTCCTATGAACATGCAGCGTCTCCCGAGTCGTGCATACACTTAAAAAAGGGAATCGAAATATAGGATTGTTTACTGTCTCCCAGGGAATTAACAGAGACGTTCATAGCGAGGCCACTTCAGTCGAGTGAAGAAAAGTTAGCTGAAACGTCCCATTTTGGTTTTAGAAAGCAGCAAAGTTCTGATTATTATTGTTAATTTGTATATGTCTGTGCTTGGCTTTCCGTCTCTTCCCAGGAGGCCGGACACAGTTAAACAGAAGAACGCCTTCCCGCCAAACTTCATCCACTCTCTGGACTCCACACACATGATGCTGACCGCCCTCCACTGCTACAGGTATCCGTCAACATCCTGTACTCACAGCGAGGAAATCAGGAATCTTTTCTTTTTGGCTTCTCTTGGAGTCATTCATCTTATAAAGGCAGTCTGTAATATGCTTCTGACATTGTCCCTCCATGTATGCATGACCTCAAATAGCATTTTTTCCCCATTGTACCCTCTCGCCTTGAATGCAATTATCGCCTCAGACACGGTGAGCGTTGTATGATATGCCTTGTAATATTAGCTCAACTCACAGAATGGGGCCCTTGACAGGTGCGATAACTCACGCGTGATTTGAATGAGCGTCCGCCAGGGCTTTAGCAATTATCGTCGTGTAATGCACCTTTTCTTTCAAAGTCTTACTTTATTTTTAACGTCTCCTCTGTCTTCGGTGCTCTTTCTCTGATTTTCACTCGCTGCACTTTCTTCGCCCCTCTCTGGTCTCAGTGCCGGCCTGACATTCGTCTCGGTTCACGACTGCTTTTGGACCCACGCCCTCACTGTGGACACCATGAACAAGGTATCGCTCTTTTATACTCATTCATCATCCTTATCCTCCTTTCAGAGCTGTTTCATCCTGTTTTCCTACCATCAGGGTTTAGAATTCACCTCTTTTTTTTTTTGTGAAAGTTAACATCCCTTGTGCTAAAGTAGAAGCATCCGCTCTGTGAAGCCAAACTGAATATTCTTCCCAGTGTCACAGGTTTGCAGGCTGCTGGCTAGCGCCATCAGAGAGAGCCTGGGTGAATAGCTGTCCCTGCATGCTGAAACTAGCTCGTCTACGGGCCCAGACTGAGACACAGTTTAGCATAAAATGGATCAAATTACCATAAAGACCCAGTTCTCTGTAGATGTAAGCTTCAGAGCACAGTCACAGTTTTATGTCTTCATCCAATCTCAGAGGAGTTACAACCAATGAAGCAGTTCTCTCCCAGTACATTTATTCTCTCTCATATTCTCTTGATGTGCGCGTACGCTTTCCTCATTACACAGGTAATTGAGCAGGGCGGCAGAGGAGGGGTATTTGATATCTTAGTCAACACCTAAGCACGTCAAGAAGGTCCTTATTTAAATGAGGACGGATCCATCATTCATCCTTCATCCTCCCCCCCCACTGCTGCCAGTACAGACGGGTTTCTGGGTGACGTCACTGATGCATGCACAGTTGGGTGGGGGGGGTAGAAAACAAACCAGAACGACTGAGAGCTTATGAGAAGATAAACATGGGGATTGTGTCTGTTGTTTAAACTGCACAAACCACAAGATCAATGCATGGAAAATGTCCAATAATTCTAGCTCTAGTGGATTTCTAGTAAGCGGTGGATGGTTTTGCAGCGAGACCGGTGAGGAAGAAGCATGTTATGTGTCGGATAAGACTACTCGCACTGCAACTGGGTGTAGCTCTCACAATGTTTATTAAAGTACAAATCCATCCACCTATTTGTATGCACATTTTCAATTTACGCATAAAAAAAAAAAAACACAATAGAAACACTTGAAAATTCGCTAAATGTTCTATATAGCTTTTGAGATAAAATTATAGGAGCCCTTAGGAAAAGAAATCTGAGGATGTTTTGTTTTGCTTCTTCTACAGTGGTTTAATGGCACCTGACTGTTTATGTCAATGCACCCAACACAACAACACACTTGCAATACATTTTGATTAAAAAATAATCTCCATTGAGTTGAGCTTGTACACGCAGCAAACACGTGAGGTTTTGCTCTCGTACCATACGATGAGAGATCTTGAATATATTTAGTGTCTTCTATACATTTCTTCAAATTTGACACAGATCTGACTAGATTATGGATGAGAGCCAAGTGTGAACAATAGCTTTGACTTCTGAGACGTTTTTTATAGACGTGTTTTGACGCCTGTTACTCAAATTCTTTTATTAAATGTATCGGTTCACACTGATGCATCTCGCGAGACGGCATTCAAGTCTATTTTTGACACATCTAGCAAAGTGTAATCTGCATAGACGGCTGTTTCGATCACAGAAATATCCCACGGTGAATGTATTTTTAGTTTATTAACCGCATCTGGAGTCTGTGTGGAGAAACCGCTTATGCTCAACGAAGTCTCTTTCGATGGGGAAACCTGGAAGTTTCTGACTCGAATACGTTTTTCACACGGCCTTAACCCTCTTCTCTATGATTACGTGTAACCTGCAGCAAAATGAATGGCTTTTTCAAGGTTTTTGTGCAGCACCGTAAATCAAATCCACGCTATACCCTCCTTGTTCTACACATAGATCTCCCATGCAGCCAAGGCAGAGCTGTTTAATGTTGTCGGTCAAGGCTTTGAGTAACTCCAAGTACGCTTCCTCCTCCCGTCAGGTCTGTCGGGAGCAGTTTGTGGCCCTGCACAGCCAACCGATCCTTCAGGAGCTGTCCAACTTCCTGCTGCAGAAATACTGCGGCGGCCTCCCGTGAGTCCTACACACACACCTGCATGCAGCAACACGTTTGATTGTTGCCTCTCGCATACATGAAGTCATACATGAAGTCTCAGGAGCAACACGGTGGTCAGTTATTGGGTTTATGATAATAATAAAAAAAGCTGTTTTTCATAGCATTTCCTATTTGGAAACAAAAACAACAAAAAAGAAGAAGAGAGAAAAGCCGGTGAATTTGCTGTTTTAGTAAAGCTGACCAGAGACTCAGGTCATTTTTATAGTAAAAAAACAAGAAAATCAAAGTTAAAAAGACAAAAATTATAGCTATTTTGATTAAATGTTTATGTTTGTCATACAGTATCTTTAGCTAAATATTATGTGATCGTTATATGGTCATACTTTCACCATTTGTTACCGCCATCTGTAATCTGTGCATGTTTTTCTGTTTGAATTGTTCACAAAACAGCCATGGGTCTGTGTTTTAAGCAACGCCGTATAGGATCTTTATGGACTTTTATGGTATAGACTGAAGTCATTGTGCACTGAACATGCAACTCCAACATGTACATACCATTATGAAACTGTCCAAACAGAAGGTGCACACACACAATAGACGTTATGAGATTGTGAAAGTTAGATGGGCGCGCCAGAGTTTTCCCTCCGCTTATCTGAAGCATTCGATACAAGATGATTTCCCCTTTCTCTCTCTTACTCTCTCTCTCTCTCTCTCTCTCTCTCTCTCTCTCTCTCTCTCTCTCTCTCTCTTTCTCTCTCTCTCTCTCTCTCTCTCTCTCTCTCTCTCTCTCTCTCTCTCTCTCTCTCTCTCTCTCTCTCTCTCTCTCTCAGTGCTGGCCTCAGGCTGGGTTACGCTCATCATCCAACTGTGTTTTTTTCTCTTTGGGATAATTGGACACCTTCTCTCCAGCCTTTACTCCACAGCGGCCCTCGGCCCCCTTCGTCTTTCTGCCTCCTCTCGCTCACAGACACAATACTGTTCCCCGAAGCCTCGCAAGCACATTATTCATCCTTGTCGGCGCCTCAGAGAGAAAGACGTGCGGGAATCTGAAGACTTTTTGGATTCCTTCACTCGTCGCAATGAGTAACTGAATATATTTTGTAGCCGTCCTTACAGTTTATGCAAGAATATATTATTGTTGAATATGATTATAATTTAACCCCTTCCTTAGATAGACAGTCGGTCCACCACTTGAAATATCTAAATTATCGGATGTATTGCCATTCAATTTAGTTGAAAGAGTCCTGGTCCCCACAGGAGGAATCTCTCTGACCCCTGACTTTTTCTCTCGTGCTACCAAGAGGTTGACATTTATAGTTAAGAGTAAAAGATTTTTACAACTATTTGATGGATTGCTGTAAAATTAGGTTCAAATGTTTTGAGGATGAACTGTAAACACTTTGGTCAACTTTTAACGTTACATATAGCGCCCTCATCAGGCCAAAATCTTTAATTTACCCAATACTTTTGGGTATGTTCATGACCAAATACCTGCAAAACTAATATAGCCGTACTTTGTGCTTATCGCTGATTAGCAAACGTTAGCGTGCCCGATACAAGGCGGTGACCACGGCAAACACCGGCTAAACATTAGCAAGTTTGCATCGTCCGTGTGAGCGTTTTATCTTAACTTTTTAAGGAACCGGCAGTCTGCATAAAGTTCTACATATCGTCATCGTCATGCCGGCACAACGCTGGGTGCTAAAACATGAAATTGGCTAATTTTGGAGTGTACCAGTCACATCTCGCACATTGACAGGTGTGTTGCGCCCGCCTCTAGCACTTCACATTAGGTCGTACTAATTATGTGCTAATTCCAATCCAGTGACTCGCTGCACCGCCACACGCGCCCTCGACAGCTCAAATGTGACATCCAAGTGTGAACGTCCCGCAGAGGTTTAAACGCGTAAATAAGTCAGCAGATGAAGCCACTTGAACGAGGGCCGGAAACTCTGAAAGTGCCGTTGCCTTTGACTCAGCACTTCTAGACACACAAACCTGCTCCTCTTTTAAACTTTTCTCTTCTTTTTGTTTGTGGCAGGACTGAGGCCAAGAACAAGAAGTACCAGGAGTACAGGAGGCTGATGCTGCTGCTGGCCAAAGTGCCCCAGACAGGTCAGTTTTTGTATGCAGCTGTGTGGCTCCCAAGCTGGCCCCTCCAAGGCTGGGTATTGTTTGAGAGGGCCAACATGCAGCATTTCCCCCTGATTGGATTGAAGTGAACTTGTATGTCCTGAAGCTCTGTCTGAGATTTGCAGGAAAACAACAGCACTGTTATTGAATTGGGTTCTTGCACAATCCTTGTATGTGCCATCCTGGTTTATAATTGGGAATTGTTGTTGCATATTGTTTGTATAGTTATCCCATTGTCTGTAGTTGGTTGTCTAGCTGTCTGTGTAGCCCACACATAGTATTCGGCTCGCTCAATTAAACACGAAATGCCATTTTAATTCGAAAACAAAACAAAACAAAACAAGTCAGCTTCTGTCATGAGATATGAATTCATGTCTGCCAGCTAGCACTAGCAGATGCAGATTTGCCTCCGTTGACGCCACAGCGGGTGTCTGTCTATTGTTGTCCAGTGTTCACAGTGGAGAGGCAGCGTTTCCCTCCGCCAGTCAGGTGGAGGGAGGCTTTGCTGTTACGTAAACCCCTCGCTCAATCTCCATCTGCACACTTACTGTCGGCTTGGCACCGACAGCTGGGTTGTATAAATTGATTACTGTTAATTGTGTCCCTCCTCTGTATAATCAGCTTATGCAGCTGAGACCAGTCAGGTGTGCTCCTGTGGGGGCTGCCCGTGTGTTTCCCGGTGCTCACCGTTCAGTGTGAGACTCCAGAGACTAAAATCCACTCTAATCGTCACTTATGAAGGATCCTGAACTTTTGTTGTAAGGTGAATCGGGGTTTCTCTGTGTTTTTAGTTCAGCGGGAGTTCAGATGAATCGGACGCTTTTATGACCACAGAACGGAGAGAAAATAAAGTCTGGAGAGCACAATGAATAAGTTAAAAGCCATTACCGTGTTTCAACGTCTGACTTTCTTGGCGATTCGGTAGTTCTTTGTTGGAATAGTTGACGCTTTAAGTTTTTCAGTGTCTTTTCTCTATTAATAATAATAATAATAATAATTTCAACTTATATAGCGCTTTTAAAGATACACAAAGACGCTTTACAATATGGACAGTAGACAATGACGAACGGAACAAAAATGAAAGACAAAGTAAGCAAAAACAAACAAACAGGAAATTTTTTGTAACAAAGAAAGAAAGGAAAGAAAACTGGAGAAGCTGAGGGTCGTAGTGGAGGATAGGTGCAGGTTTTAGCAGGTGAAAGCGAGTTGGAAGAGGTGCGTTTTGAGGGCTTGCTTGAATGAAGCTAGTGAGGGAGCACAGACATTGTTTTTACTTTGGTATAGTTTTACATCAATAAGGCAAGAAGGTAAGCGATAGAAAAATGTACTCGACACCTGGTGGTAAAATCATAATCAAGACATTTAATCTTTGCAAAGAGGAGCAGAGTCAGAATCACAACATGATGTCAATTGCGTATCCTGGACTGCTCGAAGAATAAGCGAAGGGCTACCTTCTTAAATATCAATAGACAGAAGGCCACATGACGTCTTCATATCTCCATCACGAGTCATTGCATGTCTTTCGCTAGATTGGTTTGTCAGGGCCAAAGTCACAAGGCTTCAAGACATAACTTTCTTAAACTAGAGACATACTGATATTTCAGTCTCCTGTCTCTATCAGATGATCAGCCAAGGATGTGTTGTAAGCATGTACCAGATGTGAGTGTTCAAGACGAAGTCACTGCATTATTAATAATATAACTAACTAATGAAACCTTACTAACCTTACTATTAATCAATAGGAAAAATATTTTTCTTCTAACAGTAAGGTCAGAAAAACGTCTCTTTATCACACAATGCAGGACGTTATGTAATCAGATTATATTATATTAGACAGTTTATTTTAATCCCCAGTGGGGAAACTCGACCAGAAACTCATCCAGACAACACTCCTGGTGCCAGTGTGGATGTGTGGTACTATGCTTACATAATATTATTACGCTAAACACAGTAACTTCATAAACATACAAGATAGAAACTACAACCTTGTACTGTATGGAGTAGATTAAAGTTTGGAATTAATAATATTACTTTAAGCTTTCACATCAACCTCATTTTCTATCTCCTGTAAGTTTTGGCGTTCTTAAAGTTTTCATGGCCTTTCCTCAATAATTCAGGCTCCTGCTGCTGTGAGAGAGGCAAAGAGGACGGGGACCTCATCCCAGGGACAAAATTAATATTCCAGTGTTGCATTAAAGTTCATGGAAATGTTACTGCTGGTGCCCAGTAAAACAAAAACGTGACCTGATTTTAAAAATGATGGTTCCTGAGTTTGACCCACTTCAAAATGAACCTCTCCTCTTCTCCGTCTCATGAAGATTGTAACCCGGTCTTTTCCCTGGACGATATCTCAGAGCAATATCGCATCCGACAAACATCCGACAGTTCTTAGCCGTTCCTTGTAATTCTTTCTGGGCGACAGTCGTTTTTAGATAATTATAAACGGGGTTTGGCTCTGTTGGTGGTCGGCCGATCTCCAGTTCCAACAACGGGTCCAAATGTGTGTGTGTGTTCACTCTTTTTGGTTATCTGCAAAACTAATGAGCTTCCCATTGGCCTCAGCTGTACCTGCTGTTTTGTGCAAATTGAAACATGCAAACAGGCAAACGTGCGGTGAGCATAGTAAACATTAAATCTGCTAAACATCCGTTAGCATTTAGCATAAAGCACCATACAGAGCTGCTCGCATGATTTATTCACAATCGACCAATTTTGAACAGTAACACTTGTAATTACTGGTGTTTTTTTTTTTTTTTTTTTTTTTGTTGAATGATATGCTGGCTGGCTGGTGCCATGTAGCTGTGTTAGCATAGCTGTCTTTGTAGCAGTATTTGGTAAGCTAAAGTTGTGTGTCTAATCAAAGCTGCAGTGCATGTCATTTACTTTCCGTAACTAGCGTCCACAGACTTAACCACCGCTCTGACACCTCCGCCTCTTTGCCTCTGCAGGTGATTTTGATCTCCGGCGGGTGAAAGAGTCCACTTACTTCTTCAGCTGAGAGACTCACCAGGTCCGAGCCAGCGGAGGGAGATGAGTGGAATTGACAGAGTGCAGCGGGGAGGGATGCTGCAGGCCCCCCCGGGTCTCGGCTGGCTTTGTCTCCCCTCAGACGTCAGGACATTGATCCGGCCGCGCCCCGCCCGCCTCCTGGTCCGCGGGCTGACTGGAGCTGCTGGAGGCGTTAACGCACAGTGAACCCGCCTGATTAACCGAGTAGTGGGGCTGATGGAAGGGAGGACGGGATACTCATCCAGGCGAAATGATGAGGGAATCAGCACCGGATGGGAATGTTAAGACTTCAATCAGTGAAAAGCACCTCTTATAATGGGCGCTTAGACCATATTCAGGTGTGTGTGTGTGTCCGTGTATATACGTGTGTGTGTATATGAGCCTTACAGACAGTCAATAACCTTTTCACCTACAAGCTGTAATTGCTAGTGATTTGTGCGTGTGTGCGTGTGCGTTCTCACGCTGTGAAGACCTCCACAGAGCGCTGACTTGCCTCTGTGACTATCCCACCCGAACCATCGATCCCATCACCTACTGGATGACAGGATGCTCTCTGACACGATATTTAAACATTGTCTGAAGAAGAGACGAGAGACGCACACTGACATGAGAGGTACAGGACTCTCAGAGGAGTGTGAAAGGGTGAGCATCGTGTCCCGCACTCTTGATTCTCACCTTCTCAGACTGACTCAGCACCAGACGGGTGTCCTAAAAATAAAAGTGTCTTTAAAATGTCTCCTTACTCATTCAGTGGTTCAAAGAAATAGCTGGTATTCTTGGCGTGCTTGAAAAGGATGAATGAGAGCCTATTATTCAGTTATAGCTGCATATTTCAGCTCTATTGTGCACCGTGAGATGAAGGTGTCCTTTTTAGATCCGCCACAAAGGGTTTGCGGGCTTCACTAATCAACTCGGATCTTATTTTTATTTTTTTCTTCTTCTCCTGGGCCGGTGCTGCAACTAGAAGTAAAAATAGCAGAAGTGCTATCTGATCATTGCTGGAAACGTTACAGCAAGTTTCAGACAAAAGGTGCCGTTGATGTTCAAAGGCAGCCAAACAAAGCTGGCTGAGTGGCGGCGCAATGGAAACAGTCTCCCGTGTGCCGATTGGACTGCAGGTGTTCAGGTGACGTGCAGGAGAGGACTTGGTGCTCATGGAGATGCTCCTCATATTGTACGACGGCTACGAGGCATGACTTGCAACTTTGAGCAGTCGTGTTATTGTTTTGGTAAAGAAAGAAAAAGCAAGATGAGCAATCGACTAATGACTAATTTTACAGTGAGCTCCTATTTGAACTGTGATTTTTTTTATTTTATTTTTTTCATGTGGAGCAGAAATTCATATGGCTTCACACGCATTATGTAAATGAAAAGTTTGAAAATGAACGGTTTCTCACATGATTAAAATTGATCGTACAACCTGATTTCCTTTCCTGTTTACAGACATTTCAAATGAAAGCAGGGGAATGAAATTCACAGATTATTTAAAAGATTCAACCATTAATTCTTGTTTATGTAACTGTCTGCAAACAGCTACACACTTCTTTCTTTCAGTCATTGCATCTTAAGTTTTTAATAGTTACACATTACTAAACAACAAAAAACAACAACAAATAAATAAAATAATTTTTTTTATACATAACAGCATAACAACCAACTATACGAACAATCAGACACGGACAAAAACACACGGTCATAAATCATCATCCTCCATATTGAACCTACTATAACAATTGTATTTCCTTTTCTCACCTCAGCTGGAAACTTGCCTCGGGTCTTTTTGACTTTTTGTAAAGTTTACGCCGAAGCTGCCACCGTCTGCCATGCCGAGGTCTTCCTCCTCCAGCAGACGTGTCGCGTCTCTTTGAGGCCTGTTGTCAAGGACAGAGCTCTCACATACTTAACACATGGGCCTCTAACGTTTCACGACTTTGACAGTGACACGCGGCTGAAAAAAAGAAAAGAAAAAGTGCTGCACTACATGACCTGAGCCCCTCATTAAGGAGCCAGCATGGGTGCTGTGAATACCGGCGGTACATCGTATAAAATGGCAGAACATGTAGCAGTGTTAGTGCAGAGGGGCAGGTCAAGAAACACACGCACACACAATCACAATTGTTGGGATGACGTGTGTGTTTTTTTGGGGGGCGTACACTAGCATTGACTTTGGCCGAGGAGTAAACAGGATATTGAAGATGTCCTTACAGCGGCGGCTTGATGGGCCCGTCTCGGTTTCTCTGGGGTGATTCCAAGGATGTCTGCCGTTGGATCGGAGGGCTGCGGTAATGGATCGCCGCTCGTTGCAGGAAATAGTCAGATGATTTCCATTACGGGTCCTCTCCAGAGATTAACGCCTTGTTTTGATGAGGATTCTGCATTTGGGTCGGGGAAATCTATACTGCAAAGGTGATGCCAGAAAATGCAATTATTGACTTCCTGTTCAAAACAGCTTCCTCTTGGAGCCCACTGAGATCGGCCTCTGATTTGTCTTGTCCTTTTTTTGTTTTACATTCATTTTCAAGTGAACATCTACGAGATGCCCGCCACCATAAAGGTGCTCATTGACTGATTGAGGCTTTAAATCCTAAGCCGTGCAGTGAAACATCTCTTGACGTGCATCTAATATAAATCCAGTCTCTCGTAATGTTTGAACCAGATTTACAGCAGACGGGATGTTTTAGTTATTTACTGTCTTTACCTCCAAGTGGTTTGTTAAATTTAATGCTACGGTAAAAAGTACAGTTTTGTTTATTACACACACAAAAAGCCAGTACTGATGGCCTTAATCTTTCATAAAAAGTAAGTGGAACTTGAGTTGAGTCAAACAAGCTGTTATTTCAAGTCAAGAAGCTTCAAGCTCAGATTTTCCAACACTATTTTGAACCTAGAGACTATCACGCAATTAGATTTCACCAGCCGCCAAATCTGTCCCTTCCCTCCCTCCAGACCCTCGCTTCATCCGGCACTCGTGCTCCAACCCCAAAGACCTTTAAACTCTGTTTTGATCTCAACGCCTCGCGCCTGTGAAGTGTTTTAACTGCCTCCTACATGGTTGTGACACTTTATCGTCTTGATGAAAATTGGTTCACAAACCCAAATAAACACCTGGAAAAGTACTGAAAACCATTTCTGGGGTTGTTCCTGACACACACACTCTCTCTCTCTCACACACACACACACACACACACACACACACACACACACGGTGAAAACAATACCAGCAACACGCTGTGGCGGCTGATAAAAATCACTGCCCGTTCATATCGCTGAGCTTCAGTAAACATGTGAAGTCACTTGGTTTGGTTTACAGCTCAATATCTTTGGTAGGATTTCTGTTGCTTTTCAAGAACGTCTTCGATTTGAATTATGAATTATAATTGTGTTTTTTTTGTCTTGAGAGTATAGGAGCTTGGTGGGTAACAGCAGCCGGTGTCCATCATTGTGTTTCTGTGTGACGTCCTGTTCTTCGTCCAGGTGGTCTCTCATAATGCATACAAAGTGCAGAATATGTGGAATATGGCCTGTTTTACACATCTGATCTGATGCCATGTGACTGTACCGCACGTCTCTGGACGACTGCACACCTCTTCCTTCCAGCCACAGGAACATCGGGTCACTGTGGAGGTGTCGGCCGTTATCTGGCAGCAGCCGTGCCGGAGCTGGAAGCCACTCTTCGATAGCTCGACCACTCACTCCCACCGAGAGCGCTTTGATTTCCCTGCCAGGGTCCCGGGTTCCCCCGGCCTATCTGCGGCCCCGCGGCGTCTCGAGTGGCCGGCACTCAGCGGCCCGAGCGGGGGAGCGGAGTGTGCAGACGGTCCTGGAGGGAGCAAGTGGGGCCAGAGCGCCCTGTCAGCAGGAGGGGAGAGGGAGCACCGGGGGGAGCGAGAGAGAGGGAGACAGGTGGTGCTGTGTTGCCAGGTGTGTATGTTTATGTGTGTGTGTGTGTGTGTTTCCTTTGTCTGACCTTTATTCTGACTGACGGGTAGTGATGGGTTGATTAACAAGCATCAAACACACACAGTGCACACACATCTGGTGCCTGATGCAGAGCCGCTTCAGTGAACCGGACCTGATTAGAAGATAGGTGTCGAAGTGCCTTTTTTTTGTTTTGTTATATATTGTTTATAATAAATAGCTTTTTTTATTAAATAAATGTGGCATACTGTACAATACATTTGTTGTAACTCTTTATGCCATACTATATTATCTCTATCTATTTATCTATACATATATATATATATATATATATATACATATATATATATATATATATATATATATATAATCATTACTTATTTAAAATTAGTTAATTAATTAGTAATTGTGGGACACTACACAATGATTTTTTTTATGCCATACTATACTGTGACTTTTTATATCATACTTTTTTCTGACATTTTTATGGAATACTATACTGTGACGTTCCTTTTTTTCTGACATACTGGGACTTTTTTTTGAAATGTTAGACATAGATTGACTTTTCAAAGCATACTATAACTATTTCTGACTTTTATGCTTTACTGCACTAACTTTTTATGGAATACTTAGTTTCTATGACTTTTTAGTGACTACTTATGGCTATGGTATATGACTATACTATGACTTTAAGACAAACTACACCATACATTTTCTACCATATCCATTTTTTATTCCATTATATGGCATACTATATTTCGACTCTTTACTATATTATGAGGTTTCTTTGACATTTTTATGCCATACAATACAATAACATAAAGACATTTTTAATGGCTTTTTTTATTAAGAGATAACCAGTTGCATTCTAAAATATTGACAACTACCCATACAAAGGCTTTGAGAAATGTCACATTTCAAAATGAAAGCATTTAAACACAACATGTGAATCCACTATACCACACAAGTAATATTGCAATCTTTTACTGAGTTTGAAGGGTATTCTTTATATTAATAATCAGGCAGATAATCAGATGATATTAAATGTAAACGATCAATAACAAAGATGCAGAGGCCATTGTAACTTGTAACATTGTAACAGAAAGCAGAGACATTCACCATCACTTTCCTTTATTGCATGAAGAGGTTTCACTTATGCCAAAAAATGATCATGATCTCTTTGTGCTTTTCCAATTTGCCAACTCAAGGATATTTACTTAAACATGAAGCAGTGGAATCATTTCCCTATTACGTGTATTGCAGTTGAATTTAAATGAGTGATGTTTGTGTTGTGAGGAGCTTGCGTTGCTTTTTTTTTTTACAGCCACGCAGAAAGAATATTGTACATGTATGTGGAGACTGCAGTATATGCTCGGCACTAGTTATGCACCGTACACGGGACGACGCGAGAGTGTCTGATTGCACTATTGGTTTGATTGAAGGGAAGCCGTGATGACTGTTAAAGACCTCAGTGGACATCATCACGCCTGCAGTGCTCGGGTAGGATCTGACTTTGTACTCGGTCACTGGATTATTGAGCGTCACTTACAGGTCTGGGATCGGATGAAGGAAGCAAGAAAGAGTTTAGCAACAACAAAAAGTGTTAGTTGCATTATGTTATAGGAAAGTTTGTAATTTTAGACTGCCATCAAAACATCTGGCCAGGGACAGCAGATGCAAATTAGCCTTTTCTGGCTAACTGGCTCATTTACAGTTTTACTGTTGATTGGTGTGCATTGTCCCTGCAAAATAAACAAATAAATAAAAAAGGAGGGACGTAAAGGAAATAAACTAAGTCTAAGTCTGATTGATCGCTGTTTAAACGATAATGTACTGTATCCTGTTAAATGCAGAAATAGTATTAAAGTCGTTATTTGTCATTAAGAGAGACTTCCTCTGAACTCCCGAGCATGAATGTACTCCTGTGACAAATTTAGAGACCAAAAGAAATCACATCGTTGGCTCAATCCAAGTGAAAAACCCCTATATGTGTGTATACATGTTTAAAACGCTCTGAATCTCCACGCTTCACCGTCACGGATGAACCCCAAAGACACGCTGGAATGGAATATAGTTTTAACTCTGGAGAAGCTGTGGCATTGACAACAGGGAAAAAGTAGGATCTCCCTGGACTTTGTTTTTGCTTTGCATGCTTCAGTGGACGTTGTTGCTGCCGCATGTTGCTGCATGTGTGTGTGTGTGTGTGTGTGTGGTCCAGACAGCATCCCTCCCAAAGCCTGGAAGGTGTACGGCTGCCTTGTTGTAACATTTACATAGGATATATATATATATATATATATATAAATATATATATACATATATATATATATATAAATATATATATACATATATATATATATATACATATATATATACATATATATATACATATATATATACATATATATATACATATATATATATATATATATATATATATATATATATATATATATATATATATATATATAAATGTTTGTTAAGATGCAAAAAGAGAGAAAAGTGCATTTCCAGAGTTCTGGGCGACATGCTCTTTAGATGTCAGAGGTACTGTGACGGCATAGAAGGGAATGAAGTCAGAAAGCAGCACTGGTCAAAGCTGCAGGACTTGCAAATGGAGATTAATAAATAAATAAATAATACACAATGGAAGAAACCATGCAGACCTCACAGCAGCTGGCACAGGATTATACAAACTGTGGGTGGTTTTCTGTGAGCGACTGTAGAAGAAGTGACACATCTTGTGTAACGCAAACTGCTTTTTGTTCTGCTTTAATTATGTTCAAGTAATATCTCTTCATACCAGATGATAATATGCATTTTTTTTTTGTCAAAGATTAAAAAGATATTCCATTTTTCAAACATTTTCTTTTTCAGTATGTCTACAGTTACAGTAAACTAGGCTAAATAAATGAATAAATAGTCTGGTTTACATGACGTTTACACACAGAAATAACAACCATGTCAATCAAGTTATCGTCAGCAAAAGAGCGAAGACATAAATGTAATATCTGTTTTAAGTTCCTCCAAAAACAGACTTAAAACTAACAGACAAAATGAATCCAAAGGTGAAATATTGCATCAACACCTCGAGGATACGACAGGACTTCATGTCACTCTTTTTCAAACCCCTATCGCCGTAGAAATGACTGAATATGTTCAGTATTCTCTGATTGTTGAGTTAGTGACGAGTCATTCATATCTTAACATCTTGAAACACTTGCATACAAAACATTTTTAACTTTGGTTTCACTCCGTTCATTCTTCAGCTTTTATTGAAATTGTGTGGTTGTTAATGATCATTGCACTTCAGTTATTAATATCTGCTTGTGATTTAGGTTTAGTGACTGCCGCATTTCATAATTTCTCTCCCCTGGGCCTTCTAAGGAAGTAAAAAAAAAAAAAGTCCATTAACTTATTTAGTCCTCATACTCTAGTTCAGTAAAACACTATTCTCACGACAAGCCTCTGTATTCATTATTTCCGAGCATCCAAATAGGTTCCACGGGGCATGAAACAACAAAACACTGTATTTAAAAAAAATACTTACAAACCTTCAACTGTGTCCCATGCAGAACTCTCAAGGTGGAAAGCAACGCCAGGAACTGAAAGTGAAACAAAAACGAAAATGCAAAACGGTCTCACAGAGGAGGAACTCATTTCTGGCAATGAATAATGAAACCCAATCGAAGGAGAATATTAATAGTCTCGAACGGGCCCGAGGGATTCCAATTCTCACTCTCATTACCCGGTAACGGTCCAGGCATTAATGAGATGAGGTGAATGGAGTGACACGTCCAGGAGGAAAAGGTTCCCTTTGTCATAATGCTTTTGGACACAAATCAGCGGTATGGGATGGATTCTTATTGACGGAGGCGCACCGCGTCCTTGGTGCTGATCAGAGCTGTCGCTTTACAGTAAAGGTTGAGTTTCATTATCTGCATGACTTTGGCATCGTGACACATTGCCCCCCAAAAACTGCTACTGCAAGAAATGTGAGCTTCAAGGTTAGAAAAGAATGCATTTTATAAGTGGTTTTGATTACGTGAGTTTGGATGGATTTACATTGTTGAGTCATACAAAAAGTCTTTGTAATTACCTGGCAGTGAATTATAATTTCTAAGATACAATAGAATACTTTTCACAAAGTGTGGGATGTCACTACTCGCATGACGACAGCCCATAAACCCCGTGATTCAGACGGCAAAGCTGCTGTTGTGTAGACGCGTCTTTTTACTTTTATTGGATCGTGTTAACTCGTGAATCTTGAAGCTGCGTTAATCAGTTTTTGGCCACTTGGGGGAACATGAACAAAACACAAGCTGACAGGCCCTGGAATATAATTAGTTTATCAAATTGTTATGGCAGACATGTTACCAAAAAAAAAAACACAAGCAACTCGATCCAACTGGAGTCGCCTCTCTGGCCACCGACTTCTATTTACTCGTCTTTTAGATCTGGTTTAGTCTCCACCAACTCCTGAGAAGGAATATCAGTCTGTTTAGCGTGCTCAATGTACAGGTCACACATCATGGGGTTGAACGGGGCTTTTCCTGCCTTTTTGCTCCTGAAAACAGGTTTGATGAGTCATAGGTCCGAACTGTACAGAGAATCTCTGGGCTTCAAAAACATTGAGCTAAAAAAAAAAAGAAAAGCGTAAAAGCTCCATAAGAGCTGAGGGATCATTCTCAGTGGGTTCATCTCTGCAAGCAACTCCCTTTTAAAATATCAAGATAATACAAAATTATACAATTTTGTGCTTACAAATTTGGTCAATAGGAATTCTCCAGACACACAAGAAGAACATCATCTTATATCTTTATCCGAAAACTACAATTATGATGCTTTTGTGAGAAGATCTTCTTTTGCAGCCTCGATACCGTAGTTAAACCCAATTAAAGGGCCAGCCGCTGATATCCCTGATTTTCTTTCAGTCCAGTCCGACCCCAAGTTTGCATCATGTGGTGAATGAGAGGAGAGTGAAGCAGAAATGTCCATATGTTGCCTAAAATACAGTAAATAAAGCAGTGGGAGATGGGAGGATGCTACTTTACCACTACTGTGCAACTACTATTTCTGTGAGTAGAAACATCTCAATGCTGCAGTTTCAAAAGTCACCACACAGCCGCTGTGTTGGAACAGTTTCTCCCTGCTGTCGCTCACTCAACGTTCATACATTCGGATAGTCAAACCGGAGAGGAGAGGAGGAGAAATAACCGATCCCCTCTCCCGTGTTCCTGCAGTCGAGTCACTCCCCCACAAGAGTTTAATTAAGATCACAAGTTTGAGGATAGCCTGGATCTGATTTTGATGTGGTCTGTCTCAGGTAGGCTCACGATAGAGTCTTTCTTGGGTAGTCCCGAGTCCCCCAGACCTGTTCCTGCACCCCCTACTGCCAGCCCTGCACCACCCCCAAAACCCTGCACAGAACCAGGCAGGGCCACAGCGGGGAAGGCCCCCACAGACATCTGATGGGGCAGTACCACCCTATGGGGTAAAGCGCTCCGGGAGCCTGTGTGACCTGATGGGGTCTGAGGGGGTCCAATGGAAGAGGAGGAGACTCGTGTAGACTGGGGGGGACTAGGGGCGCCTGGTTGCGCCCCTTCGTGAGGCAGTGAGGGCTGAGAGGCTGACAGCGCCCGGGCGTCTTGGTTTAAACTGCCCATTTGCAAGGAGTGAGTACTCTTATGTGCGCTGGGCCAGTGTGCGGGGCTGGCCATGTGCTGCTGGCCGAGAGAAAGCTGGGAGCCTGAGGTGGGACCAGCCAGGGCACCGGATCCGTACTGGAACGACCGTCCTCCGAGTGCCAGCGGACTCTGGAAAGGAGGGCTGGAAAAGACGGGAGCGAAGACACCAGATGCAAGGAGCTGAGACTGCAGCGGAGAGGCTGACACGGGGCTGCCGGTCACACTCTCCAGCACCTGGAACCTCCTCACCATCCTGGGGGACTGCAGGTTCCCCGCCACCATCGAGTTCCCTTGCAAGGGGGTACAAAAGTTCATGGCTACGGCCTGCTGCAGAGTGCCAATTGCCGAATTCTGGGGATGGGCGGAGGTGGCCGGAGAATGAAAGATCCCCCCGAGAGGAGGCGTCATGGACATGGCGCGCGGTCGCGGCACGTCGACCTGCTGAACCATCTCCCGGTCGTATTTGACGATCTCCTGGATCATCTCGTTCTCGTGGTTGTTGAAAACCCCCGAGTTCAGATCATGCTGAACCTTGTGCGTCAGGATTGAGTTCTTCTTGCCTGCAATGACAAGGAGACAACAATAAAAAAAAGTTTTACAAGCAAAGTTTGCTCTCCTAGAATAAGCCTACCTTCTTTTATTACTAGACACAGAAATAACAGACACTGTTTACCGTCATCCTTTATTCTATTCCTGGCTACGGTGGATAGTGTAGCCTATATATGGAACTATCTGACATTTTCTCCAGACACAAAATCCGTCACTGACAAACACACACACACATTTATAGAGCAAGAAATACAGAGCCTTATATTTTGCACTGATTTCCAGATGTGAGGATATGGGGAAAGTGTTTCTGCCAGCCAGAGTTTTTGCAGCGTTACCTCAGTACTGACAGTGCGAGAGAGTCTGTTGCCGAAGCATTTGTTTATTTATGCCTCTATGTCTATGGATGTACTGCCGCTGTGATTAGATGACGGACTCTCTGATAGTCTGGAGGAAGTTTTCTCCCACGTCTGCCCATCCTGAAAGAGGGATCCCTCCTCAGTTGCCCACCCTGAGGTGCCTTACATGTTTTTCCCCGTTAAAGGGTTTTTCCTTATCCGATGCGAGGGTCCAAGGACAGAGGATAATGTTAGTTGTACAGACTGTGAGGCAAATTTGTCATATTGGGCAACACAAATGAAATGCAATTGAAAATTCGCCAGGATGCCGCTAAATATCGACCGGTGACTGAATTGTAGAATTTCACTCAGTCTGGAAAAAGCATGTTCCCGCTGTATAGCCGGGCGGAGTGATGGCAGATAGAGACGTCACAGCAGGGAAGTGTGAGAGAGACACATCCCGTCTACTCTCACATGGTTCATCACAGGCTGTGGCGCAGAGAGAAAACAGAGTGTGCGTCACAAAGCGGAGAGGTTCAAACCCCCGGGTGTTCTCAACAGTCAGGTAAGGAAGATGTGTGTGAGAGACTGCTGCGTCTGAAACCTGCTGAGAGTTAAATTTAAGTTCTCCCTCGCTGAAGTAATGACCAGCGAGGGTGATGGCGGGGGAAGTAAACAGAGACACATCTCCTCTTGATGAAAAGAGAGAAGGAGCCTATTTGGGAAATGAGTCTGTCTCACCAGTGAATCAATTTCTTTGACGCGATGAGTTAACTAACGGGAAGTTGAGGCAAACACACCCTCATTATGTCAGCCGCGTCCTTAAATCAGTTAAAGAGGAAAAAGAAAAGAAGTTGAATCAGATTTGCCCCTCAGTGTTTGATGCATATCAATCTCTCATCATCTGAACCCCGGCTGAGGTTCAGATGATGACGTAGGAGAAGAAAAGAGTTTTCCTTGACGGATGCTTTATTTGGTTTGGCAACAACCACTTTCGTCAAATTCTTTTTACTGGATTTTTCTGTTGGACGGATGGGATTGGCACTCCGACTGTACCCAAGCTTGCATTGAGCTCATGGGGGGGGGTTAAATGGAATATCCTGGAGCAGCCAGGATGACGCTGAAGGCCAGTCTCAACAAACGCTGCTGGGATCAAAGATTAGATTTCAGCCGCTTGCTGGCCATCGTGGCGGATGACCCCTCCGTCTGCTGACCTGCCGTCTACCATGAGGACAAAGTAGAACTCACAGGACATGGACATGTAGAAGTGTGCCTGTGCCTGTGGGCAACTTGAGAAGTGCATATAGCTCTTCAGCGTGACTGTCAAGAGAGCTGGGTGGTTAGTCAGCACAACAGCCTGAGTGATAGCCACGTGGCCAAGAGGTCACAGAGGAGGGCGATGAACTCGTCCCCCTCGCACACGGTCAGACGCCCGGCCAGAAGGAGAGGGACCGGAGGAGGCGGATCCAGACTGTGGCGAGTCCAGCGCCCTCCTGACACGCTGCATGGGCTCCATCTGTGGACCGAGCGCACACAGATGAGGCTCGCTGACGACGTGATGTCCCCACTCGGGGTTTAGAGCGAGGAGGCAGAAGAAAAGCCCGTCTATAGGGCGGAGAGAGTTCTTGCTCAAGGAGCACCTTCTGGTTTACGCCGGGGCTTTTGGTGTACTTCCTCCTGAGCAAGTGAGAAATGGGTACAGGGGTGGCACCAACCCAGTCTTGGGTCCATCTTGGGGCGGTCTTTGATGGCAAAGAGATGGCAAAGAGATGCATCCAAGCACAATAACTCTCTGTTGACAAGCTGATAAGGGAACAGGGCAAGCAACAACCTGATGGAGAGGGAGGCACACAGGTGGTCTGAGCGTCTGGGTTTCAAGGCCTTTCTAGTCTTCCGACCAGTCAAAGCACTTTAACACTACATGGCATTCACCTAAAAACCTTTAAACGTTTTTCTTATTGCCACTTTTGAAATCTGTGTTCTAAATTAAGGAATAACATTTGGATCATCTATACATCTTAATGGAAAGACTGTTGTCATTAATGCTAGATTCCAGTGTTAAAATTACGATTACAATTTTGAGGGAACAGTACACAAGCACGGGCATACAGGAATGGGCCCACCTGAGTGCAGACATGTACTATGAATATATTTCTATTCATACAGAAGATATTTAACCATTTGACATTCGAGGCCTAGTCTTTTTTTGGTTGAAAACACAGCGCTGTGCCATCAGTGTCTGATTTAATATAGAACATATACAATTCAGTTAAATAACTTACACTTATATTATTCAATATATTCAATATTTTTTTGAATTGATGCTAATTGTAAATATATATATATTTTTAATCTGAAGTACCCCCATTTAAAAACCACTGATCTAGACATATTCATAGAAAGACAGTGTTCAATTACACCGTGGCTTTTGAGGGAGGCCTATTATTTGTGGGTGTTGAAGGGAACAGTACACAAGCACGGGCATACAGGAATGGGCCAACCGGAGTGCAGACATATACTATGAATATATTTCTATTCACACAAAAAATATTTAGCCTGGGACAACAAAGAAACAGTAAAAGAAAATGCACCGTTGTAATGTTTTAAAGCAAGACATGGGAACTTAACATGGCCCTCAGGGAGCTGCAGAGTTTATTCATGGTGTGCGTCTTTATTGACGGTTATTGGTTTGAATTTGGTGAACTTCAATCAAAGCGTATACGGTTCTACGGCCAATAGCGTCGCTCTTATAGAGCAGCTGTGTAGCTTTGTCCAATCTTATGTTCATCTTACTAAACATATGAATGAATGAATGAATGAATATATACTTTAATAATCCCCGAGGGGAAATTTGCCACTGTCCACCATTTACCCGAGTTAGTTGGAGCTCATTTCAGAGCTGCTATTCATTATACAGTAACACCACCACCCCCTTGAATCTGGGTCTGCTGTTAAGTCACGTTGTGTTTACAATGTGATGCATTAAGGGTATGAACACAATGGACAAGGGAGACTGGCTCCTTTAATAAAACACGAGTCATTATGGTCCGTCAGGCTGAACTGATCCTAAATAAACACTCCTGGTCACAGATGCTCAACAAAAGAAATCTTAAATGTGATGGAACTAAAAGATTTCATTGATGTTTTTGAAGCATTGGATTGTACTCTCTTTTAAAATGAGGATCTTACGGAGATGCATCCAACAGTCTCTCTTTACACTTTAACGGAACAAAGCTTTTGTCATTATCTGCAAGTCTGTATTTCATATATAATATTCTTAATATGGGTTCTGATAGTGTGACGGATCCAGATGTCTTTTTTCAACACTGTTAACCAACAAAGGAACACATTATCATATTCCCAGGGAGAATATTTGGTCGGCGGTTTGGTCCTGAAGCAGACATGTTCACCTCCCCAAATATGTGAGCCTGCTGACTGAATGCTGCTCATGTGTGGAATCTGGCTGCTATGGCAACAGCTGGCAGGTGGCAGATGCAGGGCTTTTTGTAAAACATGTGAAGTGGGTTCATGCGACATCGGCAGCACCGCTGACCTCAGGGGGGCATCGTGGGAGGGGAAAGTTGTTTGCACGGTGAAGAAGAACAACATGTTTGTGTTTACTCTTTAACAAAGGGATCCCAAGGTGTGGCTAAGACAAAACAAGGTCTGTGCATGTTTGTGTGCAAATTAAACCGAATCAGTAAATTAATCTAGAGAGAGAACAGCGGTACAAAACCACTCTCACTGCTCAGTGGTTTTTACCACGATATTAATAAGTGTCACACTAATTTAATAACTGTTTTCAAAATGGCAAATATATCCAGTGGAAGCGACGGATTTACACTCAAGAAACTAGATAATGAAATGATTCACAGCCGTGAATAATCTTCACCACGTCGTCCTCATTCAGAGGATCACAGCTGTCAGATAGCGCAGAGTTTTGACAGAGACGTCGAGTTTGAATGAATGAATACGTTTTCCTTACGCTTCAATCCATCTTATGAATGACTCATTTGCTTATGAAGACGAGACCCCGTATACCTGCGGCTTTTATCAGTGAGTCCTAACCCCAATTATCCGTGACTAAATCACCCATAAATTAGGTCTGGATGTAAAGATGATTTGGACAATTATTATGATTTATTAGCGTAAAAAAATAAACATACATTAATATGCTCTCCTCAAAGCCACCAGACTCCAGTCAGACATCAGTCATTTCACCTCGCTGATCAACGAAACATTACAGAAACTAAATAAAAGTATTTCACTGAACACTAAATCTGTTTTCAAGTGTGTTTGTTTTCAAGTGTGTTTGCATCCTGTTTTCTACTGTTTTAATGTTTTCTTAACTGTTTTAAATCCTGTTTTCTCTGCATTATGTTTTGATGCTCTTGGTTTTATGTGAAGCACTTTGAATCGCCTTGTTGTTGAAATGTGCTATACAAATAAACTTGCCTTGCCTTGCCTTGCCTTGCCTTACGCCAAACGTGAAACAGAAGGGTTACTCGTCTCCTAGCAATGAGAAATGAGTATTGCTTTTTTTTGGGCTGTTTTTCCCATTAAAAAATAAAAACTGCATATATGCTCTAAGGATATTTGAATTTGAAAAGCACTGTTCACTTCTGCCCAAATGAACCAAACAAAATCTTTGGGATAGCAACAAACAACACGATCATGCTTTATGGTAATTAACTGTCAAACAATATAGCCTAAAGTTGCCTCTCCCGGTGCAGCTTAACAGACCAGATGGCGGTCTTACCTATCCTGTCCAATCTGTCAATGGCCACCGTCTCAAAGGCCCTCCTCATCATGGGATACTCCTCCAGCACCTCGTTGAAATTGTCCACGGAGAGCGAGTACAGGCGGCAGTATGTGTCCGCTCGCACGCTGGCCGTCCGTCTGCCACGGGTCAGCAGGCAGATCTCTGGTGAGGGGAAAGAGACAGCGGACGAGAGACGGTCAGATCACACACACAGATTCATGGGTGTCAGACGGGGTGACCGAGAAAAGAACAGAGGTAAAATATCTTGAATGTCTTTTTTATATTTAGCTTGTTTATTATAAATAATATATGTACAATGAGAGCTACATAAAACGGGTTACAAGCCGCTACTACCTTCGGTCAGTGTCCCTGTTAGCTCCCCGCTGTAGCCAGCTAGCGCTCCAGCTAGCGCTCCAGCTAGCGCTCCGCTAGCTCACCGACAACCACCGAAGGTAGCGGGACCAGTCCCGGCTCGACACCCAACGCGGGCAGAGGGGACGCGGGCAGTAGCAGCGGCAGCGGCCAGTAGCAGCAGCAGCGGGGAGCTAGCAGTAGCGCTAGCTAGCGCTGCTGCTAGCTTGCTACAGCGGGGACACCCACCGGAGGTAGGAGCGGCTTGTAACCCGACTTTTACGGTATGTGTAAACACACATGGCCAATAAAGCTGATTCTGATTCTGATATAAGAGGAGAGATGTGTTGAGCACTCTGAAATACTTTGTGATGTGTGTGTTATGCACGCAGAGGTTGTGTGCAGCCAGTATGACCCACTGACGGGAGTTCTTCCTGCAGCCCTGGCAGAGCACAGACAGCTGTGTGAAGGAAGCCTGCTCTATATTTGGAGATGTGCAGCTAAGCTTCATTACATTCAGTTGTTCCCCTTCCCCGAGTATCTTTATCTCTTCTAGCTTTCCTCTTCTTCTATGGGCCGGGGCCCGACTGTTGTCTTGACAACCGTATGCCCTTTTTTCTTCTCCTGCCTGAAAGGTCGACCTCTTCTGACTCTCTGTGGGAAAAGAGAGGAAAAATAACGAAACGCGAGGAGACTCCATTAAGGACATGCGCTGAGGCACTCTGCCGTGCTCCTAATCATCTCCAGCTGCAAACGGGGCGCCGCACAGAGCAAACAGACCAGGAATTGGAGGGAAATTGCAGACACTGACACACAAACCTATGCATGTCTTTATTAAGTAATAATTAGCGGACTAGTAGTAGTTTCATTGAGGAAAATAAGCTAATTTGCTTTCTTGACAGGAGTTAGATGGCAAGGGAGCCCCTCTTTATGCTAAGCTAAGCATTCATCTTTTCATGTATACTATATCCTGATAAAGCAGATAAGTGCATCTTCCAATATGTGTCGCCTTTTGAAGCTACAGTTGGTAACTTTTTATTAAAAAAATATGTTTGTCATATTTTCTCAAACTGTCACTATATCCTGACAGCAGTACATGAGACAGATAATCAGTGAAGGCTCTTTTTGGGGCTCCTAATGGCATTTGCAAGATTCTCCTCACCCGACGGAAAACAACCAATCAGCCCTGAGGCGTCTCAAACCTCACGAGCTCCACGGGGAGTGATTGACAGCTGCGTTGGAGACTCCTTGGCTCTGATTGGTTGTTTTCCTTTGGGCGCGGTAGAAGAACGTCATGTGGAGCACTTAAAGGAGACAGAGAGTTGTTCACAGATTATCTGTCTCATGTACTTCCATCAGGATATAGTAAAATATGTCAAAAAGTTATTTTTTATTATCATTACCAAATGTAGCTTTAGGGCAAAGAAACAGTAAGGATCTAGGTCACAAGTGCCAGATACTATTAGTGTGTCCTCCTTCGTATGTAAACACTCCACTGTCTCTTTAAAACAGGTACATTCACACACACACACACACACACACACACACACACACACACACACACACACACACATTCCTTCTCTGACCATGAGTCAGGACACAGCTGCTTTTTATTCAGAGATTATTTAAGTGTGACCTTGAGTGTGACCATGTTTTCTGCCTATCTGATTAAGGATTTATAGTTGCTCTGTAGATGAATGATTAATAGCCTCCGCTTATAGACGCTCTGCTGCATGATCCTCGTGGTCCGCTGCTGCAATGGAGGTAAAGCTGTGGGCTGATGTACTGTCTGAACTCCTATTAGACAGAACAGTGTAGTAATATCATTATTGTCTATTGATACATTGGGTGAGTTTTCAGCATAATAGACACATCATAAACACCACCAAGAGTTGTGGAAAAGCTCTCCTCAGAATCCACAGGAAGCCCCAGACGTCCTTTTATAAATTGTCACCTGGGATCTTTCTGCTTATACAGTACATAACACCAGCATTTACATATTGCCGCATCATTAGTGGGATGTGCCGGGAGAGAATAATATCCGAGTGAAACCTCCAGGGCTGCATCAAAAAGCTGTTCAAACCACTGGGTAATCATTTGTAGCCTGTAGATAGGGCAACTGTCAACCTCAAATATGATGAAAAATACAGAATATTAAGTGTATTCCATGCACTATTTGGGATCATGACTGCCTTAACGTTTTTCCGTTTTATTGCCTGATATGTTCACAGGGAAACTCCTTATAAACATATTATTTCCCTTATTCAAATATAGATTCTGAAAATGTATGCCAGTTCATATAATCAGTTAAATACATAACTAATCAAATCTAATAAACTAATAACTAAAGCTTTGGCAGTTCACACAACCACACAAACAAGTTCAGACTAATAATCACAGCAGTGACTATGCAACTGTTAAAAAACTCAGTTTCCAATATTTTCAACAAATCCAATCTAGCTTCAAGCAGTTATTTACTGAATAAATGATGATGCTGCGGCTGGACAAGTGATGTGTGCATTGTTCACCCAGATAGACATTTTGAAAGAGAAAGGAGCCAAAGGCTAAGCTGCAGACTCAGCTGCATTTACCACCAAAGAACCAGTCTACACAGCTCTGTCCCTTTCTAAATGTAACAACACAATAATGGAGGTTTGCCAATGAGAAATGTGCACAAGCCGAGGAAAGTAAACGTACAAACAGACGTTGCAGAATGGAAATAAAATAGCTAAGTTGGAGCAAAGTCACATGTTCGGCTGACGCCCCCGTCTACTTACTAATTGAGGGATTTGACCACAAACACACACTGCGGTGGTGAAACCATACTGTCCCTCCAATCCAAGACCACTGCTATTTCATCCTCGGTGGCAGAGACGGCTCTGAAGAATCTATGCTTGACATTACAAATGTACCCTATCCCCCGTCATCTGCGATATGCTGTGTTAATTAGCTGTTACTAATTGGATGTGTGTGTGTGTGTGTGTGTGTGTGTGTGTGTGTGTGTGTGTGTGTGTGTGTGTGTGTGTGTGTGTGTGTGCCATGTGGGTCGCCTGCACATCAACATTACTGCCAGTGAACTCTGGCCTGCTACAGAGGACACCAGGTGTTCAGAGATGTAGTCAAAACCATGAACCCACGATACTTTAAAAAGGAAAGTGTGTGGGTGTGTGTTTGTGCACGCCTGTGTGGCGCTGCACGTTTCTACACAGCAGAGGAACAGCAGACTGGGGAAGTGGCTGAGAGGAAAGACTGAGCAAAAAGTCCAGGTAACATGTCATGAAGCAGAATAGAACAAAATAATAGAACAGAACCTAGTAGAATAGAACAAAATCATAGAATAGAACAGAACAGAGTAGAATAGAATAAAAGAGTAGAACAGAACAGAGTAGAATAGAACAAAATAATAGAACAGAGTAGAATAGAACAAAATAATAGAATAGAACAAAAATAATAGAACAGAGTATAATAGAACAAATAAGTAGAATAGAACAGAACAGAGTAGAATAGAATAATAGAACAGAGTAGAATAGAACAGAACAGAGTAGAATAGAACAAAATCATAGAATAGAACAGAGTAGAATAGAACAAAAGAGTAGAAGAGAACAGAGTAGAAGAGAACAAAAGAGTAGAAGAGAACAGAGTAGAATAGAACAAATTAATAGAACAGAACAGAGTAGAATAGAACAAAAATAATAGAACAGAACAGATTTAGAATAGAACAAAATAATAAAACAGAACCGAGTAGAATAGAACAAAAATAATAGAACAGAGTAGAGTAGAACAAATAAGTAGAACAGAGTAGAATAGAATAATAGAACAGAGTAGAATAGAACAAAATCATAGAACAGAACAGATTAGAACAGAACAAAAGAGTAGAACAGAAAAGAGAAGAATAGAACAAAATAATAGAACAGAACAGATTTAGAATAGAACAAAATAATGGAACAGAACAGAGTAGAATAGAACAAATATAATAGAACAGAGTAGAATAGAACAAAATAGTAGAATAGAACAACAGAACAGAGTAGAATAGAACAAATATAATAGAACAGAGTAGAATAGAACAGAACAGAGTAGAATAGAACAAAATAGTAGAATAGAACAACAGAACAGAGTAGAATAGAACAAATATAATAGAACAGAGTAGAGTAGAACAGAACAGAGTAGAATAGAACAAAATAGTAGACTAGAACAATAGAACAGAGTAGAATAGAACAATAGAACAGAGTAGAATAGAACAGTAACTGCTGTTCCCGAGCTGACAAAGACGATGACATACCTCCAAAGTAGGATCCGTCCATTAGCTTCATGCCGATGCTTCCTTTGGTCAGGACGCTGACCACGCCGTGCTGGATGAAGTACATCTTCTTGCCGATGGTTCCCTCTCTGATGATGTAGTCTGCAGGCTGGAAGACTTCAAATCTCAGTTTGGTCAGCATCGCCGTCACAAAGTTGGGATCAGCGTTGGCAAACAGCGGCATGGTGGCCACCAGCTTACGGCAGTTGAAGTTGACGATTTCCTAGATTTGAACAGGAAGCAGCAAGTGGGTCATGTGTCACGATGAAAGTCTCGATCTGTAGTCCACGCAGCAGTTACTAGTTACGCAACATGACTTACAGGAACAATCAGTTGGGTAAAATATGTGATAGGATTTAACGTTATTTTTGCTCTGCATTAACATTTCAGGAAGAGCAACTTGTAAAACTAGAAATGTCATGATTGATTTAGAGAGAAAACTTGCCATTTTGTATGTTTGGATGAAAGGAATTGACCTAAAATGGCCATTGAAGGTATTATTCAGAGAAAAACTAAAATGTTTGATATTATAAAAGGGTTAGATAATCAGATAATAAAAACACTATTTCCTGAGCAAACTTCTATTTTTCTCGTTGCCTGAATCATACTTTGAGCTGCCCTTGAAGCCAGAGGACCTTGCTGACTGCAAAGTGCAGTAAACCGTGTTCTCTGGCTGCAGGAAAAACAACTCTCATGTGTGGGGGAACATAGAGTCCATGTGCAATTTACTTTAAACCCATTAACAAATCCTAGTTATTTTTCCATGAAAACTGTGTGTGCACTTCAGGTAACGTAAGCTAGCTAGCTAGCAAGCCGCTGAATGAGAAAAAAACTCAGAAGGCTTCATCTCCAGACTCTTGTCTTGTCAACACTGATGTGCCATGTTTTGTGTTGTGCAGATGTGCTTCATTTCAAGTTCTCAGAAAAAAGAGGCTTGACATGCTGTGATTCTAACACAGTGGTAAAGGAAAACGTAGAAACGATAGGCGTTGTGTGGAGAGGCGAGAAGGGGGGGTTGGCTGTTTTTTATTTGATGACTATCTCAGAGTTGGCCTTGTAAGATTTGGTTTTATAAATGTGGTTAGAAAACGGTCACTATAAACACCAGCACTGATACGTTTCAGGACAGTTATATCATTTAATTTATAGCTTAGAAAACATGTTTACGTGTGCAGTTACTCTAAAAGTACAGCTGATAAGTAAGTCAATACAGACAAGGCCGTAAATCACGGCTTTTTTGTTCAGACAAGGGCGTATGCTTGCGCGTGTGTGTGTGTGTGTGTGTGTGTGTGTGTGTGTGCGCGTGTGTGTGTGTGTGTGTGTGTGTGTGTGTGTGTGTGTGTGTGTGTGTGTGTGTGTGTGTGTGTGTGTGTGTGTGTGTTCATACCTCTCGCAGAGGCTCATTAAGCTCCTCCAGGATGCTCTCTTCATCGAACATCTTGCCCTGGTATCGGTGCTCGTAGTAGTCGTGGATCTTCTGCCGGAAGTCCGCCGGTAGTTTGTGGAACGACATGTACTGCTCCACTTGTTTGTACTGGAGGAAGGAGAGAGGCGGGAGAGACGGAGATGAGGAGACACGAGAAGCATGAATTGATTTGAGGTTTGAGAAGTTTATCTGACCAGCAGCTGAGGGGAAGCCATTCTTTTCTCAGTTATACGACACAATACTTTCCTCTCAGTTGAGGCGTTCGTGTGAACAGCTATTGAGATGTACAGCTCTGCAAACATGGAGATCCTGTGACCCATTTATACCTCATAGCTATGGGAGGAAGATGGTGATGAAGCTGTTGAGGAAACATGACAGCTTTGTTAAGCCTGTGAGGATTTATCACGCTCGACTGTGTTTAGAGAAGAAAGACGCTGCTACTGTACATCTTAACCACAGAGAGTCTCTTTGTCGCTCTACTTTAGAGTACTAAATGATTTATTTTGAAGGGGCAGATAATAATATAATCAAGGTTTCCAAAGGTGAATATATGCATTATTATTCTGTCTTTTCATAAGTAAAATATATGAAACAACTCTTCCATGACCTGTGAGGTTAAGAGAGAAAAAAAAAGGTAAATAATTAACTGGAACGAGTGGGTCATCTGTGTACTCGGGTTACTATTCTGAGAAAGGAAGATGTTTGTTGTTTATGTTAGAATTGATAAATATGTAACTATGTGGCGAGAAAGGCTGCCGCAGATTGTGTTTGCTCACCCGAGTGATTCACACCATCACATATTCGCCAGCGTTATGTTTATCGGCATCGAATGCAGACCGAATGTCCACTTCTCTCGACCCTTTACGGCGCTCCATAACGCATTTCATGCCTGGATTCCCTTTGAAAATAGCAGGCTCTGGATCTGCTGTATAGCTTCTGCTGGGAGGTGGAAGTGCACGCTGGCACTGTGTGCATTGAGAAATGAATCTCCTGCTTTTATTCCCCATTCACTGGACACAAATGGAATGGCTTTTTTAGGGTTTGTTTTATTCATATCAGGAAGATGGCACACATTGTATGTTGGTTTCACACATCATCACCTTCCTGTAAACACAAAACACACCCTGAAGCTACGCACACACACAACAAAAGCATCCTGAGGGTGAACATTGCCACAAGATGACCGCTGAAACGAGTACAGAGCGGTTTACTTCCTGTTATATGAGCAGCTAATGCGCCCCAGAAAGATACACAACAAAATATATATAATTACAGCCTCAAGGTTATATGCCTTCCGCATCCCAGACAAGTTTTATATCCATGTCCGTCCAAATTGTCATCACTTCATCATGTTCTCCTATTGGATATTTATGTGAAATTCTCATAATTAGCACATGAATTCCCTCACGACGTTCCTGAGATATCGCGTTCACATGAAATCACAGTGACCTTGACCTTTAGCCACCAAAATCGAATCAGTTCGACATTGTGGACATTTAAGCAAAACATTTGAAGAAATTCCCTAAAGGATTGAAATATTGCATTCACAAAATGGGGCGGACATTAGGTCACAGTGACCTTTGACCTTGGACCAGAAGAATCTAGTCAGTGCCTCTTTGCCTCAATTTGAAGAAATTCCCTCCAGGTGTCGCCGAGATATCGTATTGACATGAACGGACCACCCAAAAACATGATGCCAACATTCACTGGATGACAAAAAAAAAACATACAAACAGGAAAATTATGAATGCATCCGCTGTTTATGGACCCAAATATGTTTTAAACAGTGATCAATACTGTGTTGTTGGAGTTACAATGTTATATAAGATTTCTCTCTCTCTCTCTCCCTTTGTGTTAAGTAGTTTGAGTCATCCCTCTGAGGGATAAACTATCAATTGGATGAATACGAGGTTTCAAGCAGCGGGTCAAAGAAGAACCTCCACACCAGAATAAACAACACGACGCAGATCGAAATCTTCATTACAGCTCAAATATGTTGCTTAGATAAGTTTTTCTCAGCAGCATTTACTGCCAGTGAAAAATAAATTGATTGCACCCTGTCAAGCAAAGCTGTCGTTGTTTACAGCTCACCTGTGGATTTGCGACTTCTACATTAATCAGCAGTCATAATTTGTTTTTCTTCCACCTTTTTGAAGTTATTGTTGTTGTGGCTGTCAATTTGCATTGTTTTAACCTCAGCTGAAAAATAAGAGGAAAGAAAAAACCACGGAATATGACAAAACAAAACTTTGCTTTCAATTATGAGTTAGATAAACTCCAAAATTGTCAAAGAGCTAAAAAAAAGGCCGCTGAAAATATGGAGATTTTCAAAAACACGCTCAGTTGACATTTTGCATGGGTGAGAAATGAAAAGGAATTAATCAGTGGAGGCACAAACAGACGCCTCCAGGCCACAATCTGACAGGTAATGACGTGAATTATATGCTTTAGTGGGCAATATGGATGAAAAGGGAAGTGTTTACATCCCATTTACAGAGACTTGGACACACCCTTAGAAATAAGGGTTCCAAAAGAGTTCTCCCTGAAGGGCTGAGCATCTACCCAGAACCATTTGCTTCTGAAGAACCTTCCTTTTTCAAGAGTTCTTTGTAAGACCAAGGATTCAATTAAGAACCCTTTTCATCCAAAGAACACTTTTTGGAGGTTATTCAAGGGTAGTTGACAGCATGAGTGTTACGAGATCCTCCCAGCCCAAACACCCAGTAACTGTGAACCAGGATTGTTGTGGGTTGCACCACATCATGAGAACCACAGGGTGGGTTCTAGATGAAACCCTTGGAATATAAAAGAGTTCTCGGTAAATCCCCTGGGTGGGTTCTAAATGAAACCATTTGAATATAAAGGCTTCTCAGTAGAACCCCTGGGTGGGTTCTTGATGAAACTATTGGAATATAAAAGAGTTCTCGGTAGAACCCCTGGGTGGGTTCTTGATTAAACCCTTGGAATATAAAAGAGTTCTTGGTAGAACCCTTGGGTGGGATCTAGAGGAAACCATTGGAATATAAAAGAGTTCTTGGTAGAACCCTTGGGTGGGTTCTAGATGAAACCATTGGAATATAAAAGGGTTCTCAGTAGAACCCCTGGGTGGGTTATTTATGAAACCATTGGAATACAAACAAGTTCCTTTTTGAAACCTCTTAGTGGGTTCTAGATGAAACCGTTTGAATATAAAATGGTTCTCGGTAGAACCTTCTGGATGGGTTTGTGTAAGCAGCTTCAGAAGGGTTCTCGATGGAACCCTTACAACATTAAAAATGATCTCTTTAGAACCTCTTATAGTGTTCTCTGTAGAACCTCCCATAGAGTGTTCTGGTAGAACCTTTCTCAGATGGGTTTAGGTATGAACATTCATGTTGAGTTCTAGGTAGAACCATTTGAAAGGTATTAAAGGTTCTATCTGGAACCAAAAATGGTTCTCCTACTGAGACAAGCTGAAGAACCCCTCTATGGTTCTAGTTGGCACATTATTTGTCAGTGTCCACAATCACTGGAGGCCTGTGTTGCTCAACACTGAACAAAGACACTAAATTCAGTTTTTTTTCCCTTTAATTCGTCACTCATGTGTATCTCAGTGCTGGTTGGCCAAAATAAACCTTCAAAAAGTATTAACCGAAGTGAGTAAACAGCCCAGTAGAGATCTTCAGCTGTCCGTGTGTACATAAGAGATCCACTCCTTTAATCCCCCGGAGTGCTGATGTGATCCGGCCTGTGAGTGTTGACCAGACAATCACACTTTATGAGGAGGCCCAGCGGGGGGCGCTGACCTTGATCGTAACGGTCAATGACACAAGCACGGGATGGGATGTCTCCCTGTGCAGGAAATTACATCGTGTCAAGCTGCACGGTGACATATGGGTTAGAGGAGAAAATGAAGGCTTGACCCTGGTCGCACGGCAAATCATAATATCCTTTATACAGAACATACTGGTTGTCACGGTAAGACATCATTAAATGTGTTTGTCCATACAGTAGGATTTTCTCTCCATAATTCAAAGTAGAGTCGTTTATTTACAGAAGAGAAAACTTGGGGTTATGTAAGAATGTCAACGCTGGTGGAAGAGAGCGACATTTCTCCTTATTTTCAGGAAAACTTCATTTCCATTTAGACTAAATCCACATCTGTTATAATATCTTCCTGCTTTTTAGCCCACATTTTTCCTCAAACTGTTTCTTTCCCCTCACCTGATGGTTTATTACTCAGAACCATTTGAAAAGCCCGTCAATGGAAACAGTTTGGAAAAGACCAGGCGCTTTCAAAAGGAATTCTGGGAAGGTGATTGGATGAACCAACAAACGCACGACTAAAATTGGATTTGGATTTTCGCATGATCTTGTGATATCCTAAAAATCCATCTGCTGTGTTAGAAAAGTCTCTTTCAGGCACTTTCCCCCAATGACTGACCCAGTGTGATGTATATACTACACAAATAAATGCTACAACCACACGCATACAGCACAGCATGGCCGTACACACTACTAAATGAAAATCCAGGTGTGATTACTTAATCACATCAGCAAAAACAATTAACTGCATCCTTTTCCTTCTTATGTAAACCAATTTTAATCTCGATCTCGTTCGGTCTTGATTAATTGCCTCGGGCCGTGTGTTCATTAATTCAAAGCCTCAGCAGCACTAAATGACAACCTGACAGGTTGTAAACATCAGCCATCTTTGCAGATTTCTAACACATCTGGAATGTAAACACGTAATCCAGACAAACAATCTGAATTGTCTCATCAAATTGTTAAATAAAGGACATAAAAGGGGATACCCCAAAAACTAACCCAATGAAACGAAATCCTCCCCATTCGCCGCGTGTCAGTAACAATAAAGATGCAGTCGAGTTTCCAGCTCATTCAATCCAACATGGGAAACTCCTATTAAGGGTTTCCTGCCTCTGGATTCAGTGTGGCAGTTGAAACTGAAATTACTTCTCTCTCCTCTCCTTCTCTTTCCCCCACTTCTTTATTAAAAGTGTCTGACTTTCTAATTCTCCCAGCATTAGATTATTAGAGTGAATATGCTCATTTGTTTAATGCTAACTTTGGGGAATTTAGGAGAAATCTATACAGCTAATAGACAAAGTCGTAAAACCGATACCTAAATGTGTATTTTAGATCTTTGCTGTTGATCAGTGCATGAAAAACAATGTTTTTGAGTAACACTTTCAGTTAAGCGCTATATTATCTAACAATTTCTCTTGAGTTGAGTATATATAGGACATATATTTTGGAAATCCACCACATGGTCATGTTCCAAAGGGGAACAATAAGGGATGACGCGTGTCTGGCACTGAAGAACCCGTTCATATGAACAAATCCCTGTGTTTGTCTGCCAGACACACACTTCTTACAATTAATATTTACCCTCCAAGATGGCAAGTTTTCAGAACCTGAACTATTTTCTGCATTCTCCACTCATTTTCAACCCAATGTCACAGATATTATCCTCTTATATCACATTAATAATGCAGTGTCCATTTTATATATTTTTTTAATCAAACTTTGTGGCCGGGGATACAGATAAGACTGGACTTAGAGCCGTCTGCAGTCGGCTACTATTAAAAAACTAACAAATGCATTACACTTCTGAAATCCAATCTGTTCCTCTCGGTCTGCCGACTTAGCTGGGGGGCAACGCGGAGGCTTTTTATGGGACATAAAGCCCCTCGTTGGTGGGTTGCGAGCGTGATGCATGGCTGTCACTGTAAGCTGCCACAAGAGGGAAGGGAGGAATTGAATTGGCCCTCCCATTAATGGGCCATGTCACTGAACGTCAAGGCTCGGGATGTGACACGTCCTAAATCTGTGTGTGTGTGTGTGTGTGTGTGTGTGGTCCTGTGTACATAAAACCCTGGTTGACTTCAGTAGTATCCTTTAGCTCACTGCCTTAAAGAGCGGAGACAGAGACAAATGCACACACACTTTTAGGCTCACACAACTATGCATGCATACACTCACTACATTACGAATGTGTGTTGATGGCGACATGGAGGTTTAGTTTAGTTTGTTCATAATGTATATTCAATATTGCAGAAATAATTTACATCTAGACAAGGCGGCAACCTCTGGTTCTGAAAAGTGAAGGCAATGCTGAAGCGCCTTAGAATTGCATTCTTTCTAATGGCCATTAGGGGGCGGCTCTTCTGGTTGCAAAAAGAACTCTATGAGAATAATTACCTCAGTAAACATTGTTACCATGAGTTTATGGTCTCAATCTCTAGTTTTAAGTATTTTACAATACAGCATGATGTTCATTTAGTAAATTATGGTTACATTTAGGATAAAATAGACCAATTTCCGCCTGGATTTCTTTTATTTATACAAACAATGACCAAATTATAAATAAAATACATTTTCATAATTCTTAAAATCTTAAAATTTCAGGTGAGGTTGAGCATCAAATTACACACTTGACCCTGGAGATAGTGCCTGACAAATACAAATTGTAATTCAAGGACCACTTACACGCTATTTCTGGAGCTTTCAACCGTGTCCAACTCCCTGACAACTATGAGATAAGCTCCAGAAAAAGCGCACATTAAATAAAATCTGATATTTTTAAGTGTGAGAGACGCAGGCAGTAAAGTTCAGGCCTCGGTGGCCGGGTTACGAAGTGAGCAAGTTCAAGTCACCGTCTAAATGTGTCAAGACCGAGTGGATCGGTGCTCATCACCGGGGGCCTCGGGGGCCACATCTCTCTCCACTCCGCAATATTCGGACACGCTTGCTCCTGATGGGGAAGAAGTGATAGGGGAGGAGGAGTGGGAGTGGAGTTACATAATGGCTAATGCCCTCCGTCCATGTGCAGTGTCCGCTGGCAGATGGTGTATTGCTCAACAGTCAAGGGCGAATGGACATATGAAGCAGGGGAGGGCTGGAGACGGGAGGAGAAACACGGGATGAGGACACCAGTCACCTCAACGGGAAGGAGGGTGACAAGGGAACGCTAAGCTGCTGCCACTGCCTCATGTCTACTCTCGTAAGGGGGGACAGATCTACGACTTCACACGTCAGCCACTGTGGCCCCTCACAAAACCACACCACGTTCCTACATGTTTAAACGTTTAGGTTTCTTGACAACGGAGCTGCTCCACAGAGATTCCCAATCAGAGGTACTTGTATCCCAGGGGTACTTTTGCAGTTTATGAAAAGATTTAAATTAAAATACATACATGCATATTTGCATTTAGGAGGAAAATAACAACCTTCCGCACAATATTGCAAACTGTAAATTTGTCACAATAACTAGAAGACAGCAGCTACAATACATTGACTGCTACGTGTCTCTCATCAGCCTGAGTCAGGTGTAACAACTTTATATGAAGAGTGCATGAAAGCTAGTTTGCAAGCTAGCAGAGATGGTTACCTAACAGTTTGGTTCAAATAATGATATATGGTGTAAAACGTTAGCTGAGAGAGAACAAAAGGTAATAGGCAAACTGTTCATATGAGTACCTAGAATTAATGGACCAACGGGTGAAATACCGAAAAGCAATGCAGCAAAGGTTTAAATAGCGGAAATAATGGATGAGAACTCGCTAGCTAAAAGTAATGAATAAACAGGCTAATTAAGTAATGAATAAATAAGTGAAATAATTAGCTAAAAGCAAACTGGATAAATAGCTGAAATGATTCGCTAAAAGTAATGAATAAACAGGCTAATTAAGTAATGAATAAATAAGTGAAATAATTAGCTAAAAGCATATTGAATAAATAGCTGAAATAATTAGCTAAAAGCAAACTGGATAAATAGCTGAAATGATTCGCTAAAAGTAATGAATAAACAGGTGAATTAACAAAAAACACTGGATAAATGGTTGAAAAGTGCAGCTTCATTCAAAGTAATACACAGTTGACAATTCAACTGTATGATAAACAAGTTGACAGTCAGAATCACTGCTTTACAGTCTCTTATTAAAATCTCCCTCTCTTATCTCACATTGTTTGTCTCTCTTTATATTCCTGTCCCCAGACCTTCCAAACACCCCGCTAACCAAACAACATGTGTCCATACTGATAAAGCAGAACAAAATACCAGCATGCTTTTGTCTAACTCTTGATCCCGCTTTAAACGGTTCAAATCCACATCTCTCTTTGATCAGCGAGCTCCGTTCATGCAGACGGGAGACGAAGCTTTGTGCCGGAGCTATTATGACATTTCTGTCCCAACACCGAGCGTGAAGCTATCTGTTTACTCTGCCATGTCAATACAAGGCCATGCAGTTGCTCGCATTTACTTTATCTTAGACAAAGAATCAGCGTTTCTACCCATAGCTCCGTCTCCAGTCTGTTATCTGCAGTGCAGCATGGGGAAGTTCATTGGTTAATGATGAACACACAGTCATGGGGGACTGGAGAGGGGCCGCATGTTGGATGTCTGGTCCAGCCTGGCAGGGAGTTGCCACTCTGTTCATTAGTTCAATGCAGTGCATCATGGAGGAAGAGGCACATGAGACTGATGGCAGGAACTGATTGCTGCAGACGTCACGCCACTGACAGAGTACAGCGACATGCAACTGACACAAAGCAGAGACTCCTGCAAAGACTCTGCGGCTCATTTGGCATTTCTCTCAATTCTTCTTTTTTTTAGTCTGCGAGCTCGCTGCAGGGGGACGTCCTTTAGGCTTATGGCATTAATGTCAAATAGCCCAACTGGAAACCAATTATTATTTTCTTGTACAGCAACTTTTTTTTTCAGGTTCATCCAACTAAGTAGTAGTTGGATCAAATGTAGTGATTTAGTGATAGGATACGGCGCCACCACTCAGCCTTGCTTTCAATTTTGCTCAGCAAATAATCCCTCTTTGACCCAATACGTTTTCCAAAAGGACTGCAAATAAGGTAAATTATGAAGTTTTGATCCTCGGAGGTTTTATATTTGTAAAAACTTTCTTTGAGCCAAGAAAAGGCGGGGCCATTGTGTAGAAAAACTATTGGGCAGATTCAGTTTTTGGGATGTGCCCACTAATTAACAGCCAGACAGAACCAATAATATAACCTTATTTGCTAAGATAATAAGGAGATGAGAGACTTTGAAAATAGCACTTAACTTAACAAAGTTTACAAAGTTAATTACAGCAAATGCAAACTAAACAAAACAAACTAATGAAGAATGAAACACAATGAAGATATAAAAATAGAAAACATGATCAAAAGAAACTTTAGAAAATGAAATAAGAATAAATAATGCATGGGGAAATAACACAAGGTTAAAAGTTTGCAAGATCAAAAGACAATTACATAACAGCGATGTCTCTGAGAGTGTATTTTGAGAAGTGGATCTGTAAAGATGGCACTGAATTAGGGAGGCTGGGTTCTTTGGGCACGGCCGTCTACAGATGTGAGGCCGCTGACTGAAATGGCACAATCGCTGTCTGAGGGTCTCAGGATAACATCCCATACAATATGTGAGAACAAAGTAAGATCCAAATTACAAAAAAAAACATGTTTTTAAAAACAAAAATAATTGTTCAGGATCAGTGGACAGTTTTGGTACTCCATCAAGCTGTCAGAGCTTCGTTACCATGGAGCCCACACTGTCACTAACTGCACTCCCTAATGTCAGGTTTTTAACGTAGAACGGTAACGTCTCATCCCAAACTCACAGAGGTATCACAATTACACAACATTTAACCATGACCAGCTCCAAATCCGAATACATCTACTGCCTGAAAAGATTGCTACGATGGTACTCTACGATGCTACGCTATGATGCTACGCTACGATGCGACACTATGATTGGCCAGTCTGCATTCGAGAGGGACTTGGTCGATTCAATGAACATTTGTTTTGTGATGGCTGCAAAAATACATTATATTTTAAATTAAATTAAATTACGCTTCATCTTTGGCCAACATCACTAACACAACATCGACCTGTTATGCAGTGCATTATGTGCATTATGCTCAGTGTTTTTTGATGGAGTACCCCAGATCCATTGATAATGTTTCCATTCCCCGCTGCCTTTACCATGCTCATATTTCTGACACATACATACAGTAGCTTCATTACTTTTTAAATACCACCACAGCTCAGAGTGTTGGTCTGCTATAAACTCAACATCAACATCACGGCTGCTCACTGCTATCATGACCTAGAAAGTAACGCGAGATGATTATCTATTCAACATGATGCACGACCAAGCTTCAAGTAATACAATAAACAGCTACGCGTTGAGGCCCAACCGGCGTATGACTCAATAAGAGGCGTAAACCCGACCGCCCCTTCGTTCTAAACACTGACCAGAGGCTTCACCTGAACAACAAAGCTCGACCAATCACCCTGAAGTGTGCGTGCGTGTCTGCATGCATGTGTACGTGTGACAGATAGCATAAGCCATTGCCCCATCACGCAGGATCTGAGGACACGGACAGGACGCAGAGCACCGCTGACACCGGGGCTATTTCAAGTGCTGGCCTGCAGACACCGAGCGCTTTGATCGGCCGCCGCTGAGAGACATCCAAGGCTCCATCAAAGTGTGTTGGAATCAAATGAGGAAACCCTCTGCGTCCATATCCAATGTGTGTTTACATCGTTGTAGAGGACAAGCACTCTAGATTACATATCTCCTAACACGCTGAAATATTTACTCAGATATGTTTTAGTTTAAAGTGTTGTATCAATCAAATGACAAAGATCTAAACATGGTATCGGGCCATGCAGATAGATTAAGATTTTAAAAATTCATTTTTTTTTAGATATGCGTTTTCTTAGATATCTGCAATACAGTGGTGGAGCTCAAATTCAAAATCATCAGCAGCATCATCTCTCAGAGAAAGTGTCCGAGTAACTTTGGATAATCCACCGAACACACAGTTTTCACTGGGATTATTTCAATATCCACAGGACAAGGTATTTCAAAATGTTTAGAGCACAGTCTGTGGATTACTCGGCGTAACCAGGACATTGTTTCTGAAAAGAGGTGCGGCTGGATTTATCTACAGAGTAGTTGGGGAAATACGCTTATTTGTTCTCTTTCTGAGAGTGAGATGAGAACGTTGATACCACTCTCAGATCTGATAAAGGACCAGGAACAGATTGTCTTCCGGCTACTCCGGAAGAAAGTCCAGCACAATGTATCATTTGTTAATTCATAAGCTTTAAAGGTGAAAGGAGGCGTATTTTTTTAAATCTTTGCACAGACCTTTCATTTTACTGCAGCAGGGTCTGACAGGCCTCAGTCCTGGTTCTGGTTCTTCCCTCCGACAGAATCATCTGATTTTATATATTTTAACTATATGGAAATAACCAATCTTCTCGCTGGTGGTCCCATTAACTTACGTAGGTCATATAGACCGATCAGTATTCAATAGAGACTTTGAGAATTTCCATATTGCAGGCTGTTCCTGAGATGGACAAACCTGGATAAAACCGCAACTATCTGCATGTCTAGATGCTATCCGGGATAAGTAGTGAAATGCGTTTGCTTTTCCTTTGGTTGAGCTGACTTTAAACCTGCCCCAATCCATCAACATGAGCTGTGAAGCAGTAACCATCCAGTGAAACAACACAAAGTAGTCAGATCCTTTACCTTCTCCTGGTATTGCCTTCTGGACGAGTCCAGAGACTGGATGAGTGCGGTTGCGTGGCCGATGAACATGGCGTAGCAGGTGGCTCCCACGATCATACTGAGCATGGTCAGCCAGATGTCCGACATGCTCTCTGGGGCTTGTCTTCCGTAGCCGATGCACAGCATGTGACTCATGGCCTTAAAGAGGGCGAAGGAGTAGAGCTCGGTCCATGAGTCGTTCTGTCGGGAGAGATGGAGGAGAAAACAAGTGAGGAAAACTAAATACAAGGACGGTTTAGGAGGATAAAGAGGATAAAGAGGATAAAGAGGATAAAGAGGAAGCTGGGTTATTGTGTCCTCCTCGAATAGCTACTTCGTTTTATATTGGTACTTTTTCATGCGGCAATGATTCTGACCTCATGGCCTGAGCAATCTCCACTAGACGGAACTCCAGTGCGACAGAAGTGGTGATAGAGAAATTACATTAAAGAACAAGAGGGCTAAAGAGCAAGACATTCCTGTGTATGGCTCATTTTCTGGAAATTTTTTCAGGTTTGGCGAAGATCATCATCATCAGTGAGCAGCCTCGCCTTGTCTCGGCCAAAGCGGAAGAATAGGGGGAAAAAAACAAAAATAAGCAAGTGTAATGAGGAGCCTGTGAATCTGCCTAGTCCAGTCTGCCGTTGATTGGTGCTCACACACTCAGTCAACCCTAATTCTCCCGTGTTTGATTCATTATAAAGCCCTCAACCAGCGCCGCTGAACCTCACATCCTCCCCTCAAACAGCTGTGGTGCGCGCGCACACACACACACACACACACACACACACACACACACACACACACACACACACACACACACACACCGAGGTTCACCGCTGTACGTGTGTTTCTTCATCTTTTGTTCCTCTCTGAGACGAGTGGAGTCTTCAGTCACTGATTGACCGCTTGGATTTGTATCTGCTTTGGTTTTTTCCCCGGAACATTTGCATTTTATTTGAGATTCAAATTTGGTTCGTTTTCTTTTGGGAGGTGAAACAGCACGTACTGGCCAGAGGCTGCCGTCAGATAAAAATGTGTGTTTAGAGAGGTGAGAGGAGGAACAGCAAAGAAAGAAAATTTGATTTTAAAGGTATACTTGTGACCAGAAAACCGACTGTAAAAGGCGAGAGTCGCTCAATGTTTCATATCTGTTGGTTCGAGGAGATAAAACTGGACCTTGTCATCTTAGATAACAGACAGAGAAAGCCACGACAACAGTTTGCAGACTTTAAGGTGACAAGAACCATCATCTCCAGCGTTGACGTTACTGCTACACGACGCAGCTCTCTAACTGCTGCCATCCTAAAGCCCATTATGAAAAGCGATATTTCAGACAAACCCGAACACAACATTTGAATCACTCCTGCCTCAGTCTGAGACTCATCCCCACATGTGGTGAACAGACGTTGAGTCCCTCTAGTCAGCCATCAGCATGCTGGCCACACCGCTGGTGGATGAACAGCGGGAGGAGGAAGCCCTGAGCCAGAGCCCCGGCAGAGAAATAAACACCTTCTTCCACATGGCTGCATCTGTCTGTCTCACTCTCTAACAGACTCACGCACACTAACACAGAGTGGACAGAGCACCACAGAATAACAACTTCACCATCGGGGATCTATCCTGAATGTACTGTACAATACACTGTATAACGGGAAATAAAACACTAAGAATAGACTGCTGCTGAGTAGACATGAAATCAAGAGATGGCTCTTAGCTTGTCTGTCAGTGATCTATTCTTATCTACTGTCACGTGCTGCTGTGGCAACATTACTGTAAATACACTGAACTGAGTCCTGCGAGTGGATTTGTAATCTTCCTGGTGCAGATCATAGACTGTATATTAGAAGTAGTTTTACTAGGCTGCGGTTTTGAAGTCTTGAGTTTGGCATTTGTCTTTTTGAACCAGAAGGGACACCAGAGGGCGGGGCTAAGTAAAACCTAACATTGGAAAAGACATTTCTAGGCCACCAAAATGTTAAAATGTACTTTCATGAACTGAAAACACACTGTGAAAGGGTTAAAGCTCAGATATTTATTTTTTAAACACGTACAACTCCAAGACCGGACAACACCGCGGTAGTGACTTATCAATCACAAGGTAGCCCCGCCCTAAAGCATGCTCCGCTTTATGGTCTCTCTGACTCCTGCTTCCTGTTTTCTTACTGTGCAGACACTTTTCTGCTTGCTCTCGCCTCTGCTTGCATTTTTCTGCTAATACCTTCTGATATTCTTGTTTTTCTTCTGTGATAATCTTTGAGCAGCAGCTCCTGGACACTTGAAAATCACTGGGACTTTATTTCTCTATAGATTTGGCTGGCTATTGCCCTAATTCCGCTGGTTTAAAGATAAATAGCTATAGGCTACTTAGCAGCTAAGCTAAAGCTAAGTAGCAGCAAGATGCCATCCCTTTTTTATTTTTTATTTATCTTTTTGACTGTTTTAATGTTTTCTTAACTGTTTTAAATCCTGTTTTCTCTGCATTATGTTTTGATGCTTTTAATGGTTTTATGTGAAGCACTTTGAATCGCCTTGTTGTTGAAATGTGCTATACAAATAAACTTGCCTTGCCTAAGTGGGACTATAATTTACTAAATGAACATCATTATCGAAACTAGCGACTGAGACCATAAACTCATGTCTAGAATATTTACTGAGGTAATACATCTTGTGAGAAGTAGAGTCATTTTCTCAAAGACTTCTATACAATCAGACTTCTTTTTGCAACCAGAGGAGTCGCCCCCAGCTGGCCATTAGAAAGAATGCACGTTTAAAGGCCGTCCACATTGGCTTCACTTGTCAGACCTGCATGTTGGACCTGGTACAGATAGAAGGTGTAACAGTTTAACTCAAGGTGCATGCTGTCAGTCAGTCTCAGTTTCCTGGCAGCTAGCTGTTAGCATCTGCTTCCAGTCTTCATGCTAAGCTACGCTCATATTTAATGGGCATACTGTACACGAGACTGGTGTCAATCCTCTTGTTTTCCGTCCCTCTCGACGAGCAGAATCGAACGCAAAACGAGTGTATATTCATTATCGCGTCTGTATGAGCAGGAAGACGGAGACGACACAACCTGACCAGCTGGAACAGGTCAGAACGTGTTTGAGTTGGAAATAATAGCTGATTAAAACTGACAGTGTACAGCTGTCCCTTCCTATTGAAGATGGCATCCCTTATGGTAACACAATAAAGTCATTCTACAGAGATACCCCCCTGTGAGAGGGGGGCAGAGGAAGCAAATGAAATCAGCTCTGGTGTGCATTTTATTTGCCATCGATCTTTACTGAGCAGTGTGGATGAGGGCTAATTGTACATAATACATTTAGGCAGAAACACATCTATGACGATCTATGATGCATGACGGAGTAAGTAGAGAATAGTGAGTGTACGTGCTAACACGTCCTAAATCTGTGTGCGTGTGCGTGTGTGTGTGAGCTTCTCTTCGACATGGGTGCAGTCCCTCTCCGACGGTTTGAAAACCGACACTGCTTTAAAAAGGACTGACATTTAGATCACACTGACATTTAGGATTTTAATATGTAAACTGCCACAAAAGACCTTGTTAGCAATGCTAGTGTTCATTATTCAGAACCAGCGCGTTCGTGTTTGTATTCATTATTTAAAACCAAATGAGTAGCTGCAAGATGGTTTAGTGTCTGCTGGAAGTATACTTAATGAGGAACGCTGACGTTAAAAGCAAAGAGTATTTCTCTTGACTGGAGTACTCGTGCATGAAGTTAAGTTGGATTGTGTGTTAATGTGTTGAATTTTGAAGTTTGAATTCATAAATTGAACTGGAACATTTACTTTCTCTGAATATAATGAGCGGCTTATTAAAAGGTCTCGGTTGACCAAATGCAGAATTTTTTTCTGATTTCTGTCTGACTTAACTGTAGCAGCATGATGCAGCTATATCTATAATTAGGTCTTCTTCTTCTTCTTCTTCTTCTTCTTCTTCTTCTTCTTCTTCTTCTTCTTCGAGAGAGAGAGAGAGAGAGAGAGAGAGAGAGAGAGAGAGAGAGAGAGAGAGAGAGAGAGCCGAACAACCAACACAAGATAACTAAAAACTCAAATTAAAGTGTCTGTCCTTGTGTTGCAAATGCTGATTTGAGTCTTTATCTCAGTCCGGTTGATGGACGTCTCTCTCAGCTGACTTTAATTGAATTCATCAGATGTGAGATGGATTCTGGAATTTAATTGATTTGCGAGAGAAATTGGACTCAGAGGGTCATAGCGTTGCTGCTCAATAAGCGTTCATGAGCTTTAATAGTTTAATAGTCTTTGACGTGCAACACGATGTGCTTGAGGAACAACTTACAACCAATAAATAGATGAGATCAAATGATCATGGCTTGTTGGTTACATTAACTATATTTCATGCCTGTGCAATCAAATTATTCATAATTTTACCGTGACATGAAAAGGTTACATCAGCTAAAGAGAAGGCAGTCTGTATTATTTGGTAGAACATGGGAGGGGCTAGTTTTTTAGCTTTCCAGATGTATGTTTTGAGCTCTTATTAAATATTAAACTTCTTTTAATGTTGTTAACTTCTCCCCCGGATGTGCGACCATGTCATTGTTTTGTAAATCACAAGCAAGTCTCAAGTCTTTTGCTTCCAAGTCCCAAATCAAGACTGACAAGTCCCAAGTCCTAAACCATGAGATGCTTGCACTCTTCACCAAAAGTAAAGTTGTAACAACAGAGTTGCAAGTCTTTTTTTCCAAAAGTCATCACATTTGTGACTCAAGTCCATGTCATGTGACACACATCTGTTCCCCCTCTGACGACACAAAATACAAAGATTCAATGAGATGTGTTACTCTGTATATTGTCATCTTACTTGTTATATTGGCCTTACTACATAAAAAAAGTGAAAAATGTTCAGCTGTTTTTATAGCTGACTACATTTTGCCAGCTTGACATCTGTTCGTTTCTTCTTTTATTTTTTTTTCAAGAGTTCCTAGCTTCATCCTCCTCCCCGAGGTATTCAACCTTGGCAGAGCTGCAACAGAGAGCGCCACAGCTTTCATTCTTTTGCTTTCAGCAAATCAGAAAATTCAGCCATGCAAGCGGAACCTTTTGAGGATAAGGTGTGCCGGGGGAGACAAGTTGCAGGAGCACCACTGGAACTAATCTAAGTTCACGAGGAGGGACACGTTTGCAGGTTCGGCCTTTAGGTCCTCTGAAGCAGGGGCCCCTTACAGGGATGAGCATTATCCAAGGAGCCCCTCTTCATCATTACACCAATGGAGCATCTGCTCACCGCCATTTAGACGAGATGCCATTGGAACTATTTGTTTTCTAAAGCTTGAACACCTTAAGGAACTCTTTCATAGTGATAAACATCCTATCATTACCACTTCTATAGCTTTTGCAGTGGTTTTTTTCTTTCAAGTAAATGATCTTGAAAGTGTTAACAGTAGCAAGGACTGGCATCGCGCCAATAAATCTGGATGTAAAATCACTCATCCTACTTGAAGATAATGAATTCATTGCTTTGAGTCACAGTCGTATCAGACTTTCTATTGGCCCAAAGCCAACGTGGATAAGAGTAATGAACACAATATGCTTCTTTTATGGGCGCAAGTGGCCCCCATCTGTGGATAAGCACTTTTTAATGATACAGCACAATTTTATGATTCATAGCAATTTATTTCGAGGAGCGCCCCACTTTGAGAACCTCTGCTCTGAAGGACCCACCTTCGCTTTTGGCCGTGCCCTTCACGGGATCCAGCCTCTGGATCGAGACACAGCTGTAGATTTCAGACTGCTGTTGGTGTGCAACCATGTGCATCCAGAGAATGTCTCGTTGATGATGCAAGCTGTGGCCATATGACTCCGGCCCAAACTATCTGTGCTGCTATGATCATGACGAAGCGTAAATAAGAGGGGAAAAAAAAATCTATACTGCTTTTAGACTTGACAACGTTGGAAAAAGCCAGGCTGACGGGCTGACATTGCTTTTTTTGAGCCACTCTAGCCTGTCGGTCGTTCCACCCCTTTGGTCCAGACGGAAATATCTAAACAACTATTGATGGTTTTCCAATAAATATTTAAAGACACATTTTAATGTGTCGTTTATGACTATGAACCTGCAAAAATCCGCCTAATCGACTAAGAAGGTGAACGTGGTAAACATTATACATGCATCCGCATGTTAGCATTGCCACTGTGAGCATGCTTTCCCTTCACCCAGCCCATAATATATATATTATAACATATAAAGATGGACGACATGTCACCACTTCGTCCTGCAATAGAAAAGTGAAGCCAAAATATCGCAAATACTGGAGCTCCCATCTTGTGGCGCTTTTTGCAACAAGAGTGTGTGCAGTATTGTATTGACTGAAGAACTTTGGTGATTGCTTTTTTTTTTATCATCATTGTCGGCATTTTGTCTGCAGTTGGCTCACTACGCTCTTAGTGACAGCAGCCAATCATAGCTGTCAATCATGTCAAGCCACACCCCATTGTTTATGTCGTCAAATAACTAATTCAAAACTAAATAATAAGAAAAAGGACCACTTGAATATACGTCAGCTTCATGAAACCTATACCTAAAGCGACAGAAATAATGTTTGGGGCGAAATTGATTTGAAACGTGCTTTGAATCTTTAGTTTGGCTCAATTCCCATCAGCTATAGATAGAGGTGACAGGGTTCACTACCTATAGTGCAGCCAACCAGGATCTTATATCTTCACGATATAGACAACTTGTTTGCAAAAAAATGAATTTAATCCTGTATTTCAATAAAAACCTAAACTCATATCACTGCTTAGCTGAATATGACAGGGCAACTTTTCTTTTAAGATAGGGTGGTTTCACTGGGACAACTTGCCCCACAAACAGCTCCAATGACTGAGCAGCAACCTTCTGTTGTTGTTGTTGTTGTTGTTGTTGTTGTTGTTGTTGTTGTTGTTGTTGTTGTTACACACGCCTTTAATGTAACCATTCGCTTATTCAAGAAAGTCAACCGTCTCCAAACTTTACCTGATGTCACTTCAAATGCATGATAACAGAATACACATAAATGACTTAACCCGTTTCATGTCTCAAACAACCTGCGACTACCTTTACAAAAAGGATCCAATCAATTTCCACATGCCACTCACTTGTATTGCCTCTCTCTTCTCAATCACTCCCAGTACAGCAACGCTCACCTTAAATGTTCGTCTCTGATAAATGTATTTAAAAAAATGAATGTTGTTGCGTTGTGAGATCTGTTAAACTTTATAGTGCATGAACCAAATTAGTACTAAAAGAAGCTGTTGGATCATAAACAAGCAGTCACTCAACTCGCACACACCGACACCTCCACACAGTAACTGTCCATTATTCTGATGCCAGCTGACAGGCCTGTGTGCCAGTTAGATCACTTCAGTAACTGAAGGAATGGGGGATGTCCTTATTAACTGTCACGGCAGGAGGGTTCCTTGACATGCATCTCTGCATGTGTGCGGGTATACGGTGCACATGCAGAGGTAATAACTCTCTTGCAATTCAAGCAACCCTTCCTCTACAGTAAAATATCCCTCAGCAGCCTAAAATATTAAATACAGACACAGAGCCCAGACTAGGAGAGAAAGAGAGAGGCTTTATTCTAATGCCACTGATCCATGAGCCAATCGGGATGAGGCAGATGGGACAAACCCACCTGCCACCAACCTAACACAGAGCCACTTTAAATAACAGGCCATGATGACCTGGTATCGTGTGATCACTGTGTCGCATGGAGCCTGGTTGTCGGGCTGGTAAACAACACCATTGTCTGGTGTCTGCACATCTTTTACAAGTCACAGATATATTGTTTTTGATGTTTTGAAGCAGAGCTGAATGCATTGCAGGAAGGAAAACAGTTGTTTTATCATGTCACGTACACACACAAAGACGGAGAGACGTATTTATGTGAAAGCAGGTGTGCTTGTGCACATGAGAGAGCCCTCTGAGCAAGTGAATGACGCATGTGTTGTTCCTCTCTGGCTGTATTACAGCCTAAGTGCACGGATGGGTCCAGTAAATGTGCAGCGCGGGCAGAAGGGAAGCACGAGGGTGAGTATCATTTAACGCTGCGTCTCTCATTCAAAGCCCCTCTGAGGAGGAGACTCTGATGACCTTGATTACTCTGAGACGGAGAGCAGCACGGCTGGGCGGGCCGCGCCCACACGGGTTCCTCGCCGGCATTGTGGCAAATCGCTCGGGAAATGGCACATGGACGTAAGCGACGCGCATCTCTCTGAGGCGTCGACGAGGAAAAAGCTGCGTGAAAGCGCGGCGATCTGGAAGAGAGGGAGGAAAGTAGAGAGGCCTGACAGCTTCGAGAATAATCTTCTCTTCATTCCCTTTGGAGATCATTAACATAATACACAACAATGTTGTGAAGCTCGCCCGTTCTCTGAGATTGGAAAAGAAATCGACACAAAATGTATATTTGAGTTGGAATTACATTTTTAGTCAGAAATGACACACAGCAGTGTGTGTGTGTGTGTGTGTGTGTGTGTGTGTGTGTGTGTGTGTGTGTGTGTGTGTGTGCGCGGTGGGTAAGAGTGAGAAAAAAGGATGGCCAGAGATGAAACAAGAGATGGAGCGATAGAGAAGCAAGTGATGTCCCCTTGGGTCAATGGGTGTGAGATCCATCTGTTCCTGGAGATCACACACACACACACACACACACGCACACACACGCACACACACACACACACACACACACACACTGTGTCATAGTACACAGGGTTTTCGAGGGCTGAAAGTCACAAACCTCTGTGCCCAAACTAGAAGGTTGAACATAAGAAGCATTTCGTAGAGAGCCTTCCACAGACTGCTCAAGAAACAGCCTGTGCGCGACATATGCACGAGGAAGGAATGATTCAGTACTACTTCACTTCCCTCGACGCAACAGTTATGTGATGTTCAGTCCAAGAAATAGAATAAAGTACCTCGCAAGCCGGTCAACGTCAAAGTCAGTCAACCAGGACTGACTTTGGTTCCGTCACAGTGGTGGGCTAGTTTATAGTTTAAGGCAGACGGTGGGCATATTGGACGTAGTGAAGCCTCAAATTCAGCATTTGGGCCGTCGCCATCTTGTTTTTTGGCAAGTGGAGCAAAGTAAAACCTTTTTAGTCAAATAAAATAGTTACAATACACTTTTCATGGACTGGAAACATTGTTAAAAGGTTCAAGTTTTAAGAAGAAACCACTGACCAGACAAAGCCGTGGTAGCAACCTGTCAATCAAAAGGTAGCCACGCCCTAAAGCATACCCTGCTTTATGGTCGATTTGACTCTAAATGGGATCATAATTTACTAAATGAACATCATGCTGTATTGAATCAGACTTTAAACAAGCGATTGAGACCATAAACTCATGTTTACAATGTTTACTGAGGTAATAAATCAAGAGAGAAGTAGAGTCATTCTCTCAATCGCCCCCTGCTGGCCATTAGACAGAATGCAAGTTTGAGGCACTTCAGCTTTAGCTCTTTAGCCAGTGTCAAACCAGAAATAGTGTAATTCCCCTCAAGTATTTCTCCTCAGCCTTCACCAATCACTTTACTCTTTCCCTCTCCAGTCAATGCAAACTGTCCTCTCGAACTCCCAATCCACTTATCCTAGAAGTGCAATTCTCTATTTCTCTGAAGTTACTCCCAAAGCATTTCTTCTGTACATATATACTGTAGTACACCCTATATATATATATATATATATATATATATATATATATATATATATATATATATATAATGTAAGCTCGTCACAGCCCTTCATTAAGTCCATCATCTGACCTACATGAAATCAAAGCCTGAATATTCTTCATCCGGAATATTATAAATATCTTAATTTGTTGGTCTCTCCCGGTTTCACTACTAACAGGGCTACCACATGAATCCCAGGCAATGTGTTAAATAGTATATAAGTTAAAAAAAGAAGGAACAAAAGGTGTGAAAAGGGCATGTATTGAGCAAAGGGCAACCAGGCAGATGTGTTTTTCACAGCTCACATCCCCTGACTTCTCCGGTTCTCTGGCTCTGTCAGTCAGCGACTCTCAGCCAGTTATCTCTAACACGGAGTGACGCGTCAGAAAGGATGGAAGCCCAAAATGATGAATACGCAAACAGGTGAAGTGTGATGTAACGGTACAGCCATAAAAAAACACATCTTTGCTATAATAGTGTTGTAACAAGTACATACAAATAGTTGTGTGGTCAACTCTAGCTTTCAGGTTATAACATTCAGTATTAGTTGAAGCAGTATTAGAGAGGTCTTGATTCACCTTCATGGTGGTTTGGAAGATGTAGTTTGTCGTACTTTTGTATTTTATTGATTGATTGTGGATGTGTTTTCTAGTTCTAAAGCTTGAGATTGGATTTAAAGTGAATCTTATGGTTCAAGAGGTCAAGTGACGCTTTGGTTTGGCAAAATACAATCTGATTAAAGGTTTAGAGTTCCGAAAACAACATGCTTTTAATAATGCTGCTCATTAATGATCTGGTCTAGATCATTGTTCATCATGCAGCTTGAGTGCTTTTTTTGTGTGTTTTTTCATTCACGTCAGCATTAATTTGGCCCGTCTTTCAGCAGATGGCTAGAAGCTACCTGCCAGTTAGGATGAGGGAAGGACATCTAAGAGGAGACGTGAATAAGAAAGAGAGAGAGAAGACATTGGCTAAAGAACAAACCACATGAAGTGCTGTATGAGTGAAAACAGGCTCTGTTTGTATCCCTCACTCCTGCTTTCTGTAAACACTGGCATGTCTCCTGGGTTTAACTAGAGAGGGTTTAATTGAGGCCGGGCCTGTGTGTGTGTGTGTGTGTGTGTGTGTGTGTGTGTGTGTGTGTGTGTGTGTGTGTGTGTGTGTGTGTGTGTGTGTGTGTGTGTGTGTGTGTGTGTGTGCATGTGTGCAGACTCAACCTTAAATAAATCCTATTTCCCCATCTGCCTGCGAATAACACACTGCTGTGCCTTACGGGGGGATATGTTTAATGCTTTGGTTTTGCAGCGATTGCTCTTTCAAACCCCTTCGCGTACTGACATTCGTGTGTCATTGTCATTGTGTGACGCCAAAAACATATACGCCACATTTCTGCTTACCACCATCTTGTTGAGGGAGACCCAGCAGTCAGACGGAAAGTCCTGCAGCATGGGAACGAGGAACTGGAGACAGCCATCCCAGTGGCACAGCAGCAGCATCATACCAATCAGGTTGAATATTCGCATCACAGCACTGGCCAGGTCATAGGTCATGTGGAAGATCTGTCAGGAGGAGAAGAGACGGGGCGGAGAGAGGGTTATCAAAAGTGGAGAGGAGGGAAAGACAGAGATAGACGTGTGAGGGGAATGGAAAATATGTTTCCACAGATCGAGGTAAAAACTGTTGTCTATAGGAGATAGTTTGGCTAACATCCTACTCTTAAAGCCGTATTCATTGATTTATTGGTCCCTTTTACTCACGTAGGTCATATAGAGGCATCACTGAGACACAGATACAAGTTCCTCATAGTAACTTTCAGTAAAACAACAGCCTGGACCTATTAATGTGTCTGTACTTATTAGATATAACCAGAGGTAAAACATATTGAGACGATGTCACTACTAGTCAGGGCGAGTGTGGCTCAGTGGTGAGCAGGGTCGTCCTTCAATCAGAGGATCGGCGGTTCGATCCCCGGCTCCGCTAGTGCATGTCGATGTGTCCTTGAGCAAGACACTTAACCCTAAAATACGGTGTATGAATGGTTGATAATCCTGATGTGGCACCTTGCATGGTAGCTCCTCTCACCAGTGTGTGAATGGGTGAATGATGTCATGTAGTGTTAAAGCGCTTTGACCGGTCGGAAGACTAGAAAAGCGCTGTACGAGTACGGGTCCATTTACTAATCAGGAACAAAAGGTCGACGTGCTGCATATCAATATTAGTGTCATGCTGAGGGTCCACGTTTATAACCAGCTGGGTAAATTGAACAAGACGAAGAGTGATGAGCGACGAAACCTCAACAGACGCTGATGAGGCTTTGATCGGCCGCCTGGGGTCGGCCTCTCTCTGCTGTTTTCCCCTCCCCCTCAGGTGAAGGCTGGTCTGTGTGGAGCTGGCGTTGTGGTCGCAGCGTTGTAAACACCACTCAGTGTGGCTCTACGCTGGCTACCGGCCAGGCCTTGTTACCGCTTTGTGTGTCTGCGCGTGCGGGTAGGTTTACATCAATGTGTGGGCGCCGCTTTAGCTGGGCCAACGGGAGGCCTCGCGAAATAAATCGTAAGCAAAAGCATATTCTCTGTCCCCAACTAGGGGACAGAGAATGAGGGAAGTAGGCCAGTTGGTGGATGCATGTCTGCAACGTATATAATACGTATTCATGCATAATGGAAAGCTTTGCTTTATGGGCCACTTTGCTGATTTCTGACATCCAAAACAAAGGCTCATTTCTCACTTGAGACCAGAGAATCGACTCGTCCCGTCACCTCGCTGCCCTAAACCCTCACTCGGCTCACTTGAATCTCAAAACCAGCATCCCCTACAAAAACTCCCCTCGGGGTGCAGATGTCTCTTGTTAGTCACAGTGACAACACAAGAAAGAAAACCTTTTCTAACAGATTTCCTCCATCCACACAGACCGAACAAACAGATATAACTCCCATGGTTCCCTAAGTCCCATTCATTTCTTCCACTTTAAGTGCTCATAACACTTTAGTATTGTGCATATTATCTGTCTGTGCACACACCTCCTCCTTATCCTCCATCTAGAAGATCTATTAGCATCAAGGTGTTGTTTCTACTTGGTGGATATGCAAATATCCATCAAATATATGTAAAATGTCTTCTTATTTCCCCCCCCCCCCCCCCCACTCTTCTGCATATTTTAAGTTTACCCTTCCCTTTTGTGAATTAGCTGCAGACCAAATGCCAAAGACCCAACTTTCACTACTTTTTCCTCTCCTATAATGGCTAATGGCCTTCGCTAATTTGTCCGCAGGTGAAAGGGGAGCTGTGGGGGGCCCTGCCCTGTGATTGGGAAGCATTCCCATTATGATTAATGAGGCTCCAGGACTAATGTCCCCCCCCCCCCCCCCCCCCCCCCGACACCCGAACAGCGCCTGGCCATGTGTCACTGTCACGCCACAAACTGGGTCGAGGCGCGTTACTGTGACCAGGATAAAAGTCCCGTCTGCAGCACACCGGTCGGCCCGGACGATTCAGATGACAACGTTTAGAGAAAGCGGTCGTATGCCGATGAATATTACTCCCAGTGGCAATCTCGCTGCCACCCATTCACCATCATTGTCTGCAGCTCATGAAAAAGGCATCGCCTCGAGTGCGTGGCAGCAAGTGGAGAGCCTTGATACAAGCTTCCTGCCTCAGGAAATTGCTCTGGTTATTCCAGACAACGCTTATCTCTGCGTCCACACACACACACACACACACACACACGCACACTTTGGTCTATTCAAAGATCACGTCAAAAATACACAACCTGCTCTCTTTCTTTGATTATGAGCACCGTGGTGGACTCAGTTGGAGCTAAACGGTGAAATCATCACAACTCTGGGATGATCTTTTGGGAAAACCCTCGACACACAGCAGCAAGCTGAGCTGAGCCGAGCCGAGCCGGGGGGAAACCCAGCCAGCCACGTTTTGGATCGAGCAGAGCTCGGCTGGACTAAGCTGCTTGAGGCTGAGGCGAAGGCAAAGCAGCATTCAGTTGTGACTGTTTGAGTCAGTAATTAGGTTTCTCCTGCAGCTCAAATCAACTCTGTAATCACAAGAGCAGTGCTTATTTATTTTTCGGGCGTGAGCGAGCCCACACGCATTAATCCAAATATGGATTTTGCCCTTTATATGCAAAATCGCATAGCAGGCAGGCCTTAATTGTGTTTATATATGAGAAATGGCCACTTCTTGAGGTGTAATGTGCGGTTGAAATGTCACATTAAAACAATAATGAAGATTAGAAAAAAGAATACAAAAAGGTAGCTTTTGCTATGGGAACAAAGAAAAGGCAATTAGTGTCTCCGGTCGTTGTGTTGCTTCCTCGGAAAATCCCTCTTCGCTTTCCCACTAATAAGCACAAATTAATATTTTATGAATTCTTAACTACATCAGCACACTAGCTGCCATCCAGCTATCAGGCTTATTGCTTTACAACCTGGTGAAACCTCAGTTTCTGTGTCAGGGAGTAATCATAGAGCTTTGTTTTCATGTACAAACAGAATTACTTGCATGCCGACATTGCAACCCGCTGCACTGGAATCCAATATTGTGTTATTAATTAGAGCGCAGTCAGACTGTTTTTTTGTTTTTTGTTTTTTCAAATCTGCAAAAAATTCGAAGTGGCAGGAAAAGACTTTGTCATAACAGCCAAACTGCAGCTTCCTTCTATACAGGACCATCGGTGATGATCAATACCTGTCTGGTGCCTTTGGTCTGTGGCAGTTCAACCTTAAAATTCATAATAAACTTGATGATTATGCGTCTGTCTGCGAGGTGATGAAGGATGTTTCACGATGTGAACGTAACTGCTGAAGAGACGTTAGGAACGCTGCCTGCCAGGCTAACAGACATCATCAGCTTGGTCGATGCCAATACCTACATTTAGTTGTATTAATCCGATAACGATGTTTAGCCGGACACTTTTTAAATGCTTTAAACACATTTAACCATCTTGATACGGTTCCCTGAAATCTGTTTATTTTCTTCTTCTTTTTAACAAAGTGGCACATTTCACAGTTGACTAAATCCCCTCCCTCTGGTGAAAAAACTGCTGCGTCGTGGAGACACTGTTTCTAAATAACATCACACCTACTTTGGTATTTCTGTCCTACACTTTCTTGTCGGTCGTCAGCCGGCGTATGCTCGATACCAACATACACTTTTTAACTTAAACACACGTCACTTTAACGTACACTTACATTAACGTATCTGTTCGTCTGAGCACTTTATTTTATACTTATTTTAATTACCCATTGCACTGTTGTTGTCGTTGATTGTTGTTTGTCTCGTCTAACGTCTCATGTCTAATGTTTATGCACCTTCCGCCAAGAAAAATTCCTCGTTTGTGTAAACATTCCTGGCAATAAACGGTTTCTGATTCTGATTCTGATTCTGATTCCAATGCATCTGTAATAAGTCAGGATGCATCAGTCTAGATATAGTATCTTTTCTCCAAAAAGGAACAGGAAGTGTTTTTCTGTTTCACTATTGTTTCTGAGGAATACAAAATATTTATTTTGTGAGATTCCAGTAAGAGATTTAACAAACCAGTAGTAACCTCACCGTAGATATTGAATAGAGGAAGACGATATTATTGGTTGATACTGGCATGACATAGATACCGATATTGGCTCATGTATGATATGCAAAATGACATAGCAGTACATAAATGTTTTAAAAAGTAGATTTATTTTGTTTATTTCTGTTTATTTATATAATATATATATATATATATAAATGGTATTAATAACATTTTACATATCATCACTAATATTTACTGTTTATAGAAGATCTATCCATGTATCATCCCACATCTTCAGGTTACAGATGGGCAGTTTAACAGTTTGCTGAGATTAGCGTGACAACTACCATTTCCTAAATATAGCTCCCAATCAACATCAGTGGTGTTGTGTTCTCCCCTCGTGTCCGTGTTTCTTTCCCAAGGCCACTACCACATGCTTATGCCATCTTTATTAGCATATAGTGTTGCAGGCCCGTATGCTCACTGTGTATTTAAATGGAGGAGATTTCATGAATGTTGAATCTCTGCCTACCTCCTCCCATTGGTGGATGTACCGGATGAGCCTGGACAGCCTCAGCAGCCGCAGCAGACTGAGGATCTTGGTGAAGCGGACGATGCGGAGCGCCCGGGCCGTCTTGTACATCTCCGAGTCCATCCCTCTCTCCACGATGAGGAAGATATAATCCACAGGTATGGACGAGACGAAGTCCACCACGAACCAGCTCTGCAGGTACTTCTTCTTAATCTTCTTGGGGTCGAGGATGATCTCGGTGTTGTCCTCGAACACGATGCCGGTCCGGAAGTTCAGCACCAGGTCCATGAGGAAGAAGGTGTCGGACACCACGTTGAAGATGATCCAGGGCGTGGTGGTCTCGTCCTTGAAGAAGGTGATGCCCACGGGGATGATGATCAGGTTGCCCACCATGAACATCAGCATGGTGAAGTCCCAGTAGAACCTAAAGCAGTGTGGGGGGGGGAGATGGTTAAAGACGGAGAAAGAAACAGTCCACCGTGAACACAGTGGCGCTCTGCTTTTCTCACTGAGTGTGCTGTATCTTCTCCTCTGGCGATGTAACCCAAACCATCGGACTCGGGACAAGGTCAAACCAAGGACGAGCAGAGAGACAGGAATATAGCAGGAAATACAAGCTGGGTGCAGTTTATTTCAACTCAAAGAACAGCAGACATCTAGAACAGTAAAGCCACTGATGTCTCCCATGTTCAAATAACCAATGATCAATCGTACCACGAAACCCACCCGTGGTTTAGACTTTTAATCAGTGCATTACGAGAGCGAAGAATTTGACTTTGGTAGCCGAGGCGATTAGTCCATCAGCTGAAAATGTATTTGCAACTATTTTGACGACCGGTCACTCTTTAGGCAATTTCTCAAGTGGCCAAATATACTCCGGCGTTTCCAACGCTCTTCTTTATCTTCTGTGATCTTAACCCGAGTATGTTTGACCTGCTGGTCAGACAAATCATCGCATTCAGAGAAGTCACTGTGGGCTTTAGGATAGTGATTTTTTTTTTAGAGACCAATTGATCAATTCAGAAAATCATTGGCAAATTAGTCTGAATGTGCTTTTGTCAGGAACCCTGAGTTAACACTTCTGTCTGATCAGCTGAAAGAAGGCGAGAGCCTGCTAAGCGAAGGGAGGAACCGATTGAAGAGTGTTGCTGAGTCATGGATGTTCCCTCGCGTAATTTCCCCCGCAAAAACCACTGATTCAGCATTTTATGAAATTACAGTTTGATTGCAAAACCTGAGTCAGAGCCAGGTGACGGCTCAAATAGTTTGGCTTTATCTTCAGACGTCTGCCGTTTTACAGTTAAAGGGACTTGGAGGAGCTGTCCTTGGTGCTGAAACAGGTGCGCATTCCAACGCAGGACATTTCAAGTTTATCAAGTTTATCTTCAAGACGTACCTCATTAAAGACAGACTTTTGCTTTTTACAATATGTCACAGATACGCTACTATCTTAGTCTTTATCTGTCCCTTAAATTGGGGAATATGCACAGCTGAGATAGGCAAACGCTCAATATTGAGAACATTTTTATCTATCAATAATTCATTATCATGTTGGAGCAAATCCTCCCGCTAAGTTTCAAGGTTTAAAATGTTACGCTCAATAGAAATATATATATATATATATATATATATATATATATATATATATATATATATATATATATATATATATATATATATATAGTTTTGTTTATTTCATCTTGCCTGACACATCAAACCTGAATATTCTATGATTTCTTTCAGTCTTTTCTCATATAAGGTTTGATGTGGATAATGAGTACCAGGCAGTAATTAAACACAGCTCATAGACTGCCATGCCAGTCACTCTACAGTAAAGAGCACTGCTTATGGACCTAACTCCATTTGACCCATACCTGAAGTCGCTGTATGGGTGGATAATCCAATTACCCGCTGACTTTACGCGCTCTTGCTCTTTCTCCACTGCCTTCTGGCTGCCAAACATGCGCAGGGAGAACTTGTTCACTCCGGGCTGAAGCATGGAACTAAACTGCCGCTGCATGTATGTCAGATTCCCCCTGGAGTCTCCATCATCCGGCACTATCAGAGAGCCATCCTCAGCTTTGGGGAATGTGACAGAATTCCTCGAGTGCTGACTCGGAGTCTGTCCTTTACTAGCCGGGGCGTTGGAGAAGGAAACTCTGGAGTCCTTCTTCTCCATGGCGGTCTTGACCTCGGTCCCCGGCCCCTGTGCCAGGGACCCCGCTGAAGTGATGGAGCCGTCCATGCTTGCAGCCTGCACCTTCCTGTCTTCAGCAGCCACTACTCCACCCGCCTGCTTCTCCTGCCTTGAGATGAGAGAGGAGAGGCTCCCTGAACTGGTCGGGTCCCTTCTACAATCTCCGTTTTTGTTGCATATCATACCGGTGGCTCCCTCTGCTATGACTGCGTCCCGTCCAGCAGCAGCAGCAGCAGCAGCAGCAGCAGCAGCAGCATCCCTCCGGCACAACAGAGCAGAGGCTGCGCTGCCACTGGCGCCGACAGGTGCGGAGTCCTCGTCTCGCAGGAGCCACAGCTCGTGGCTGTTGGAGTTTTTGCGCGCAATGGACGCGGCTCCGCCTCCGGGCGTGGGTTTCTTCATCTTGGTCCCTCCGCCGCTCCCATGGTCCTCGCGTCCGGTGGTGACTTGATGGGGTCGGGGCTGCTGGAATCTGGACTCCTCCTCGCCGTCCTCCGCCTCGTCCATCACAGCCGGAAGAAAGACAAGACGGACAGACGGGCGGACACTCCCCGCACCTTCAACCTGGCGCGACTGGGCGGCGGCGGGGGAAGAAGTGCGAGGAGTTCAAAGCAGCAACAGCCTTCTGCTTTACGCACACACGCACGCGCACGCGCACACACACACACTAACTGCAGCCATAGCAACGCCAACGGTGCGCTGTCGTGTGTGTCTGTGCGTCCGCGTGTGTGTGTGTGTGTGTGTGTGTGTGTGTGTGTGTGCAAGAGAGAGTCTTTGGGCCGCAACTACTTATAATGAAGAAACAATGTAAAACATTTTTTTTAAAAGAACCTGACACTGGAATTATAAACTTTATTTATATAATAAGTAAACACAGATATGTTATTATATACATTCATAAACTCACCTGATAGGAGCGAGGACACGCGGGACAAAGGTGACATGTGAAGGTCACAAGAAACCAGTAAGTTCTCCATCCTCCGTCATCCGCAGTGGATCTCAGGTAGAACCATCAGCCAATGACCTCTCCTGCCAGGGTCATGTGATCCTCAGGCTTTCCCCAAAAGAGAGGGTTCGTATCGACAGCGTCTGCCTGTTGCTTGAGGATGATCGTCCGACAATGCGTCCTGGAGACCTCCATTGTCGGTTAAAGGGCTCCACCTGGTGGAGAGGTACACACACTGCACTCAAGCCTCCTGAGAAATACGCATGACATATTTTTCATTAGGGGAACTTGAGAACCCTCAACTCTTGGCCCTAACTCCACAAATCCCTTAAACCGATGCAGTATTATTTTATTGTATCTGCAGTCCTACTTATAACTTACCATTCTGCTGCAGATCAACACATCCCAATGGGGCAAACGTTTGGCTTTCAGAGACCCAGTGGCGGGCCGTCAGGGCCTTCTAAGCCTAAACAGAATCACAAAGTTATAACTATTTTATTATTTTATAATTCAAAGTTATAGCTATTTTATAATGTCATTGTTTTTCACAAATACACTACATGTATTATATTTATTTTTCACTATTAGCTTATCTCAGTGATTGTCAACCACTGTGCCGCGGCACACCAGTGTGCCGTGAGAGATCATCAGGTGTGCCGTCGGAAAATGTCCAATTTCACTTAATTGGTCCAAAAAAATATTATTTAGTTGCCGCAAATGATTTTCCATTGTTGAGCGTCTGAGCTGCAATATAGTGGCTGGCAGAGTAATATAGAACAGGTCTGCACCTTGTTCTGCTATTAAACAAACTACACGGCCGTATGTTATTGATCTTATCTACACAGCATGTCATGTCTGGGTCGCGTCTACAACTCTGCTCTGCTCTGTGTCGCGCACGCGGAGTTCCGCCTGATGCGCTGCACAGGTGAGACACAGCGGAGAGAGAGAGAGAGAGAGAGAGAGAGAGAGAGAGAGAGAGAGAGAGCAGCGAAAAATATGTCGCGTGCTTTTCACAATGGGATTTTCTGCTGAAGCTATCAGTATTTTAAGATATGAACTCTCACTGTTAAAGCCTAACAGTTCATGTATTTGCAGGTCAAGACAAACAGCCTGGAGCTCATCAATGACGTTTCTGACTCTTCCAAAAGCCTGAAAAATACACTGCAGTGACAAAGCCTGCACACTTTGTGGTCGTCATTAAAATAAATGAACACCATGTTTCCTTTAAGTCAGTATTTATCAAACTGGGGCGGTATTTATTACAGGTGGGGCGCAAGAGGAAATGCTGGTTTTAAATGTTCACCGTCCGCCGTTAACAGGTTACGCTTGCGCATGCGCCGATTCTTGGCATTTCGCCAAAAGCCGATCTTTATGAGATCTCTGTGAGGTCGGCTTTCTGCTGTTGTGTCTCTCATCATGGAGCATGAACTGAGAGCCTTATCAAATCTACAACCCCGTTTATAAAGATGTGTAGAGGAAAGCAGCTCTAATACTGATACAACGTGATGCTCACACATCTGCACTCATTCCATTTTGTTTTGCAATGGCTTATTGTTTTCCACAATACGCTATTTAGTAGTAACTAAATATTAGTTCTTTTTTGCATAACTTTATTTTCATTTTTCTAACAAAGTGATAACACTTTTTTTGTTTGTCTGATGGAGCAATCTGGTTTACTTGAAACACTGAATACCCTTCCATGCCAGTAGGTAGCGCAATAATGATCTACCATATATGCTGTGTTATGCTACAATGTGACATTTTGTAACTTTTTAGGTTGTTGGTGTGCCGCGGGATTTTTTTATTGTAGAAAATGTGCCGCGGCTCAAAAAAGGTTGAAAAACACTGGCTTATCTGTTCCTCTGCTTCAGGCCTCTGGTATGGCTTGTTTGGGAGCTGCTTAACAGCATCTTATCCAATCACATTTCACCTCTCTTTCTCTGTTGATGTAATCTGCCTGATTACAATACATGAAAACGTTTTTAGAGGGTCTGGACGTGTGATTGGTCACAGGCCCCGCGTGACCATCAACGTGGGGGCATTGTTGGTGGGTGCCCGGCCGGAGAGCAGAGCGGGGTGGCTGGGAGGTGCGGCGCTTCAGAGCCGCAGTTTAGTTGGATTGTTTTGTCATGTTTTGTTATAACGCTAAGCTATTATATCGAGTACTTGGACAGTTCTCTACGAAGCAGTGTTCTGATGTACATTTTTCTGGAGCTTTTATTGTGAAGGGAAAAACGGAAGGAGAGGAAATGCGGAGTGTGTAACGAGAATAAAAGTGGCTGCCGTCTTGTGCAAACATCCTGTTGTTTTATTAATAAAGTGAAGTATAGGCGCAAGATAAACCCTCGGATACATAACTAAATGTGACTGGTTCTTGTTGTTGTGAACTGCATGCATTGTCCGTTAATGAGGCAGCGTCCCGCCATGCGTGTATTTATGTAAACAATATCAGGCTCTGAAGGCCTAGGTCCGAAATGCACGGCCCGCCACTGCATAAACCAAGATAAATCTACTTCTGAACCCTCTTTTACACAGCGAGGAAACTCACAAGATAACAGGACATATCCACAGTTCTATTGATAAAAACATGCTTTCTATTGGCTGTTATTGACAGTCTGCCTTGGCCTGAAACAGGGATTTAGTATGACGGCAAAAATCATGTCTATGAATGAAGCAGATATATATATATATACTGATATTCTCAACCGCAGAAAATTCAGATCATATTCAGTCATAGACAATAAGGTTAGGCTTTAGGACACGCTTTAGATTTCTCCTCATCCTATTGTACTAACTATGCTTTTGTGATAGTTATCCATTGATACACTGACATGTTTGCAGGACAGTAAATCCCACAAACAAATAATGATTATTATCCCCTTCTACACAGAGCGTCTTGACCCGCTATTTCACCTTTCGATTGGAGAAGAAGTCGAGAAAGTAATCAAACATGTCAAATCAAATAAACTTTATTCAGTTTGTGCAGGTTGTACAACAGATGGTGTTTCATGAAGGTGTTCCATGGTACAACAATGTACACAATTCTGGCTAGGTCTTTTTTTTAAATCTGTGTAACTCTGCAATGGTAACATCCAATCACAACACTAATCAGGTAAAATGGAACAGTGCGTAGTATTTAAGTTGCATTTCACAGAAGTAACAGACAGCTCTTGCACTTGGTCCATAACAATATATTTTTATTCTGGATGTGACATTGGCAACAAAACAAAAAACCGTGGCGACTAAAACTTTGATTTAAAATGTGATCGGGGGAAAAAGGTAATAAGTAATTTCTCACGGCAAAACTTTGCAGTCATTAAAATCGTCATCATTTCTGCATTACACTCGTGTTTAGGCAAAGTATAAAACTATGGAAAGGGAGAATTTGCAATGGTGTTATGGGAATGGCAGTGAAGTATGATGATGGAAAAGGTTTCAGATCCTCTGAACACAACTCTCACTGCTTCACAAGTAGCCATTCCCGATCGGAGAACATAAAAGCAAAGACGGGACAGCTGTGAGGTCAGTGTGGGAAGCATCGGCATCAACAGAAAATAAACACAGAGAGGCGTTCCCTCACATGAACCGCTTATGATTTTACAACAAACACACACACTTTCCTATAATGGCATTTTAACTCATGCAATATTTGCCCCGGGGCCTCAAGCTGAAATTACTTCACACTATGTTCTGTGGCTGCACAATATGGAGAAGAATATATCAGAAAAACGAAACAAGAAGAAATCCGACAGTTTATTTATAAACACCTAAGCACAAAAAGGTACTTTCAAAATGGCAGGGCGCACAGTAGGATGTGCCACACAACAGCTGAATCCTGGACTGCCATCTGGATGTCCCATCTAGAATAATAAAACAAATACAAAAAGATTACGTGAACGATGAATTATAGCCGTTTCAAAAAAAACTATATTCTATCTTTGGTTTATTCCCTATATATACTGTGTAGATAACACAGGCAGTTACATTTCAAGGAGAACTTCATAGTTTCACTCACCTCTTTCATCTTTAATTGGAATTCCTTTGCCTCACATTATTGTCTTTGTCATTTTCAGTAGGATTGCTCTTCCTAAAAAAATAAAAAAAATAAAAAAAAAGACAAAAGAAACATGAGTTCTGTGTAAACAATAATTATAAAAGAAAACATCCTTAGGTGACCATGAGGATACTGAGCTGCTGACTGTACTTACAGAGGAGCAGCTCCTGAGTCGTCATCTGTCAACGATCAATGGAGGAAGAGCAAAACAAAAACAAGTCAGTTAAGAGTCCGGTACTCGTGTGAGCAGAACGTGCCCCTCCCCCTCCCCACAGACGACGGTAGCAAATGTTAGAACACGACATCCTCTGCAACACGACTCCAACGAGGTTAACTGAACATGAGCTGAAGCATGCCCTCCTCTTCTGACCATGAATGAAACCACTAAATCCTGAGACAATCCCAGTCTGTGAAAGACACATTGCCCCCTGGCAGACTGCTGTACGTTTCTTTAGGAGAACTGTGATAACATTTGAACACTTCCGCACATAGTCCAGAGTCCCTTAGCTTCACAGAGGCTCATGCAACACAAGCAAAAAGGACAGCAAAGAGACACTGCAGTCGCTGTATTCAAGATCGAAAACCAAAAAGGCCTCTGAACTGGCAGACCAATGCACACCTGGCAGGTATAGAGGCCGCGTTCACACCGGAGCAAAGAGCACTTGTTGACAGAGTGAGGCTCTCTCTGTGTGGCCAAATGGTGAACGAGACAAATGCAAATGCTGTGCTGACCTTGAGAAGAGGGTTGCTGCCTATCAGATATCATGCATAGAAGTACAAGATGCAGAGGGCATGCAGACAGAATGCCGAAACTTCTCACTTTTCAACCTGTTCAAGTTCATGTCAAACCACCCCACTCGCTTACGGGTCTCATTCGACTCTTTCATTGGCTCAAACACGTGGTTTAAAAAACAGGGACCGATGTAAAGTGGCGGGGAAACTTTTAAAGCTTGCTCCGGTTTGCAGGGCCAGTGAAAGAGTGACCAAATCTTTGAGCGCATTCCTCTTAGAAGTGGCGACTATGAAAGCGGTTCATTCAGACTCCCACAGCTTTTTCCCACGCGGTCACCTCAGCTCAACCACTTCAGTCCCACATGCACCGTTGTCCACTTACCAAAATGAAAAATCAGCAGCGAACAGAGAAGTAAAAATGTAAATAATAAAAACAAAAAAAAGGTTGCGGTCACAGATCGTTTATACAAAAGTGGGAAGCTAACTCTTTATATAAATCATAACAAAAACAATAAGGGTTCATATTGAATGCATGCCACTATAGTCTATACATCCCACCTAAATTAAGTTATTTACATGACCGAGGAAAGTTCCATGTGTGTGAGCATGAGCCACTCTCTCAAAGCCAGAAACCAGAGAGGCGAAGTTTGTAACTTGATGGCCGGTTGGAGTGCTGACCGCAGGACAAAGATTGTTTATGAGGGAAGAGAGAAGCTTCGCTCCAACACCAGCGAGTGTTTTTGTAGTCCCAACAACTCCAACAGAGTGACACATTCGCCATCTAGCGGCTTGTGTGACGTCGATATCGCATGATCTAGTCAAGCTTTCATCATATTAAAGATACGGTGTAAAGGGCTATCTGGAATGTGAAAATGTTTCCTAAATAGCAAATGTTTCCTATAGCACTGCAGGTCCTGTTTGCATTTCAAATCTAATGAATCATTTTTCTGCACCATGAACAATGAATGGGAGATTGATTTTGTCGACCCACAGAATGTTTGTTTTCTTCTTCTTTATTCCCAAACCAGGCTTATTCTATTGTGGTTCTCCGTTCTGAAACAGAGCGCGTACCGTTATACTCAGATCACTTTTAACAGCTATTCTCAACCACATGGCCTCAGAGCCCCATCAAGTGGGCCACGGAGGTACTGACAAGTGGTTAGATAAAAAAAAGGAGAACACATTCTCAGTGATGAAGTTCAACAAAAGATCCAGATCCTCTCTCACTGATGATCACCTGTCTGCTGTCCTTCGCATATCCACCTCAGACATTCAACCAGACTTCAATGCACTTGTTCAAGCCCAAGACAGACTGGATTATTCTCACCGAGTAAGAAAATCTGAACTGGAAATCATCAAAAGCACGTATTGCTTTTGTATATAGTTAATCAATTGCTGGTCTTTAACATACATCTCATGTATTTTTGTGAAGATTAATAGTATAGGAAAAAAATAAAATGACATTTTGGACATTTTCATAGCCTTATTGTAAAATGTATTCTTACAAGTAGCAGCTCAAAACCATATAATTTACTGCTTTTTTTCTCCATGAAGGAATACAATTTATATTGAGCAGAATTAAGTTCAGCCCTCCACAACAGTCCCAATTTCTCATGTGGCCCCTTGGGGAAATGAATTGCCCACCCCTGCTCCAAACCCTGTATACTGCACGCGGTGGGGGAGCTATCGTGGCGTACGTACCGTCGGTGATCTCGTCGGGCTTTCTCCTCTTCTCGTAGATGAAGATGATGGTCACCAGGATGATGACCTCGGCCACGATGCCGAGGAAGGGCCAGAGGGCAGCCAACCGACTGCGGACGCGCAGGTGGATCCTGTCGCTGGTTGTGCCGAGTTCGTTGGTTCCGGAGCAGATGTAGTCGCCGACGTCCTCTTCGATGCTCAGATCAGCGATGGTCAGAGTGGTGTTGTTAGGGGTGCTCTTGATCTCATATTTGTCGCTAGTGCCGTTGATGATGGGCTGTGGGTTTAATAAGGCAATGTCACCTGGTTTAGAACTGTGGATCAAAAACATAAATATATCATTTTAAGATATCCAGAATTAAAAGCCTAAGAGACGCGTACCCTTTGGCCGCCATCTTCCTCTTTGAACCAGGTCCAGTCGGTGGGCAGTGGATAGCCATGGCTCACACAGACCAGCACCCCTTTGTCCTTCTCATTGCCGTGCTCAGAGTGCTTGGAGGCGGCGACATGGGGAAGAGCTACAGCAAGAGGAGAAACATTCAAATTAGAATGTGAAAGTTTATATAAATAAATTAACTCGCCGTAATCATTTATCCTGTCGCAAAAGGCACCTTTACATAATGTATTCATGAGTATTCCCTTATCTGCTGAATTTGGCACATAATCATTTTTCTTAACGGTTAATGCATGGTCTTAAATATTAGCAGTGCTTATTCTTAATGGAAACAGAACATGATGCTTCCAGGAAATTGGCTGCATTTGACATTGAATCTTAAGTATATACTATATTTTATAGAAAGGCATTACCTAATTTGTACCTAAAAAAACATAACTTTGCCATCAAGTTAAAACCCCAATGTAAACATGACCAATCAACTTCGATATGTGATATTAATTACATTACACACTTTTGACTTCAATTGTCTTCTTCATCTCTGGATCGGTGTGGAACACGCACTCATACTTTCCCCCTGAACTGTGGGTGATCTTCTTCAAACTGAGGAAAGAAAAAGAAAGAAGGATTTAAGAACACAGAGCTTGCATACAGCAGGAGGCGACTCGTGAGCAATTCTGCTGAAGCCACTTTAATGACAGCGATTAGTTTTCCCACTTAGACAAGTAGAAAAATCACAACAGAACGGCCGGGGGTTAAACATAAAGCTGCTTTGTCCATGCAACAATTATTTAAAATGTCCCCCTGTAATCACAATCCCACTTTTGTTTGATGCTGCTGTCCCGTAGAATTCTGCCCGCTCGCCCTAATGGGGAATTAAGGTCAGGGCAAGTGAGCACGCTGCTACGGGCGCTTATCCCGGCTGCCAAGACTACCGGCAAAGCTGCACGAATGCACGGCCCATCGCTCTGCTAATCAAGAGCAGTGAACGCCCGAATGGCGCCCCGAGCCTCGCTGCTAATGGGAGGCAGCCAGCGAGAATGTGGCGAGAGGGGGAGGGATGACCGACGAGCGAGATGCAAAGTGAGAGGGAGAGCGCGTTGGAGGAGGGAGATGGATACTGACTGTGGTAACAGAGCCAGAAAGGGACAACATAAGAATCGAAAAAAAGGAATACAGGCAAGACATGCAAGTCCAACATAGCTCCCTTGAAGGCTGAGAAATGGCTAAATGTCTTCTAAACATCCAGAGGACATCTTCAAAGTATTTATGCCAGCTAGGCGTGCCATTTTCTTGATTGGTTTATTCACTTAGTTGTCTAGAACATACACAGGGACTTATTCTGCTTTACTAACTAGCGGGGGAAACGGCATAAAACAAAAAAAAACATGATTCAAGGCAAACCATCAGAAGATGAGTGAATTTATTGTGACATCGTAATTGGAGGGCAGATCTGCCCGTATGGCACTGGGATGTGGCTACTTACTGGAGGACTATGTTTGCGGTGGCATCGGTGGACTTGGAATTTTCAATGAGCTCGCCATTGTGCACCCAGTGGGAGCCCTTGATAAGGAGGCTGGACTCCGTCAGGTTGCAGCTGAGGACTGCAGAGGTCTGGTTGCTGACCTCGTTAGGTTCAGCAACGATTGTTAGAGCTTCAGAGAAACAGAGGGGGAAATATTAATCATTTATCATCCTTTTCTAAATATAAACTTCTATCATATTAGGCATTAAACAACATGTTCACAGATTAAAACATCAGTTCTGCCCTACAAAAGGCAAAGCCCAGTAACTACTGTATTTGGTTAAAATTGTGGTTTAACGTGTATTGTCGGTTTTACTATGTATAAAAAAAAAAGTGTGCCTTTTCCATGAAAATCAATTAAGATTTGCAGTTACTACAAAACACAAAAAAGGTAGAAAAACAATATCTGCAATGTTGTTTGTAATTACAGCAAACTTTGTAGGGCAGAATGGTCGTCTTAATTCCCTTATACTTCATAACTGACCTGAAGGTATTGCCATGAAATGCATCATTATCACAGGGTGCATTATTTTAAAGTTCAACTTTTAGCTATTAACTCAAGAGTTGTCTTTACAGAAATGAATGACACGGCGGATGCCCTCATTGCAAAGAAGCACAAGGTGGGCAGGGTGCAAGAATTCAACCCTGAGACCACAGCACCGTAATTGTTTCTCAGCCAGGGTGTAAATATAGACCGTAAATCTACATTTACAAATATAGATTGGGATTTTGTTGAGACAACTGTTGAGTGTTAAATGGTCAAGTGGAAATCAAAGCAGAATTAGCTACTAAGTCCTTTGCATTATCCTCCCACTTGCCAAGTTTGAGAAGGAAACAAATCCGTTCTCGGGACTTGAACCAAGAAAACAGCGTGACACAAGTACACGTTCTGAACAAATGTACAGAACTCTCCAAGAAAGGTGGATAGAGCTCCCCAAAATGGGGAGATCTATCACACTAACAGTAGGGGGGGGAGGAGGAGGATAGGAGATAATCTAGCAGATACAAGGTCATGGGGGAAAGACCTTTTAAAAACATGCAGAAGAAGCAACAAGAGGAGAATTAAATAGTATTGGTAGTATCACTGCCAATCTCATAATAATATAATTGGGTATTTTTGCTTCAACTGGGTGAATAAACTGACCCAATTCTTTAAACAGTGACACACAATAATACTGGACCACAAGGCAGAAAGATCCCCCATGGCTGAGAATGTCTTTTTATTCATTAGTTTCCATTTCTGTGCCTTCAGTTCAGTAGGTTATAAACCACAGGAATGGTCTACAAGCAACAGCAAGGGGCAATGCCAATGTTAGTATTAATTAAGGAAAATGCTAGGAAAGAATATGTACGAAGAGCTTTACTAATACAAACAAAAAAAATAAAAAAATCTGACACCCCTTTTTGTTTTTCTTAAATAAATAAATATATTCATATTTTGTTCATATCCAATACCCCATTCCATCAAGATCATAATGGAAAGAAGCAGACCAGCTTTAATCTCTTATCCTTGACAATTTCTGAAGAATTGTACATGGCGACCATATTCTATCATTTATTTATTTTCCCTTCCTTTGTCAAAATCAAAGAAGAATTTTTCTTCTGGAGCCATTTGCAAATTTCAAACCTTATGCCCAGTATTATATGCAAGAAAGCCTATCATAAAAACTTAAGCCTTGAAAAAAAACAAAAAAGGCATCAGATTGAAGACACGTTCTGTGACCGGTAATACAGGATGAGGGGAGTGGGAGTGGCCCGGCCACGCTTTATGAACAGGTTCGGATTCTACTACGGGACAATCTTGGAGCTTTTGAAGAGGGGAGAGGGAGAGCGAATATACTGGGTGAGGGCAGGATGGAGAGGGTGTTGGACTGGGAAGCATGGGAGTAACAGGAGCTGAATGTCCAGGACTTGGCTAATGAGGAAGATGACAGCCAAGCTACTTTGACCACAGTCTCCTCATGCTTCCTCTGCCACTCACTTTCGATCACAATAACGTTTGCCTGCGAGCGGATCCACTTGATTTTTGGCGTCTTCTTCAGTTCATTGCGGTCAGGGTCATTGGAAGCGCGGCACTCGTACGTGCCGGAGTCGTTGAGGCTGAGGCCCGTGAGGTGAATGGTGCTTGCGGAGTGCGCTACGTATATGGTATTTATTTGCACGCGGCCGTCCCGCGCCCCGTCAAAGAGCTGGGTGAAGGTCTCGTTGGGCTCTTCGCCCTCTACAAACCACCACTGCACCTCGGGGATGGGGTTCCCTATCACTTCACAGTGCAGCTCTGCGCTGTCGCTGATCAGCTTCATCCGAGACAGGGGACACTTGATGAAGCCCGCTGAGCGCCGTTTACAGTAAAGCCCAGCAAATAGATATTTTTAACGTGGTGAGTTTAAATTAAAGCAAGCCAGGGGATTTCATGGATTGGTGATAAACAAGGCCGCGATGGAAGAAAGGCAAGCAAACGGGAAAAAAAGAAAAGAAAAAGAAACAAAGTTAATAAAACACAAATGAAATGAAAATATGAAAAGTATGCACATAGTATGCACAAGCAGAGCAGCATTTTCATCCAATTACTTTGGGGAAATGTTTGATAATTCCTGGTACTCTAACCCATCAAGATGAAAAAAAAAGAAATTTGCATAAAAAGCAATTTGGGAGGAACAGAGCTGATTCAGATAATATGGAGACCAACATTAAGCCATCCACTTAGGTTCTAATTTATTACAAACAGTATTATTATTTTAGTTCAAACTGTTTTACAAAAAGGTGTTGACTCAATGTTATAATCATTTTGGAGGCTGTAATTTGTGTTGCATTTATATGGTTAAATAAAATAAAAGGTAAAAATTACACTTGGAGGAGTTTCTAACTTTTTGCCCATTCATTTACATCAATGGCAGTAGACTCCCATTAGGTTTGGGTGACCATCTCTGTGATATGCTGAATACACGTTATTGGTGGACTTTTATGTACATTTTATTTACCAGATTAAGTTCCTTTAAATGGGTGTTGGTTTTGTTTAACGGCTTCAAAAGCAAAAAAAAAAGCAAAAATGCTTGATCAAGACATCCCTAAAAGAAAGTTAGAGCAGCAACGACAAAAAAATAAATAAGACAACAACAACAAAACATTTAAAGCATCCAATAGCATTCCCATGAAATCAAAACAATGAATGAAGACTGACATGAAAAGAAAAGCAGATGAGGTTGAAATGAAAAACATGTCACAATGAAATCAAGTTAAAAATCCAGGAAAGGGTTTAGGACATGCACGCATTTTGGGCTGGTGTCACTCAGCTGTGATCAGGGAGTTAACCTACGCTAACACACAGCCTATTATTCAGGACATTCTGTCGATTATTTCACGCAGGTAATGCACATGACATCGATGCAAGTGGGATTCAGAACGGCCAATCCCCACTGAAAGGCAAACGTTCAGCATTTTCCATTGATGCATTTACCTTAGAATAACCGTATGGGAGACTTATTTTCAGGCTACACAATAATGCTCACAAAACACTTACTGTTATGTTTAAGTCATACATAATCACTTTCTGATGGATTTACTTCTTTTACACATTTGTTTCCTTCCCAGTATCACAGCTCTCCACATTCATAGCAGGTGGGGGGGACTTGTTTGGCCACTCAGTGGTGGTCAAGGGGAGGGGGGAATACAATTGGTGGGTCCAGAGACAAATAACATTCTCACGCTACAGGCTAAGGCACAGCCAGCTTGTTCCCCTCCCCTCAGAAAAACCCTAAGATAACAACAAGCAGAGAAAGAAACAGGGCTGGGCACAGAGTGCCTAGTACCAACATGAAAACACCACACATGAAAAATGAGTTAATCCACGACATCTAACCAGCAACTTTCAACTTCTTTTTTTTTTTTTTACATGCACACCCTTTTCCTACACTCCCTTGATTAAGATACATTGAACTTTGTGTTGGAGAAGTTCAAGTTTCAAAACACTTCCAATCAAAACTGTCAGCAGATATCAATAAAAGACCAAACAGGCAGACGTGTGAATGTGTCAACAAGAGCCTCAGCCACCACATGCTTCACCTTTCTAGCTTAGTGACTTCCACCACTGCTATCAAAGGTCACCTTCGTAGCACACGCTGAGTGAAAGTTCAAAATTAAATATAGTCAAGGCCCTAGTCCTAACTGTAAATAGGTGTAAACCACATGAATCCTGACATTTACTGCCTTTCGCCCTCTGCTCTTTAACATGAGAACCAGCTACGTGTGAAAAAGTTCCATAGTTGACTATATCTTTACATATGCTCAACAAACACGCAAGATGCCTGAACAATGAATACAAATAGTTTTAACCAAACAGGAAATGGAAATATATATATATATATATATATATATATATATATATATATATATATATATATATATATATATATATATATATATATATATAATGTGATACAGAGGTAGAATGAGATTTGTTCCGCAAAAAATAAAAAAAATAAAAACACACTATGGGGATACATGCTTTATCTCCATAGAGTTTATGTTTTCATTCAACCAGCTGGTTGAAAATTAACAACTCAAGAAGGACTTTACTGAGCCTTTTGAAAAGACAAAAGGCTAAACGCAAAGACTAAAACAAGTAATCCTCAGGCCACATTTAATACCAGAGTTAAAAAGTATTGACATTTTCTCTCTCTCTTAGAGCCATTTAGAGTGCACTAACCAAGCAGCCCACTTCATCTCATGTAGTAATTCAGCTGTGGTGGAACACAGATTACAAGGATGTCAACGCCCACACCCCAAACAACAACAGCCTGTCACATGCAGTGCAGCTGTAGGCTTTTAACATGAAAGGATCACTTAGGTGAGAGCAGGTTTAGCAGCTGGGAACTCAAAATGCTGGTCAATAACAAAAATGAGTCTATATTCAACACCATTTACAAAATTATTTAGACTAAAAGCCCAGTACTCGAATAGATGTGTGCCCTTTTCACATAACATACCCATACCTATCTGCCTTGTTGTCTGCCCACTTTAAGTCAAAGGTAAGCTTGAGAAGAAGCTGAAACTCGGGGGAAAGCTAATTTTACTCCTGATCTACTCAGAGCTGTCGTTACTAAAGCAGGAAACATTCAGTGCCATGAAGGCTCCTTGTATGCGTTTGACACATGGCATGAAAAGTCTAGTTACTGGTACAAAATCTTTGCAAAGTACATGGTTTTCCAACATATGTCAGTGCATGTACTCGCTCATCTATCTTAAAGCCTTGAGATTACAAAACAGGAGGGAAATGACTCAGTTAGGACTTTTTTGAAGTGTACTTAGATGAGTATGAGTAACTTCCTTAATGCTAAAACTCAACTCAGCAAAGGAAGCTCAAAGCAATGTCAACTTTATTATATTTTAAGTGGGTTAAAATGTAGTAAAGTAAAAGGCGATAATGTCATGAAAACACACAAGACATTAACATTCGAGTACAATTACAACCGAATCAGTCCCCTTGGTATAAATATTGTTTTATGCATTGACTTCCATTGTACTGTATTGCTAACAGAGCAGAAACTAAAAAGCAATTATGCAGCCCTATGAATATTGCTCCCACCTAATTCCCAGGGAGCCTGTCTGTTTTGACGTGTCTTGATATTTTCCATAATAGCTGCTGTCTCACTGCTGACACACGTCACGTGACACAGCCACCAAATAACAGGCTGTGATCACTGTAACCACGCAGAGAGCGCTGTGTGTGTGTGTGTGTGTGTGTGTGTGTGTGTGTGAATAACAAGCGGCCCCTCGCCCGTAACGTTAATCAATGGAGGACCAGGTTGACAAACCGATACTCATCACGTGGTTCCGGCCTACTGGCTCACGAGTCAAAAGATAAATGGTGACCCCCCCCCCCCCCCTCTAACCAGAACAAGCCACCAACTGTGGTGGAAGTGTGGGAGGCTGTCAATTCTCACGTCACAGGCTCGTGCTGCGGTTCCTACAACACCGTGAGTAGGACAGGATTTAGGTTTATTTCCCCCTGAAGGGTGTAACGGTGAAAAACGACAGTTAACGTCACGTTAAATTACCAACGGCCGGCATTCCCTTTGGAGCGTTACGCAACTAATTACGAGGTCCGTGGACTGATCCACCATATTTTAAATTAACGTTGGACCTCATGTGATCATTAACACTCGTTAACACGAGAAAAATACAAAAGATAAAAATCATTCCGCGTTATGTAACGCTTTTTTCTCTTTTTTTTTTAAGTGTAGGCACGAAACGGCCGTTTTATCGTCCGAAAGGATTCTGCGAGTGCAAATTAGCCAAATGTTTCGCCAGCGACAGCAACGAAATGCCGCTTGTGTGACGACGTCCTACTTAACGTTGGATAACGGCTGTTACAAACAAAGATGTCTGACAAACACAACTGCCAGGACGTTAACCGAGCAAGTATCAGCACGAGCATTTTAGCGTTACATGTTAGCGTTCGTGTTCTGGGCAAAGTCGAGCTAGCAGTTACATCTTCAAACCAACATGGCTGACACAATTCTTACCTGTGGACGCGTTGGCTCGCCAACAGCCCAACAGCAGGGCACTGACAGCCCACAGAAACTTCATGGTGGATACTTGTTTTTATCGCTAACTAAATCGTCGAGGCAACGCTAGCTACGACGGGGATGAATCTTCTTCTTCCTCTTTGCCGCTGAGATGAAGGAGCTGATCGTTCCGCTGGGGAGTCGGTCGTCCTCTGGTTGCACAGCACAGCAGCACGCACACGCCCTGGACAGCACGTACGCGTGACGCGTTGTTTAGGGGCGTGGTCACGTCAAATGAGTCGCATACGTCTCGAAAATGTAACGTTTTAAAATTAAAATAAAACTGATCATATTCGTATGCAATGTGGCAAAACACAGGCTCAATTTAATATTTTTAATGAAAAACAAGCACTGATTGGAGGTGATTTCTTTTTTGCCATACCCACGAAGAAGTGAGTGTTTTATGGAAGTTATATTTTGTATTTCTATGTAATGAAGTCATAATAATAATTATGTCACTGTTAAGTAGCTCTTTTCTTTTAGAAAGAAACACATTCACAGGATTCAAATGCACATCAGCCATCTAAAACAAAAGTTACCCAGTTGTCGGTGTGTGAGAGCAACGACTGAAAGGAAATGTCTGCAATATTCAAAGACTGAATTATGAGGTTTCCTCCCCTCGGCTAAATGTCACAGCGCTAAGGTCAAAATTATAGTGTCTTGGTTTCATCTAACAGAAGAAGAAGAAAAATCCATAGAATACAAAGGACTCATCTGTAAAATAAAACAAATCAGTATGGATGGGACATTACACCCAGCACACCATTCCCAAAAAAAGATCTAGGCTGTGTTTGAGTGATCACAGCTGGAGTTTGTAAAAAAGGTACATTATACACATGGATGTGTGTAGAGGGAACAAAACTAATTCCTGATTGCCAGCTTTAGGGTCTAAAGATAACTTGAAAGTCAGTCTGTGAAAGTCAGATTTTTACCCATCAACTTGTAGAATAAATTACACTCTTTTTTTTTTTAATGCTTTTCTACAACTTCCTGAGTTGTGATATTATTGTTCAAGTAACAAATAAATGGTGGTATGTAAATGTTATACCTGTGTTTAACCACCAGTAAAAATGAAAAGAAAAATATAAAGTCCTCAAATCCAGAAGTCCTGCCACTGCTTCTTAAAGTGCTGCCAACCTATTGAAAATATATTTGAATGTTTTCACTTTGTCAGAGGTTATTTTAAGTAGGTTCACAAAATCTAAATCCACTTTAAATTCAGGTTGCAATCCTATAAAGAAAGACCACCCACACATTCAGTTTTAAACTTGTAGATCCACACTTTGACTGTGTAGTAACTAAATATTAAAACGGCTGACCACATCTCAAAGTACATAGTTGAAAAGGCACAAATGCTTGCATAAAGCTCACAATTGAAGAATATGAATCTATTTCACATTGTAAAGTCAAACTCATAACTATATATATCAAGTGTATCCACTTGTCATCGAGAGACCAATGTTCTGTTCATAACAATCCCCTCAGATTAAAAGGCTTTTGAACCTAAACCCCAGAGGAGGAGAGGTACAACGTAGAGGAAATATGTGTGCAAGGCTAAACAATGAGGGGAAGCAGAATTTGTTTGCTTATTGATAACATTTCATAGGAAAGTTCCCCATTGAACTATTTAACAGAGACCCCGTTTACTATAGACGTGCCTTTGGACCAAGGGCTTACTTTGAAATCTCAGAACCGTATTATGCACTTCCAGCGGTGCTCGTCGATGAGGTTATTGTTGATGCTATTGTTCTCTGGTTGGTGCCTGGTAGTTCTAAGAGTCTGCAAGATGCCACTAAAGGGACAAATAATTCAGACTGGGGAACACAAATCAGCACAGCTCATATTTTTGCCTGTTTGCCAATAAAACCAGAAGTATTTGGTATATTTTTTTTTTTAACTGGGCTCCAATCTAGTGTCTAACCGCAGCATCAAACACTAAGTGCAGCAAACAGATGTCTTTCAGTACATTTTATGACTGCTGATGCTCACGATTCGACCTTAAAAGAACACACACACACACACACACACACACAAACACACACACAGAGAGAATGCTCTACATGAATTTTGAGTGGTAGCACCCAAAAACTGCTTTATTTTCATATCACTTTTTTTTGTGGGCACAATCATACTGCAAATCAATAGTCAACTTCAGAAAATATTTATTTTACCTTTACGTTAAAATCCCCCAAAATGCTCTGACAAGTTTATGAGTGTTTTGGGCTTGCAGATAACAAAATCTGTATGCGTGTAATTTAGTGATGATATCCGCATCAATATCCAAAACGGCACAGAATAACTGCAATTTACCGCATCATTTCAAGTGCAAACATTTGTACGCGTGTGGTGTCAGGTAATCTGTAGGTTAATCATTTTACAAACTATTGGAATTTTGTTCTGGGTTAAAAAAAAAGTAGTATCATTCTAAAGCAAGAAGAAACAACTGATGTGCACACTTTTAACAGTGCACTACAGTGCACTTTGGATCATATTATCGGTGAGATATGAATACTACTTATAAAAAGGAATAACTGTACAGTTCTTTTTGCTTCTTTAGCAAAAGTGGGTCATTTCGCACAGTCTGGATAATTAAAAAAAAGAAGAACCACAACTGTCTTGTTGTCCCGAGTCTTTTACCTTTGGATTCTTTTATTCTCTCTTCCCGTGTGAGGTGATTCAGGCAGATCGAGCCCCTTGAAGTTTCCATGCTTCTCTACATCCTCCCTGACAGAAGCTGCACTCCAGGCCTGCGCCCTTCCTTTGTTCGGATCCCTGTCGAAGATGGGAGCAACAGGACGGGCAGAAAGACATGGACCTGGCGTATCAGTTGCCCCCTGAATCAGGCTCGAGTGCTCCTGGCGAGATGCACTCAGGCCTCTGCCCTACAGCAGGGAGAGACTGGAGGTCACCGCTCCGAAGAACAGCAGCCTAGGAGCTATAAACAGCTCGCAGGGCCACGAGGACCGACGGCCCTCTAGGAGTTATCAGTGGAGTTCTCATTGCTGGCCGAACTTGAGGACTGAGGGGTCGAGGAAGATGAGGAGGCCGAAGAAGAGGAAGAGGAGGAGGTAAAGTTCATCCCTGATAGTTCTGGAGGGTTCGTTGCCGTGTTCTGTCCACACAAGCTTTTCCTGCACACTGGACAAGTGTCATGCTGGAGAGAAAGAGAGAGACAGAGAGAGTGTGAGTGGTAAAAATAAGGGTGCCTTTGTTTTGTACTTTAAGTAGGGAGAGCATTAGGATGTTGAATACCTGTTCCAGCCAGGGGACTATGCAATCATTGTGGAACATGTGATTGCACGGGAGCTGCCTCACATTTTCTCCGACACTGTAATCTTCTTTACACACTGGACATTCCAGTCCTGAAGCTGAAAGACAGAGCGGGTTACAAATGTGAAAAAATATTGAGTACGATCCGTCAAGCCGGTTTGGATGAGAGGGTTATAACTTTACATTAAATTATGAACCATCAATGTTATTTACAAATACATAGTTATTAATAGACACAGTAAAGTTTCAAATGAGACGGGATACTGAATATGATCTGATCTATGATCCAAATATGAAAAAGATGCCGTCTATCAATTCTCAGATGATGATTTCAATAAGACTAAAGATGCATCTTGTGGTTGATTATCAAATAAGTATAGAGTTGTGTCGCCAGCACATGTTTTAATACAGAATTATGCATTTGAGCCCTCATTAAGTATTAACTTGTCTCTGGTGAGATGCTTCAAAAGAATCAGCTTTAATGGCCATGTAAATTTTCACATACATGGAATTTGACTCCGGTTTCACTAGCTCTCGTACTTTTTTCCACACACAATATACGAGATAAATATATAGAAACAGTCTTAATGAAGCCAGGTAGTCTGGCAAAATGATACTTGCATTGCATTTAAACTGTAATATAAAGACAGCATGCAACCATCCATTTGAAAGAAAACTACACTGCTGTCCACATTTGAAAAAATACAACTAAAATATCAGAAGAAAAAAGAAAACCAGTCCTAAAACATTCTGTTACACTTTCTTATGTTTTAACTTACCAACGTGCTCCTCTGTGATTTGTACTGTAGGAAGAGTTTTTATTTTATCCCTATCGGCAGGCGGAGGTCCCGTGTTCTCAAACTGGTTTAATAGCTAAATACGAGAGAGAGAAATATAGAAAATAAATGCATGTTTGGATGCATATTCTGAGAGAAATCTAAAATGTTTAAAGGATTTAAATGAAAAAGCACAGCAATCACTTTAAAAACATTTAAAAAGGTTTCTGAAAAATACCTGAGTTATAATTGCATCTAGTCCATTAGCACCCCAGGCATAATCCATAGGATTTGAGTGAAGAACACCCCTTTAAGAAAATAGTCAAACATTAGAGCAACCAAGACAGATGAAGATTAGTTTACTGGTGTTTACAAGTGTGTTTCAGACACTCACCAGGGTCCAACACCAATATTTGGCATTGCAGTGGGTGCAATTATTCCATTCACTAGTTGCTGGATGATTCTATAAAAGAAAAGAGACAGCTATGATACAGATTCATTGATAGTGAAATGAGAAACAAGTGAATTAACTGCGCCGCTACTAAAGGGTAACCTGTATTGTTCAACCTGGATCCTATTTGCCCATGTTTTTGTGTACAAGTACACAACTGCTCCAGTTTTGATCGTGAACGCCACCGACAGGCTTCGATTGTTATTATAAGTGTATGACAACGTATGGAAAGGACCGTACAGAGAAATAAAAAGGCTTTCTTACCGTTGGCTTTCTGTTTGTTAATGTGTCATGTGACTTGTTGCCTATTATTGTACCAATTAGTCACTAAAACATGAAAAAAAAAATAGGGTCCAGGTTGAAAAATATCTTTTAATGAACTAATTAAGTCCTCAAGCTTGATTTAGGACTCAAGTCCCACAAGCGACAGTCTGCACTACTTACCCCTCTAGAGTTGGAACTCCCTCATGCCTCCCTGCTTGTCGCCTTGAACCATGACGACTCCTCGGTTGCCTGGCACCATATCGTTGCCGCGATGCCGTTTCCCTTTCTCGCCTGTTTTCAGTATCCCTGTTATCCTCGGTTCCCAGTCCAGCGCCGAAGTCGAAGCGGTCGTCAAAGACACCCAGGGCAAACTGGCCGTAGCCAGAAGGGAATGTAAACATATGCTGGTCCGGGTTCTGAAAAATGGATGAAAGCACACAATAAAAATGTGGAATCTTGTTGGTAGAAACCAGTGAAGCTTTGTGATTTCTCTACATAGTCGCAACTGTTTATTGTCAATACAACACACCTGAAGCCTTAAGAGTTCTGTTGACTGTCAGGTCGGATTTCAACTCAATGGAAATGCATGCTGGCATACAGAATCTCCTTGTTTCTCCTATGTGTCAGTAAAATGTCATCCCACAGTACTCATCTAAAACTACATAGCAGGCTAATAATGTTACCTTTCTTTGGGAAAAGTTAAAAACAGCCCAATCACTTAATGTAATATCACTTTAAACTGTGGCAACCCAGAGGTGACTTCCATCATGTGCAGTACTACATCAGCAAAAAAAAAAAAATGCAAATTTTTGTAAATTCTGACAATATTATGCAACGGTGTAGTGGGACAGAGAGAGGTTGTGTGAGATAGAGATTAGAGAGAAGAATCGGTTAGAAACCTCAAATGGTTGCTGGTTCTGGGGCCCGCTGGTGATGGTAGACGTGGCGCCATTGTCGGCACTAAACAGACGACAATAGTTGAAAAGTTATGTCTCGACTCGGTGATACGAAAGATGTTTTTTCACCACGTGTCATAGTATCCATCCTTTCCCATCAGGAAATGTTGTTCTTTGTCCCATTTCTTCCCTTTATGGATGGTGGCAGTCTACAACAATTGTACAAAAAAAAAAACTGCTGCTGCCTTGTTTAGGAAATGTATACACACCTTCTCTCCTCCAGTAGCTCCTCAATAAACCCTGAGTCACATGTCGGACATGTATACTCCTGGAAACAAACATAAAAGGGATTAAAACCAGAACATTAGACTCATCATAACATGCTCAACGATCTATTTTACAAACAGCTGCATCACTTTTCATGTAAACCTGTGCCTTAAAAAAGCTGATGAGTGTGACGCAGTATGCAGCAAGCGAATAAAGCACCACATTTCTTCTAGCACAGCGGTCTCCAAACACCGGGCCGTGGGTCCCTTGGTACTGGGCCGCACAGAAAGAATGAATGAAAAAAAAATGTCCGGGTACAGGACATAAAGAACACACTTCGGGTGTCGTAGCAGAGAAACAAGCTCAGGGCTCCCACTAATTCGATGTAATCGCGAGTTGTATTTTCATGCACTTTATAATAGTCTTTATGCCGGTCGTATCATTTTATTACGTCATATGTATTATGTCATATTTATCGCCCAAACCGTGAAGGCCGGTAAAAAATATTGTCTTACATGTAACCGGTCCGTGGCTCAAAAAAGGTTGGGGGTTCTAGCACACACACTGCAGACGATCTTCTCTTGGAACACCAACAATCTGACCAAGAGAGGATGCCTTCCAGGGTCTGAATCTGGATCTGGAATGTTTACCTGCCACAGCCAACGGTTACCTTGTATTTGGCAGGTGCTAACCAGTCACATATTCCCTGATGACTTTCCACCATCTATTGGGACACTATTTAAAGTTGCCTGAAAAGCTGTCACTATTTGATTAGGGAACTGCATCAGCTGAACACAGAGGACAGCTGAGAAGACCAACTGGGTCTCTTTCCTCCCCATGCAGGATATATACCGATAGAGATATCCAGGTGTCGCAAACCAGAGCATGAAGCCCAACACCACCAGAATGAGGTGCAGCTTCTTCCTTCAGGCTATCAGACTGCATAACGCATTACAGCAATCCCAACATCCAACACACAGACAAACCTTGGTAATATACATCATTTCTATACCTTCTGTGTGGATATACATACGTGTTTGTGTTTCCTTTCTGTTTAGATGGCTCTAAACTCTGATTCTGACAGAAACACTGTGTCAATCCGCTGTATTTGCTATGGTTTAAATTACAAAATAAACCGTAACCTATGGCTGATATTTTTTTACATTGTGAGGGGCACATTTACAGCTCTATGGCGGATCATTCTAGCCCGTGACAGACAGGCATGCCACTTGTGTGCTTTAGTGAATGGTAACACACACACAAAAAGGACGCAGTGGCATTGTTGCTGCTGGATCGTTCACATACGTGATTCACAATCTAGCTCAAAGTCAGACTGGTCTTGACAGCGTTTCTCTAATAAAATAAATACCCGAAGTGGACGCGATCAGTGTGACAGTTACCAGTTAACTAGATAATATAAGCTAGCTAACGTTACCAGTTAGGCCAACACACCACGTAAAAACCCACATAAATTAACGTATAAACCAGCCAATGTTGTTCTAACATTATATAATAGCAGTGCTCTGTGTGTAACGACTACGCAGTTCGTGAATGTGCGCGGATGGATCCACTGCTTAAGATAACAAGCTAGCTAACACCGGATAGCGCGAGCGAGATAAAAGGGCTAACGTCGTTAGCATGCGATCAGTTTGGCCCCGCCGCCATTTAAATTTAAATTAAAGTAACGACAACGCCACCGTATTTTTCACGTGTCCGGTTGTCTCCGTCTTTGCTTTCTGTCCAGGGTACTTACGGGAAGCCGAGGACTAATCTCCGCGGAGCATCTGTGGCAGAAGAACCGGCTGGGCCATGGAGGAGCTTCCGCCATCTTTAACCACTAAACAGGTAGAGAGGAGGAAGGACTACGGAGCACCGGAAGGGTCAAAAACCTCCGAGAAAACACGACGACCATGTGATTGAAATATGTACTACGCAGCAAAAAGCACAAAATGTACTACATGAATAAAGACATTTGAAGAAATCATTTTTTGGGGATGGATTATACTCTATGTATATAGTATTATAGACTAAGATTGATTTGAAATATCACAAACAAATTACAATCAATTAATTGTTTTACAATTGGTGTACATATAAGCAATTAAAAAAACGGATATTTTACTGTGAAGAGTTGAATTAATAATTCATAAGAATTTGACAAAGACCAACAATCAGGTGTGTTACAGAACATCGCCACATGGTGGCGCTTTTGTGCATCTCTTGTTGTTCAAGAGTGTCACTGTATTTCACAATGTAGTCAGGGACTGAGGAGACAATGCACTTCTTGGCAAATTCCCCTTATACTCTATTAGATTATTATTATTATATGTTGGGGAAAACCGGGTTACGATGTCCTGAATTCATACTAATGCTAAAGACCCCCTACCAAAAGCTGTATCGTGTATCACCACACTGAGCTTGTGTTTTATCGCTGCAGGTTCAGGGCCCCCAGGCTCTCCCTCTTCACATATAAACCAGATATGTGCTTTTGCAATCTGGCACTGCGTTGGATTTATTTTGACACATTTTACTTTTTCCATTGGATTCCCGTCAACCATCTCTTGAGCCCAACAGACATACTTTAAGCGTCTAAAAGTAGCATCTGTTTTTGAGCCATCCATCTCGTCTGAGGTGGATTTGTGAGTTGTCCTTGATTATTTTGACAGTAGTTGTTGGAACCATTTTATCAAGTGTCAAATCTGAGATATAAAACAGTAAATAAATAGCCAGTCACATGGGAAAGACATTCTCTTATTTTTTTTGTGCGAACACAGCCAAGTTATTGCTGGCGGCTATCCGGCGCCCCTGAGATAGCAGTGAAGGACTCAGAGATCACTGGGTTTCATAAGAGCTGGAAGGAAACACATAAAAAAATATTTTATTTTCAGGTCTGTGTTTATTTCTGAGGTTGTAAATAAAAATAAAAAATGTTCACAGATATCTTTAATGCGATTACCGTAACTGCAGATTGACCGCTATAAACATGTCACACAAATCTGGAGTATCTTTGGTGCTTGGCAAAACATGTTGAGAGTAAGTAGGAGTTCCCATGCGACCTCCCATCAGCCAATCACATCTCTCAAACCGCCTGGCCTGATTTTTATTTACAAATGTCCAATTTTATGCTCTTTAGAAGAGCAGCCCAGAATGCAAGCAGCTCCTAACTGTGTTCATTATGCAGAACAATCCTGTTTGCCACATGTTCTAATGAAATAACTGTGAAACAACTGCAAACCTTCAGTGACCCAATGGTTTCATTTCCCAGCTTGGCATGCATAACATAGATACAATTAGTTATAATAAGATTGGATGTTTCCTCAGACCAATGCTCGCAATGTAACCTAGTTAGGTCCTGATGTCCTCTCTCTCCTCATTGTGTCTGATCTGGCCATGTGGGAGCAGGAAAGACACGACTGTCCCATGGGCTGAGATTAGAGAGGGTCTGATAGCACTGAGGTTTGCTATGTCTGCCTGGCTGAGGTAAGCTATTGTCTCTCTGCACCCAGTGCGTCACCGCCATCCCAGTCGAAAGCTCATTGTAGCAACGCAATCTGGGGAGTGAGTGACTTTGGGTCAGAGACAGGTCGTGTGAGCAGCAGAAAACTACTCTGTGACCTTCCACATCACCTTAGTTTAAGGTCACTGTTAATCTGGATTTGGAATACAATCATTATTTAGTAGATTTATTTAGTTTTGTTATAGATATTTTTTAAATTAAGTATGACTTAGATGTTTTCTTGCTGTGATGCGGATTGGAACATATGCTGTAAAACACCGCAAGGGGTGGAAGTCACTAATTTGATTTCTTCCTGCCGCTGTAATTAAGGAGCTTTTTAGACTGCACGTGCATGTATGTGCACACGGACAGTGTGTTGTTTTCTCTGCCTACTTTATACTTTTTTTTTCATTTCTATTACACTCTCAGAGGCAAAACAAAACAAAATGTGTTGCAGCCAAGGCAGCAGACAGATATGCTGCAAGGGACACTGCTGCTTTTGTCACTCCACAGAGTTTTTCCAGACACTCCAGCCGGGATTGCCCCACACTGTCCCTCTGGGCCCCCGAATCACACTCCGGCGCTCACACAAACACACGCATAGACACACACACAGACACACACACACACACACACACACACACACACACTCACACACTCACACACTCACACACTCACACACTCAGCAATAACAGCCGCCTGCTGGAACTTCCTGGGCCTCTTAGTCATGCATCACTTGTTTTCAGTCCCACCCATCGAAGACTCTCTCTCCCTCCAGACACACTGTGCATCTCACACACACACACACACACACACACACACACACACACACACACACACACACACGATAAGATCTCTGGTCAAAAAGCTAAAAGGCTGTAAAGGTCAACATTAGTGATGAACAAAGCGGCCTTTAAAATAAACCTGACATGTCCTCAACATGTGTAGACACGTGTTTGAATCACAGCAGGGATCCCACAGTGTTGTGTTTTTTTAGCTCTGCTTGTGTTCCAGAACAAAATCTCGTGGTACTACGTCGGTACTTCAATGTTTGGGATTACATCACTGGGCAGCTAACAAAATATAGATGTTGCTAGACGAAACACATGGGTACAATTAGCAACTTGGCTTTGCTGTAGTGAAGTGTTTGTGGTCACTCACTGTCAATGATCGAGCGGAGTTGGACTTTAACTTCTTTTATTGACCGATCGTTTCATAAAATTACATCTGTCCCACTTATGCACAGTGCGATCAGTTTAAAAATACTGTTGTTTTAACAGTTTAAATACTTTGTCATTGCCAACTTGTGTTTTTACTTGTCACAAGTTGATTTGCAGTGCTAAACACTTTTTAAACAAACTAGCACCGTGGTTGGGACCGAATACCTTAAAACCTACTGTCATGACGTTCCTATCAGCCTCAGCTGTGAGACTGTTGTTAATTAGCGAATGTTAGCATGCTAACGCAATAAACTAAGATGTGATAAACAGTATACTTGTTAGCATGGTCCTTGTAATTCTGTTAGCATGCTAACATTAGCATTTAGCTCACAGATACGCCAGCATGGTTGTGGACTTACATAGTTTTGGGAAAAAGTGAAAAACCTTTTCATTACCAGTCTGGTGCTCGGCCAACGTCGGTCCAAGTTAACTTCCTGTCAGCTCTTGCATTAACAAACACCGCAACAGGAAATACAAAAGAGGCCCATTTAGAACGTTTATGTTGCCAAGTTTGAAAAGGTCTATACAAATGTCATTTTGGAAAATGTCAGAATGCCGCAAGACTCTTAGTCTCACTAACCAGCACTCAGAAATCAGCATTACGCAATGCAGTACGCGGTCAAAGAAAACACAAGGACATTTAGCACAAGACACGAACAGAGGGTTATCTGTAATACCCAGCCGATCCGACATAGCTACACCAAACCGCAAACCTCCACAGGAGACAAGAAAAATTCCCAATTAAAAAAAAAACAAAGCCTATAACATTTCTTCATGAAATTCCACGGCAGGTAGATGTGAAACGAGGACAAAAAAAGAAAAAAAAAAGACAACTTCCAGGTGTGTGTAATAGAAGAAGACAAGAGAATAGTATCTTCTTGAATGTCTGGAGTGTTGTCTTTGGCAGGTACTCTGTGTATGTTTCAATGTGCGTCTGTTTGTGTGGGTGAGAATATGGCGTGTGTGTGTGTGTGTGTGTGTGTGTGTGTGTGTGGGTTTCCAGAGTGTCCTGTTCGAATATTTTGCGTGCATCAGTGGTGGAATGTAGCTGCAGTAAAAGTACAAGTTCAAGGTACTTGGACTGAACTTGAGTATCTTTTTTTTATGAAACTTTATACTCTCTTTGTACGCTCGGCGTCTTGGGAAGGCCCCCGCTGGAATCTGAGCTGAAGGAGTTTTTACTGAACAAACATGCATGGTTTCATCCGATTTTGCGTGAAAATCCGACCCAGTGGCACCGACGACAGTAGCCAATCTTCTCAATGATAGTGACACCAGTTTTACGTTGAGACTATTCCACAACCAGTGAAAAGCTCCTCACAGAAACGTTAAGTCATCTTTTGAATGCAGGACTTTGACTTAGTGGAGTATTTTCACTGTGTGGTATTAGTAGTTTTACTGAAATAAAGGACCTGAATACTTCTTCCACTGGCGTGCACACTATGTGTGAATGTTTACATACTTTGTTCACGCAGTTGTATGACTCCACACAGTCCACACCAGGCAACACTGGAGCCTAATAACACAATGCATGGGTGCAGTTACTCCTCTGATCTAAAACTGACCATCGGCGTGTTTACAAGATGAGCAGCTCTGTAGTCTGGAGGGGAGAATAGATACCATATGGGCCTCCTGTGTTTATTGGTGGTACAGTGTCCTGCTTCAACAAGCAGGGGATCTCCTAACAGATAATTGAATTAGCTGTGTACTAGTGGCTACTCAGCCTGACGTTCAACGAAAACAAGCTGGCGATAACAAGCGAGCAAGATCGGGTAAAATCCAAAGCGAGGAAACTTTCCCACTCTCACCTTTGCTGAACTTGCATGGCATCCACTCAACGGCAAATTAGATGTTCGACCAAGTTTCCATGATAACAACCAAGTTTCCATTATAAACAACAATCAGGAATCTGGGCCAAGGCCTATATATCTCTCTCTCTCTCTCTATATATATATATATATATATATATATATATATATATATATATATATATATATATATATATATAAAGGTATTTCTGTCTAGTTTCTATATGAGAGCCACCTGAAAAGATGATGTGAAATTATGGCCTGGGTAATTTTCTCAGCCTCAAATTGCACAATTTGACTAAATTTGAGTTTGGGAAGTAAGTGTAGCGCAATTATCACGCTTAATTGGTTACTTTTGTTGCTGTTATGTGGCTTCATATTTCAACATGAAGACAAACCAAAGTTAATTCAATGACCTTGTCAGTGCCAAGGCAGTGGAGGCAACACTCTCATAGCACATGTGTCTCCATCAAAACGTGTTCCCGGACACTTAAAAACACCCCGGGACTCTCACACAGTACCTACATGTTTATTAAAAACCACAATAAAGTAAATTAATCACGCAGATCAATCGATTTACATTCAACATGTCTTTTTCTGTCAAGCCTTACAGCCTACTTTGCTACATTCCCAGTACATGTTGCTCCTGTCAGGACATATGGCGCACACAGACCACACACAGCGCCAGATGAGAAGCCGTCCCAGAGGTCACGACGAGGAAGTGAGACAATTCACCAAGAATAATTGGGGACAATTAGCATTTGCACAACTTCCTAACTCCGCTGATTTGTTTTTGGTGAGCTGATCCCGACCAGATCACTGACACACACACACTGCTCATTTCCACTAAACCCATGTGGAGTTCTAGCCGTTGCTCGAAGGGCGATAGAAACACGTGGTTGCAAGGTTTCTCTGAACAAGGGAACCACTAGTTTTGAGTTTTAAGAGCATAGTGTCCTTTGCTTGGCTTACATTTCCAACTTGGGGGGGAAATTAAAGCATGAACTAATGACATCACATTAGCCTCGTCATAACAGATTAGAGGGTGAACAAATGTATTTATTAGTTTTAACCTGATGTAAAATGTCAATAAATTAGCGTTATTCCAAGATGACAGTTTGGCTAATTTATTAAGCCTCAATAAAATATCCATGACAATACTTTTTATGAGATCATAAAAACCGTAATGGTCATTTCCGAGAAATCCATAGAGCGTCATCTGTAGCAGTATAAACTACAAGACGGGAGTGTGGGCTGTTGTGTCAGTGTGTAATGATCACATGTCAAAAGTTAAATTCCATGCACATGTGGAAAATTGTACGACTTGCCGTGTAATAGAGCGAGTCTGGGAAATCATGTTTGAGGCCGATATATTCTGATGGAGTGATGGATCTGATATCTATTAGTTTCAGCTGTGGGGCCGAGCTGTTTACAATCCAGTGGCGCGATCCAGAGAGTGGGTGGTCTCCGGGAAAATAACCACTCCGCAGCGCCTGGTCCCATCACAACATAATTTTTTCGATCTAAATGTTGGCCCGGTGACTCACTGGAAGTAGTACGGCAACTTGGCGGAAATGATACCATGTGGACGTCGTTGAGAGAGAAGCTTGACATCTCAGAGGGGGAGGATTACGCATACGTGTTTGTGGGCATGTAAACAACTGAGACAGAGGTGAGGTAACGTGTGTGACTGGTCCCACGCTCATAACAGGTGAGATGCACCCATAATCAGACACTCAAATACAGACGAACACACACACGGGAAGTGTGGCCGACCCCCTTATTGGCCGCACCGCAAACCAGAGCATGTGGAGAAAAAGGATGAAATATGGAGCGAAGTGGGCAGAGAATTCCTGCGGCCTCGTGTTTAGTGTAATCAGGATAGCTCTGAAATGGCTCATAGGTTTACTCTGTGATTATGTCATTACCACCGCCGGCGTGACCCAGACGCGTCACATCCGACACCAGTCAGAGGGCCGCGTGGTAATGACACACAGGTGTGCATGACACAGTCATAATGACAACAGCAACTGGGATTGGCCTTGTATCCGACTGGATGTTGCGTCCACATGTATCAAAAGTGCCGTCTCAACTTAATCTTTTTCCGTCGTGTATTTTCCCGTATAAGAGAGACCACAGATATTTTTAACGCAGTGCTGCAAAAGCTTTATTGTAGTGGGTGTTCGCTGCAAATTCCTGTGGGGTTGCCACTTTTTTTAAACTATGGCGAGAAACACGGTTGTGTGGGTCACAGAAGAATTCACACTCATAAAGGTATGGGAGTAATGGGCCTATATGGTCCACATCCGCCTCACATAATGAGGTGTAGGTTAGGCAGTTAAAATGTCTGTGTATTAATCCCAAAAGATGAGAAACAAAAATTGGCACGAGAGGACTCACATTGGACAGAAGTCAGTCTAAATCTGATTAATGTTTGTCGAATATCTTTGTTCTTGGAATCGATCATATTTAATGCGCAGAAAACATTCACAAATAAGTCTCTGAACAAGCCGGTTGTGTGTGTTTTATGCACGGGGCACAGCAACAGCCCCTTCGGTGGCATTTGTTATTTGCCCGGTTCGAACTAACAAAACATCTAATTCCATTCCCAGTGTAATAAAAGGGTACTTGGATGGGAATATAAACATCTCCCTAAAGTCGAACCAGATGCTGCTGCATGGCGGAGCGCAGCATTCAGGGGAAGACAGAAAAACAAGGGAGGTGCTTTATGCAGGGACGTGAGTCAGTACCCGGGCTTCAGCACTCCGAAATATTCAATTCTTCGCGCTCCGTCCCCCTGACCCACTCGCCTAACCAGGAGCAGGAGGATATCCCCGAGGACACGGAGGAGAAAAGCCGCCCAGCCTGGATTTGATTCTCAGCCGACCTCTCACAAGAGGCCTCCCGTCGGAGAGAGAGAGGCCACTGCACGCACACGAGAGGAGGTCTAACCACGGCACGCATGAACTGAGCAGGCCTGACCCCCCCCCACCCCCAAAACTTCAGCATGAGAGGAACGCTGCCCATGTTCCCTGTAGGGTGCAAGCATGATCTCATTCGGCTGAAACTGGCTCTCATTAAGACGGTGACACAGTTTGCAAAAATCAAAATGTCCTTAAGGAGTCTCCCTCCCTCTTCGTCTCTTAGTCTCTCTGTCTCCCCCTCTGTCTCTCGCTCCCGGGACAGTCATAAAATGTTACTCACTTCCATAAAATAAGTTGTGCGGCAGTTTTTTGTGTCGAGGTGGAGCAGGTTGCAGTGCGTTTTTAAAAGTAAAAAAAAGAGAGAGAGGACACGTTGTGACAATTATTAAACTTTATGTTGTTTTTGAAATGGCAGTACAAAAATAAAAAAATACATTGATGCATGTGTCATTCAAATTTCACAGTAGGTGCACAGGTAGGTGCACATGAGACTGTTATTTACAGGAGAGTATTGTGTTAAGACATCTGCTTTGAGTCTAAAGGTTTAATTGGATCATTTGGGCCATCTGTGACGACCGGCAGGTGAGCAGCTTGACTCGTGTAATCAGGTATGCTCAATTGGCCTTAATCGCGGCCCATTCTCAGACAGATTGGATTTCCCCCTCAGTCAGACGACGCTGATTACATGTGTCTGTCCAGTAAGTTCTTGGAAAGGTTCAAATTAAATCAAAGCATGCAAAACAGCAAAACAGCAAACGGAATGAACAAGAAGGCTTTTACGAAACAAAGGAGGTCATCTGAGACTCTGACAAACGCAACCAGACTGTTCGTTTGAGTCATCAGCAAGTGGCAGAGAGTTTGGGATCAGCATCCAGAGTAAACATGTAGGGGGTGGGGGGGAGGGGCTATACAGGTTTGTTTAGGCTGAGCCCATCCTCAACTCCAGACAAAAGCCTAAGTACACACAGCACAACTGTAGCTGTCCCGTTCTTGTTCGCGGTGAACTGAAACCACGTTGGCAGAATATAAAGTGGAATCAGCTTTCCAAGCGATACTTTCCGCCAGCTTGTGGGGGGCGTTTGTTTGTGGGCAAAAATGCAAAAGAGCTGTAAAATGCCGCTATTGTACACACACAATGAACAAAAAAAAGAAAACACAATAAATACATTGTAAGCATCGGCTTTCCCAAGGATATATGGATTTGTTACGAGGGTAAAAACATAAATAGAGTTTGATACCTTCTCCAATAAATAGCAGTGGTATTCTATTTACAATATGCACACTTCTCCCAAAGAGCCAATGAGATAGTTTTGCCTCGAGACACACACACACACACACGTTCATCTGCCTCTATTTCTCAAAGTAACACGAGTTTTTTTTGCTGCTGTTTTTTGAGGCAGTTACGCTATTGTGTGTCTTCCAACAGAGGTCTACCTAATAGGATTTTCATTCTGTGTACAAAGGGGAGAGGGGGGAGTGATTGTCAGAATAAAAATAAGTCATTATGGGAAGCTAGTGGTGTGACACGTGGAAATCGTCCCCAGGGGATAAAAAAGGACAAAAGGATAAAAAGGAGTTATCCCCCCTAGACCGCATTTTCCTCGCTGCCTTCGAAATATTGAGGTTTCCGAGGGGGACCTGCGAACAGAGAGAGAGAGAGTCAGTGTGTGCTTACATTACATTTGTGTGCTCGCGTGACATTTTTTTTTTTTTTTGGTTGGCCTTACTGTTGCAGTGGCTGAAGTGGCGGACTCCTATGGAGTGGCCGAGGAAGCAGGTGGCCCGGCGGAGGTGGCAGGCGCTCGGGTAGGTGATGTTGTCGTTGCCGCAGATCGGCTGCTCGGACGGCGTGGGGATCGGGCACGGGGTGGTGCGGCACATGACGCAGTGAGCGCTGTCGGTCTGGTCGGTCACGCAGGTGTGCGTGCCCGGACACACCACGTTGGAGCAGGACTCTGTTTGAGGCACGAAGACGATTAGAACAGTGACTGTACTTTGTGAGTTGTAGAAACAGCATCACCCGAGATTAAACCTGAGCTTACTTTTGCAGTCCCCTTGGTACATGACCTCCAGGTCCGGGTGGCCCATGCAGCGGGCCGTCAGCAGGGAACACTCATCCTTGTATGACCTCCCGTCGCTGCCGCACACCGCGTGCTTCCGGGTAATGTGAGAGCAGTCCGGAGAGCACACGCACTGGGGCCTTCCCGCCTTCATTTTACAAACCTTCCCGACACTGCATCTCACGCCCTCGCAGGTCTCTACAAAAGCACAGCGAGCGGTGTCAGATACGCAGTCAGTGCAATGTTACTGCGCTAACAAGTCCGCAGACATCAGGTGATCCGCAGGCATTCTCGTACAAAAACAAGGCCCCCAAGATTCCGGGGTTTTCCCCCAGACCATAACACCATTTCCACCGTGCACAATATTTACAATAATCACATCTCTTTATTGACCGTTACACACTGGGGTGGGCTCGCCCCGGTGGAATGCGAGGCCGCCGTGTTTTCATAACAGATCCATGTGTACGGCTGAGCTCCCCGCGGAGGGACGGAGGGCCAAGGGAAGGTAGACGGAGTTCAAATAGCTGCCAGAGACGTTTACGGGCTGAGATGCGAGATCCACCGACACCCCATAATGTCAGCACACGGGGGGGGGGGGGGGGGGCTGTAATCCTACACAGTGCAGAGGCAACATGAGACAATGCACACGGGTTTCTTCCCAGGACCTTTAGAGATGATGTCTGATCGGCTCTGAGTCCTGAAGGAACGTATTTCCTGACTCTACCAGCACTTCTCTCTCTCTCTCTCTCTCTCTCTCCTGGTCTAACGTTTGGTTGATTTATATCTTTCATTCTGTCTCTTGCTGCATATTCTCTCTCCTATCTTCTCTGAAGTCTCCCAAAAAATGTTTGTGGTCTGAACAAAACTATTGACAAGTCACCGCCTAAACTTTCCTCATTGTTACGATATATACCCACCTTTTCCTCCCACAGAATTCCAAATGATCAAAATAGAGTAGAACATTATGAGTCACACATGGCAGGCATTTATTCCAGCCTGCAGGAATTCATTTTTCTTATTTTGCTCATGGAAGCAAACAGGGCTCCTTTAAAAAAAAAAAAAACTATATATATTGAAACTAGCTTTAGAAGAAAGTGTACTCATAATGGAAGAAGGAGGATAGAGGTTGTGATTCGACACGCTTCATTAATCTTCCATGTGGAAGTTGTTTACCTTTATGTAGCTCATTTCTTCACATAACCTTTGATCAATACAACCCACATCTCTGTGTCTCTGAGCCGCGGGACGAGGCCAGACCTGGGATCTGTGGCCGGGGCGTGCTCGTCAAAGAAATGCCAGAAGCTCGTTTTTTTTCACCGCACTTTATCAGCGTGGACTTCTCCACATGTTTGGCCAATAATCACTACATTGCAAGTGCTGCTCACGTGACCTGAATATATTTGCAAGTGAACCTGAATGAACCTCGCAGAGATTCCAGGGGAGGGGGGGGAAGTTAAGTGGACCGGCCCACGTCTGCATTTTGTTAGGACGCTCCACCGGGAACTCATTGTGTAAATGTGTTGATTCACAAATGCTGCGGTTTCTGGATAAACTTTTACAAGTTATTTAGTGTAACGGAGGAGCCAACTTCTGTTTTAGGTCTGCAAATGATATCTCAGCAGAACTCCCAGTACTCACCTTAAAACTACTCCACTGAGTGTTTACTCACAATGTGACTGCAAAGAATTTAAACGTGGGTTTGGAGCGGTTTATGACACCATTTACCTTTCGGGGTTGCATGCGGTGACTAATCGCCGCCGCAGCAGCGATAAACCAAAGCGAAAAGCAAGTGATTTATTACTTCTACTTGGCAGATTCAACAAATGAGTTTCTTTAAAAGGTCTGTTTGTTTACCTTTGCACGGTTTACAGGAGACGATTCCCAGGAAGCCCAGCAGGCTGACCTCATTCATGGGCAGGCTGCTGTTGGACCACGCTGTGTCCAGGCGGCCGCCGGCACAGCACTCCTCCCGGGTCACCCCTCTCATCAGCACCATGTCGCACCTTTGGTTTTGACTCTGCTGCAGCCAGCACATCCCAGCTGGAGAGACAACAAGTTGATTTACTCTGAACACACATAAACTCATGTATAAACACGTAAAAAAGTGCATGATGTCATTAGGAGTTACATTGAAATGGACTTCCTCTCGTCAACGTCCAGTAAATGAGCTATAACGGCTAATAGATAGCCTTTGATATTGATTGTGCATATATTCCTTAATAAGTATATACACAAAGAGTAGATAACACCTGTACTGTAGTATTTTTTTTTCTTTCAAAAAGCAAATAAAAGTACCTAAATAAAAAAGTTAAAAAAAAGTAAAAGAAAAAGAAAAAAGTACCTCTTCATTATGATAACTGCTAGAGGATTCATTATTTTAAAAGCATTGTGGTACTACTTTTTCAAAATACTAATATAAAAAGTCCACTCACCGCTGGCAGGATTCTTCCCAATCTGATACAAAGTGAGAATCACCCCAAAAACAGGAATGAAGAAGATCATTGTGAACTCTAGTTTTCTTTTCTTTTTCTATTCTTTTCTCTGAAAGCTCGTCTCTGCAAATATCAGCAAGGAGCAGTGATGTTCCTCCGGTCACTCTGACTCAACTCTGGAAGTAGCTCTCCCTCTTATGTGAATGAATGTGTTGTGGATAAGTGATGTCGTTCCCCCTCTGTATAAATATTTAGCCCAGATGGAATTATGCTGCTGGGATGGGCGATCCTCTCAGCCAGTAATAAGCCAGGGCAGGACACAGTTTGACTCTGACTCAATTTCCAGAGTCGGGAAATGATCCATGCCCTCCAGCGCCAGACGCTGGGCACTTACATGACCTCACTCAACATTTTCACACCATATTAGACTCATTAAGGGCTAATTAGGTCCAAGAAAAGTGAGTGCGAGTGGAGTTTAGATTAGCTTTTTTCAGTATTCAACTTTTTCTTTTCAAACATTATAGACTAGACTGATTGAATTTGCTGTTCAGGTATCTGGGGAAACACTTTATTGCAAAACAACCTCTGAATGTGACCTAAAGTAGCAGTTTTCTTAATTGTCCGGTGGATGTTTTGCTCTGTTCTGCTCTGTTGTTTTCTTCTCATGTCTCTCTTTAGTGTGGCACAACTCAGATGTATTCAAGCTGCTTACAAATCATATATTGTTTGAGCGTGGACGTTTTCTGTCTATAAAGCTGCTCTGTGTCGGTTTTGGAGGGAAACGTGGCCGTTAGAAATGACGTTCTCATGTCTTATCTCATTATTGTGCTCCAACAACAATCGTTTGAAGCGACGTGATCCAACATTGACCCCAAATTGTTGTCTTTGTCGTGAAAATGCAGAGGGAAAAGTGGTTACAAACTTCGGGCCCTATTGTGCTAAATTAACAGTCCTTGGACAGATAAAGTCGTCTGACATTGTCATGCCTCATTTAGTTGACTGTCTGGGTTTGTCAATGCTGATATTTTTCTCTACAGCTGCGGTTACAATAATACTGAGAGATGAGGGGAGCTGTGGGGGTGAAGGTCGTCTGCCCTTGAGCAATGCATCAAGCTCAATAAACACAACAACAATGGAGCGTATCAAGAACATTCACGTCCCGATGATCCGACACAGACAACCACAGCAAGCGAGACTGAAAACACATTGGGGAATATTGTGGATACAAACACACAGTATCTACAGACCAGAAAACCACTCTCAGATAACTAGAGGCTAATCTGCTTTAGCATCATGTTTGATAAGAACATCTGCTCCTCTCCTCTCTCTTCCTGCACTCGTTCACCTCCCGACACCGAGAGGTACATGCTCTAATGCCAAAGTAATGAGTCTGCCCATCTGTCTGTCACCAGTATTTTTAGTGTTTTTTTTTTATGCTCCCGTTTGATCGTTGCAGGAGGAGAAATGAAGGTAACATATGTTGTAGTATCTGTGTCTTTGTGAATGATGTTGCCTTCTTCGCCGGAGATCCCCAGGGCACCGAAGGAATGCCGCCTGACCTCGGAGGGGAGGGAAGACCAAAAGAGAGCAGCGAACGATGGCTGTGGGTGGCCTGCCTCTTCACCGGGTCTCTGCAGATCCACTCAGCCCCTCATATGGTTTGGATCATCCCTGCCGAGCCATACAAATGAATACAGCATGCCGGGCACTTTGGAGCACCCTCTAATGTATGACTGAGTGCAGCTTGCTGCGTCCCATCTTTGAGAAATATTGGTTTCTTTCAAGTGGCCCGGGCTCCGAGGGGTAGCATGAAATTGAAGGAGCCCGTGGGGAACTGTGTCGAATGTGAAATAGAGAGAGAGAGCATCTCCACGGGGCAGGTGTGGAGCTCAGTTTGTCATACTGTACATTTATTTTGCTGTTAAAAACAGAAAAAAGCAAAAACGTCACTGCCATCTAGTGGAGGAAGTCTGCAGGCTGAAAAGCAGAGGTGGGTTTGTCAATTATCATCCCCATTTAAAGTCCCACTGATGTGACTACAGTTTATCTTATATATCCTTACATGAGAACCAAGAAAAATACAGATGAACAAAAATATATTCACACACATATATATAATATATCTACAATCTCAATTGCAATACAACATGGAACTGCACTCACCAATGCCAAAGTATTGATTCTGTCCGTCACCGTAGCTTTTATTTATTCATGTCTTTGGCTTTAAAGAGGTACTGTACATTTCTCTTTGTTACTTGATATATAACTTATCATAAATAGCTTCCTAACTAATGACTGCACGTTAACCAAGTAGGTCAAGCCAGAGATGAAAAGCCAGAAATTAATGAATTGTAATGTTTAAAGCTACTAAGAGGAACTTCTATTTTGCGTTGATTTTGGCGGTCCCTGTGGACAAAATAGGTATTGTTTCCGAGCACCAGATTCCTTCTAAATCTAAAACCTCTCATTTTACTGCAACAGGATCTGTCGGTGTCACCAGTTCGGTCCTTGTTCTGGCTCTCCATGACGGCCTGGGCCTCCAGCCTGGGCCTCCAGCAGCGTGGTGCCGGCTCCCAGTGGAGCTAGCTAAAACCCACGCTAGAACTGTGACTTATGAGGTTAGCTAACAGTAGTTTGGCTAATAATAATAATGTCACAATGTAGCCTATTGTTAGTTAACAATTAAAAAAACAACCTGTTGCATTACTGAATTAATTATGTGGGGCAGTGTTTAAGAGACATATGGCCTCACACTTTACCACATTTAGCATTATAGCAATGAAGCTGCTGCATGCTACATTACTGGGACTCCATGCTGTATGGCTGCAACTGCAATTAACCAAGATGGCCAGGTGAGGGCGCCCCTTGTCCGTCTCTCACTCTCCCATCCTTCCTTCAGCCAGTGTTTGCTCATCTCTGCAGACTCCATAAATCACAACATGTCCCCACTTAATAAAAAGGCATTTAGCCTTTAAGTTTGAGCATCTAAGCGGCCCTAAATGTAATTTACACTTGTTATCTGCAAGATGCATCTGTCATCTTCTAGATACATAAGTGATGTCTGTCCCAGTGCCTGCCCCGAGGAGTGACAGCTGCCATGTGGAGCTGTTACAGCACGACCGTAAGACCTTGAGGATAAGTCACATGTTTGCTTTTTTTTATTCTTCTTCTTTTGGTTGCACAGAGTCACCCCGACGAGTTGGTTCACTTCAAGGTGACACATTCAAGTTTCTCCTGTTTGGTCACGTATTGCTTGTGCCTATATATTGCTTTTGTCAATTTTCTTGAAAGACACTCATCTATTTTCCCCCACGACTTCCATTATTTCTGAAGCCACTGTGCGAAGTGTGTCCTTCATTTCACAGGTAGGAAGGCTGCACTCTTGACTGATAGAGGGTATGAAGTCCATATATGTTTGTGCAGAGCGTGCAAGTAAGCACTTGTTGTATTGCTATCGAAGAAAACGCACAGACCCCCATTACAGTCCCCCCGCTGGCCTATCTGGAGTCGTAGTGCTGCTGAGTACGTCACGTGGCTAAGCAGAGCTCAGCAGAGGTAATTGCTCCGTCTGACCCCGGCCGGGCTGAAGGCAGCTGCATCATCTATCCACTCAATTTACTCCTAATGTGTGTTACTGATTGAACCGGCAATGAGGGTAGGAAAAGTGACGAGGCCGGATAGAATCCCCCCCCCCCCCTCTGTCCTTCTGCACACAACTTTCCTCCTCCACCCTCACCCTCCTCTTCCCCACTTCCTTCCTGTGTTCCTCGTCGGTCATGTGAAGTCCCTCCAGCGGTTCATTAATGGGGAAGGTAAATGTCGACGTACGCGCTGCCCATGCCAACAGCGGGCCCTCCCTCTTCACCCTCCTCCGCTCTCTTGAGCCCCCTCTTCGCCGTTTCACTTTGTAACTTTGTAGCAGGGCCCTGACGTGGTCGTGACTGAGGGTCTCCCTCGGGGTCAGAGTGCCGGTGTAACCCATCGGCGCTCACCTCCTCCTGCACTCATGAAGACTTGTACAAGCTCTCAAGTGTTTTTAATCAACTTGAAATTTGACTTTCACGACCCTGGAGTCTCCGGACTTCGCACCGAGATCTACAATATGATTAAATACACATTAGTATTGTCTCTGGAAGGGTTTCCCAAGTTGAAAGTCAAGTAATTGTGTATGAAAGAAAGATGAAATTGCTGCCGATGCCGCTATATATCAGAGTATTCACGTCCATATAGCCAACATATTGGACCACAAATATAGTCCATGCCAAATTACTGTCATGTGGGGAAGATGAAAATATCTAATTTGTCTTTTCATGGCTGATGACTGGAACTGCCTCAGTCAATAGTTTTGGTATGCTCATAACAATATTCAGTAATTTCCTTAACCGTGTTAAGCGGTGATGGAGTGCGGGGGATGCAGGAAATTCCAGATATGTTTCCTAAGAAAAAGTTTCCTGTGTATCGTGTCTCATGGCGCGTCATCGTTTGTTAAATGATCAATAATTTCCACTGTATTTTCATTATAGAAGCACTGGGAACAACACAAATGCTCAGTTCAAAATGCCGTGCGGCCTGTTTTGGTTCATTATGTCGAATAAATGTTTATGAGCACAGTGATGACAATGATCTGCTGCTGATCACGGACAGAAAGGTTGTGGTCATGTTTGACCTGCGTGTTGAAGAAAAGTTAGCGCTTATGTAAGGACGAGTAATTGACTGTGGCCATGTCAGTTGGTCACGTCCCGTAACTTTTACTCACCACTTTTCCTTGAAGGAGAAGGAGGATTCATGAGGTCTTCCGGGAAAAGACAACAATTAAGCAACTGCATATTTAACATAGAAACTGAGTACAGTGACAAACGCTGAGATGCACAATTCAAGTGAGAGAGAGAGAGAGAGAGAGAGATGTTTTTAATTAATCCATAATGGATAATTAAACAGCAACAGGTGGGTCGAATGGTGAGTCGCTTTAAATGTTGCTATTGCAAGGAATTGTGGGACGGCATTATTTAATTTTCTTTGCTTCCATAAAGGATGGTCCAGTGTGTCCTAAAGGAAGGAAGGAAGCATTAAAGCGCCTTTCCTTAGTATTTAGAGAATTCGACCAGCTCTTATCAAGGCTGCTATGCCAGGTCCTTTCACTCAGTTTGGAAGCTTCCTGAGGACAAACACTATTTCTGAATTGAATTGATTTCTGATCTGATTTCTTATTCCACGTGATTGAATATCAGTTTTCATGAAGTCAAAAGATTTTCTAAAAAAGATCTGTTTCGTCAACTTTACTGTCTAAACTCACCTCAAGTTGATCAAATCAAAGACTCAAGAGCAACACTAAAGTCCTCTGTAAAGTGTGTAACCCCGGTGGTGAATCCCAACTCGAACCTGATCTGATCGCCGCTCCCCGGCCGCCATGTCGGTCTCCGAGTCGTCCGTCTGATTACGACTGATGTGCCAGCAACCATCTGCTGTCTTTAGACGTCAATCCCGTCGCCTCCTCTCGCCTCGAGAGCTCCTTGACACAGCCAGGGTTTGTCAGACCTCATTTAAAGCTGCCACATTCTGCACTGCTCGTTGGGATTCAACTCACTCGCAGGCGGCCACCGACTGTACTGGTTTCCTTGATTGCTGGTGCATAAGTCGCAATGGGAAGTTATGTAATGTGGCCAAGGGAAAAAGTCTCAGAAGTCAAACACAGGAAGTGTATTAGTTAGAAAAGAAGACTGACTTTTACCCAGCAACCACTCAAATACTCTTCATCAGATATTTGCTCTACAACAATAGACACTTTTGATTTGAATCAGCGTCACTGACAGTCTGGAGAAAAATAACTGGAAACACTTTTAAGACACAATTAAGGTTATTTATTTATTATTCAACAGGTATTACAGCCTTCATAAGATGTTTACATTGTTAATATTATGTGTTAATAAGACTATATAACGGTTAGAAATAGCATCAATAACACGTATATTGTTAGATTATATGACATTTATAAGCACTTTATGAGTTATTTTTATAATTCTTTATAAAAGCATGACAAACATCTATTAAGTTACCTATTATATTATTGTTAAACATTTATTAAACCTTTTAGTTGCGTTTTAAAGATTAATAACTACTTTATTATGCATTTAGTAACTTGTTATTTAGCTATCCTTATTGCAGCTACAAAATAGAGCTGCTCCCCCATCTGGAATGTGCACTACATATTGTCAAGGTTCATAAAATGTGAATAAATAATTACATATACATACTTTTTTAGTCGGGAAGCACAAAAACACAGATTTATGTTATACTTTCTACCATTTCATGGCAGCCACATGTGGTTAACAAGTTCCTTATAAGCACTTATACATGTTTTATATAGTCTTATTAACCCATTGTAGTGTTAATAAACACTTGACAAGGACATTACAATAAGGGGTTACCAAATAACCTTCAGAAGCCATCTTATGAGGTGCTTATCCGCTTTGTATTCCTTCTATACTAGGTTGAATGGAGAATACAATAATCTACCATGTGCTATGTTCTTTTTTCGGGAACATCGCAACCAATTTGGACCCTTTTTGAAGCTGTAACATTAACAACACTGGGAAAGCAGAGTGTACTCTCGGCTGAAGGAGATAAGAAAGGAAGCATCGAAGCATCTTTCCTTAGCAAAGTTCTCCCACTAAGATAAGTTCCTATGGTCGCTCACTTAGGACCCACAGTATTCAACCTCGCCCTGGTCTAGCAGCTCGAGGTGCATGAGTCACCGACCAATACAGTCTGCCTCCTGCGAAGGCGTCATTCATTCTCACTTACGTTCCACATTGCACCTCCAGAGTTATATGTCAGTACATTATGAAATGCATTTCCCCCTCGAGTACCCTGCAGGAATAATAGAAAACATAATGGCTGGTTGGTCTACACAAAAACAAAAAGGTAATGTCATCGCTTACAAAATGCTTAGTACTGTGCCTGCTATTCACTACCGCGTCTGATGGAAAACATTTGTTGTCTGTCCTTAAATTACACCGAGATCTGTGTCTGTTTTTGGTAGTTCCAGGATGCTGGAACATGAGCTTCTTGATACAACACATCGTAAGTAGGTAATCATTCTCTGCCTCTGAAGCAGCAATTGGGCTCACCTTCACACGGAGGCAAAGTGCCCCAAAAGCTGAAGTGTAGATTACATTTCAGATGAGATGCCAAAAGCCTTTTTTTTTGTGTGGGTTTTCTATTTTCCGCAGGGCGACACAATTAGTCGTACGTGTGTGAAAACACGCTTTTGTTTTTGTCGTTTGCATAAAGCCTCGTGTATTTGGCTCCTTTTTTTGTCGCCCCTTTTTTTTTTATGCTGAAGCATATTTGTTTTCCAGCCTTTTTTTGTCGCCATCATCATCACCATCATCATCATCATCATCATCATCATCCTCATCCTATGTGTTTGCCTTGCCTGCTTGGTTTCAATGGCAGAGTGAATTGCTGTCGGACCTGTCGTAGTCAAACCTCTGTGCAGGATCTAACGCCTCAAACCGAAATATGAAACTATAGTCGATGTTATCGATTGTAAAAAAAAACACATTTATTTTCACCTCCATGGCTCCTTTTTTCAGGCTTAGAAAATAATACAGAGGTAAAAGAGCTCAAAGAGCTAGTAATAAATACACATTGATACGCAGATTTAGTTATATTGCACCCAGCTTTGTTTTATATGCTGCAGGGGAGCAATAAACAAGGGGGTTAAAGGAGATATTCTTTATATTTGTTGTAAGACTAATCAAAACATCTCTCTCTCTCTCTCTCTGCGCGCTGGCCCTTTAAAAGACTCTTGACTGCACAAGAGCCGATGCTCATGCCGGCAGCAGTTACCATGGCAACAAATGACTGAAGTGTATTTGTTGCCGCTGTTGCGCCGAAAGCTGTCAGAAACAGATAAATAAAACCAAAACAGAGGACGGGGAAAGTTTTGATTCCATCTCACATTGAGCGCATGACTCCGATTCACCGTATTCAGGCTGAAAAAAAGGGGAATCAAAACAGGCGCATTCATGTGTCAAGTGTGCACAGACTGACACCACTATTGGCTGCTGTCGCTTCCCAGCGTGATTTTACATTGCTGTGTTTGGGGTTGCAGCCTCATGTTTCGGCAAAGCTGAGTAATGGGCTTCCTCTCTAGCGGCAATGAATCATTCCAGAGAATTAAATCAATCTCTCTGCCATATATGGTCGCAGCTTCCTGACGGTGCCAGGCTAAACAGGCAACTGTGGATGGGGATAAATGGTAGCTGATATACATATTTAAATATGCAGAAAGGGCAGATGGGTCTTCGGAATTAAAGACCCCACTCGTTGTGAATATGAACATTAGTGTCGACTTACAGCGAGTCGAGGCACCATGCTGGAGTCGATGCAGTATTAATGAACGGCAGCAAAAAACAAGCGCTTCACCTCCTGAAGTGGAATATGCTCGCTGGGCTACAGAAGCCAGCGCTACGGTTGCTACAGGAAATAATCTTTATTGATGCTTGACAGCACTCGAAGTAAAGTAAGAGCCCATATACATCGGGGCCTTTACAGCAATAGTTCTCAAGTGGGCCATCATGTGGAGTTAGTGTACATGTGGACATGCAGAACATTGCTGAAGCTGATTCTGCATCAACCCACCGAGGGGTCATATATTATTGTAGATTTATTGGTACTGGCGTAGATCTATAGGCCGCTGTCAAGGCTCTGAGTAACATCCGCTTTCATTCCAAATATTATAGAAAATAATATGTATATATATAATATTATAAATACTATTATAGAAGATATAATACTGACAAAGACCTCTTGCGCCGATGCAATTTGGTTTTCTGAATTTGGACACAAACTGCTGTCAAAACCTTTCACTTTTAATTGCCATCGCAGCTTCCGTGATTCCTGACAGGAAAAGAGGCAGAAACTATAAGCGTGTGAAGAGAAGCCACTTAATTATTGCCCTGGTATTAGGAAGAAAGATAAACATCATCGAATCCCAAGATGTCAATTTGTATTGGACTAACTAATAATCACATGATCTCTATGTTTTAGGCGAAATATGGTAACATTTCGGCAGAATTTGTATTTTTACTACAAATTATGGACATAACAGAATCTCAGAGGTTTAAGGATCACAGACGACCTCCGCAATATCCCAAATTACTAGATTACCAGGTATTACTAGTCCAGGGAAAATGGGCCTCAATACAACATGAATTGCTTTGAAGTTTTGTAAAAACCTGTTTACTTTCGGGACCCTCTAACTCTTCCTCTCGCGGCCACCAGAAGGTAAAACTTTAAATTTGCACAATTATTGGGTGTATACCTGCAAAACTAAATAATGAACAAATGTTAGCATGTTAGCATGTTAGCATGCTGGCATACGGAGGTGAACCTGTTAAACGTAGCATCGGTTGCTGTATTTGCTTTTTAATTGTCATCGTTTCCGGAGCAAGTTTATAGAAGATATACCGATTATTTCTCCTCTCATGTTGTTGTAGCTCCTTTTTTCCACCACCAAAATCAATATGCTTAAAATACATAATCATTCAATCCAATTGGAGCTGCCTCTTGAAAATAAAATTGAAACCCAGTTTCTTAAGTGGTCATCGAACAAGATTTTCAAAAATAGTGTATACCTCTAAACTTTAAAGTCCTCGGTACAGCATGTACCAAAGTCCTCCAATCATTATGCTAAAAACATATTCTATCCATCGTTGAACTTGTTGGAAGTCACAGATAATTGCTACCCTTTTAATGTTTGTTTTTTATGTAACTGCAGTGGTGGAGGTGGCGGAGTAAGATGAGCTGTTTAACGTTGGAGAATGGGAGTGGGCAGGAGAGCTCTTCGTCGCAGGGAGAGAGAAAAAGAGGAAGGAAGAAAAACTCATTTCTGCAAATAATGGAGACTGCCGATTACTGGGAAGGAATAAAGCGAGGACGATATAACAGGTCAAACCGACGTGGCCCGACCATGTGACAAGAGCACACAAACCAATGTGATCCAGGATGTGTGCGTCTCTACCTGCAGTCCATGAAAAGCGTACACGCGCACCTCCCACGCATCGCACTCTCTCCACTACACTCACACCTTCCACACTTCTGCCCACGCGTACACACATACTACTCCATGTATAAAAAAGCCCTCTCCACACACACACACACACACACACACACACACACACACACACACACACACACACACACACACACACACACACACACACACACACACACACACACACACACACACACAGTCACTCACCACTACCTACCTCATGCCCCTGGAGCTCAGCTGGCATCACTCATGCCCTGTGAGCTGTTATAAAACAACAAAAGGTCTTCTTCACCCTTCCATCTCCAAACGTTACTCACCGCTCTCAGAGAGGACACGTGTAGTGGGCTGCTCTGTTCAATATTTCTGGCAAGAGGAAGGACATGTGGGCCATTTTAGTTTCCTGGGCGATCTGAACAGGAGAAAGACACCTACTGACGACACATGGAGCACTACAGCGACGGTGAATACAACCGTTGTGAAACCACCTATTATAAACTCTCCCTGCTCCTTTGGCTGAAGGTCATTTGAGCCGAGCTGAAAGCCGAGCTGGTTCTTTGTGTAACTTTTCTTTGTGTGTTTTGTCACAGGTAGGTTGGAGGGAAAAACTCACATTTTCTTGTGGGTGACGTGCTTTGATTTGTAGCTACGGAAGAGGATTAGGGCCACATGTGAAACATGTATTTGAGTTCAAAGTAGAGTTGTTCGGATACCGGAATCGGAAAGGCCTCTGATCACGTATCGGCGAGTATGTGAGTGTACACGCATCGATCCAATACCACGTTATCGTATCGTTTATCGGTTACGCAACACAGGAACAACAACACGTGGTCACAAGCTACCCGATCCATACTGCACATGTGCAAACTATACACGCGTGTGGTTAAACACTCTTGGGCACCCTAGTTCTTGCTATATTGTGAACAACCTGTGTTGAAAATTTTGTTGAAAATTCTAGCGACTTTTGGAACTAGTGCTGCCAGCTACGTTCATGGGAAAAGAGGATAGTTTTTAAATCGAGCGTCCTCTCGCTGGTTTCTGAGGATTAGCAAACCCGAGCTTTAACGCTATAGCTGTCAGCAGCCGGTGGGCAGCACAGTCCTGCTTTGCTAAATAAATGAGCTAACAGCTAACGTATTGGAGGTTGCATTGAGTTACATTATGATGCATTCATGCTCTATTAGTACAGATTAATATTCGGCACATGTAAGTTATAACGTTACAATGAGGTGTTCAAAAGTAATCTTGTAAAATTTGATAAAACTTGAATAAACACAGTTGTTTGAGGGAGATTTATTCACATGGATATTGAATAGATAATAGAGAGGGAGTTATTACTTATAAATTACTTATAAATTGTTTTGTTCTTAACACACCGGTATCGGATCAGCCAATACACAAGTTCAGGTATTTTAATGGAAGACAATTGTATCAAAACATCTCTGGTCTAAAGTCAGAATTCTGTGAATTAAGTTAGAATAAAGGGCGTCACACTATACCTGACGACAACCATGATATTAAAAAAATATATATAAATATTGATATTGTGTTAAGAATACACATATAACAAAATAATCAAGCATTATTTTGTACAGTTCTGATTACAAATTCTCCACCTGTCTACCTACACACCTCTCTGAGTGTAAATAATTTGGCAATTTATTTTATCAATAGCATTTGTTTTTCATATTTTCTACAGATGAAATCCTTTTCATGAATTATTTTCCTCACTATAATCGTGTCTTAAAAATCTGATATTGTAATAGGCATTGTCAGAATTCTGAGTTTAATCTAAAATATTTTTTTCTGACTGTTCATCGGCTCATATTTACATATCCGCTCTGAAAGGTTTCCACAGAACATCCTTCTTTGAATGCAGGAGGTTGAGGTCCGTAATGGCGCCGTTCCACAAGTACTCTGAATATCAAATCTATTTTGATATTCATGAATGACAAAGTTAATATTCATTCTAGTCAGGGGGAGAATCTGAATGGATGCCGACTGTTTCCACCAGGACACAAGTAAGACCAGAAGCTCAATTACTGTGTGTGTGTGTGTGTGTGTGTGTGTGTGTGTGTGTGTGTGTGTGTGTGTGTGTGTGTGTGTGTGTGTGTGTGTGTGCGTGTGTGTGTGTGTGTGTGTGTGTCATGAGTGGACTGATTAAAATGTGTGAAAGACAAAGGGCACGCTCCATAATGAGATGACACTAGTCACGACCCCCTATAGTACACAATACAACACACACACACACACACACACACACACACACACACACACACACAGTAATTGTCCCACGTTTGTCAGAATGTCCTTTGTAGATCCGTGGGCTTTTTTTTTTTAACAAGCTGTCAGAGGGTTGACGTGTTGTTTTTGTCCCTGCTGCAGTGTTCTTGATTAAAAATATATCATATGTCAGGATGACACTTTATTCTTGAGTGCGTGGAGACGATTTAGCCGCAGAATGAGTGAAAATACAAGCGTGTCAAATATATTTTTTAGTTTTCTGTGTTCGGTCCTTTCCTCTGGACGTTTGATGTGTGGTGAGGAAGAGGAGGACGAGGATGAGCTTGTCTCTGGGGAGAATGATGTCATTCGCCCCCAGGCATGTGTGGTGCTACATAAGGCCGAGCCCTGGAGAGTAATGAGAGGATAAGGGCAGAGGAGGGGCTCGGCCCAGCATGCATTTCAGCATGTGACTGAACATAAACAGCCCTGGTAAATTATTAACTAAACCATTTATTGCATTTAAATCTATTTTGGTGCATAACCTCGGCTTTGTTGTAAAGTCATTTATCCATCATCAACATTGGTGATTACCGATGATTCATACTCTTTATTCCATGAGCTAGAGACGCTCACAAAAGCAAATAAAGAATACAAAGATGAGCATCCACACCCATTTAAATGTAGTTATTGTAGTCTGGAAGTATAATGAGCTAAATCATATTTTATTTTTGTAGCTTCCCTTTGAGCAGTCGTCAGAGTACAGCGATTTAGAATATATTAAACATGTAAAACACGCGTGCTGACAGAATATTTGGGAGCAAATTACAAGGAAGTGGGATGTATTAAAATATTAACAGCAACATGAACGGCGACCGTTTCATTTCATGACCTTATTTTTGCTGAACGGCGTGTAGATCTGTTGTTTGTGCCAAACATTTGATCAGGGACAAAATACGACAAATTAAGTTTGTGTGTGTCTCATTTATCTTTCACTCAGCACACACACAAACACACACAACAGCCTTCATTGACTCCTCTGCACCTTCTATTCCTTTGATCGAGCCAGCTTTTGTCTCAGAGAGGAGCTCCTATAAGGAAACAGGCTCATCAGACGGGGTCGGTACAGGTGCACGCTCGACAACAGCCTGGTAATGAGGACTTTGGGTTTGTCTGCCTCTTCTTTTACTACGATGCCTTTCTGTTTAATTAGAACAAACAAGAGGGAATAATGTGTTCGTGCCAGAATAGCCACCATCATACAGGCTGTAAAACAAATATCTCTGTTTTAAGTAGTTAAAAGTTGATCATGTTAATTCAATCTCTTCTCACACCGAGGCTTGGTCGGTGCCCCTTGACGTCCGATAGCAACGCACCGAGGTATCAGACTCCTTTAGCGTCTTTAGCGCACCAGGCTTTTAACTAACTTGTATGTAAACATATATGTGTCACTAGTAGAGGCACTCAGAGCTCCTGACATAATATACAGAGAGACTTTCACCCAGCAAACCGCTGTTTGTGTCTTGTGTGAAACTTCCACACTTAGCTAACCCCAGTTAGCTAACAAACAGACTTATTTGAAGCCCAAAACCCCAATCTTTTCCCAAGCCGAACAAAGTGGCTTTGTTGCCTAAAGTTGACAACGTAGTTTTGTTGCGCAAGTAAATCTAAAATGAAGTAGGCCTACATCTTCTTTGGAAGTTCTGCTGAACATAACTATGGAAGTGTCGTTTCTGAAGTACGTAAGTTACGTGACAAATAAATCAACCTTTCTCGTTTCACGCAAAGAACCAACAGCGACCCATTCACCTCCATCACTGCTGTCTTCATACTTCCTCGTTCATGATTGTGTGGATGAAATAATCTCGTGGCTTATCTACCGAACTACGGCGCTTTATAAAGCTACGATTGCTGGATTAGACCGGCCTGCGTAGTTTGAGAAAACGTTCATTCCCAATCACTTAAATGTTCAATGTACTCGGTAACGTGGAGCTTTGCTTTCTGACAGTGTGACCTGCTTGAGTGTGTGATGACACTGTAGTTATGTCAGCAGCCATGGCCCGGAGAGGGGTTTGCAGGCTGACGAACAGAAGGTGCTAGCAGCACTCAATATGTCATTGTTTCTTGTTTTGGCTGAATGCAGCATGGTGCCGGTGTCAGCCCTCCAGCAACACACACACACACACACACACATTCACATGCAGACATCCATATCATGAATGCGGAAGAATCAAAATGCACGATGAAAGTTCTTATTATTATCTTTTGCATAGTTTGTGCAATATTCTGTTGAGATTGAATTAGTTCCTCGTCTACTGTAAAGCTGAAACATTCTTATGAAACTACTTTTTCCCCTCCTTTACTGCGGTGACTTCTTGGCGTGTCGAGCCCAGTGACAAAGGCTACCGTGTCTCTTCGGAGCCGTTTACAATCAAGCCTCTTCAATCACCGGCTCCGTCAGCGTGCAGCGGCTTGGCAGGCGGGCAGGAAATTAAAGAGAATAATCTTTTCTTATTCCCCGTTATTACATGTTTGTCTGACTGCACCGCAACCTACTTCTCCTGCAGTCAGATACGTCTCCTCAGGGGAAATTATGTCAGTTTATTTATTATCCTATCTTGCTTTATTATGTTAGTCTTTGAATTGGAACATTTATTTTTTCATAGTGGAGCTTAATGAGCTGCATGGAACTGTGACTGTGTCCACACAGGACCCAATTAAATTAAAGACGAGGGCCATCGCTCTTCCCCGGCCTTACTTCTGTTTTTTTGTGTTTCCTCCCATCTGCAGAGCGGGAGGACATGGAGAGGGGAGCGGCCCGATTCATTTTCTATTGCCAATTAATGCTAGGTTAAGAATGTCAGACTGGAGTCTGGTGTATGTGTGGTGGGAAATTAGATTACTTCCTTTTCCAATTTGAAGTGAGGACACATATTATTTTTAACGCAATTTAGGGACTGTAGATAAATTATGAGGGGGGAGGGGACAGGAGGTCAGAAAAGGAGGTGGGGTTGTGTATTTCATTTTTTTGCTGAGGACTGTGTGACTTTTATGAGAGAATAGAGAAAGAGCGCCCCATATGTATATTTCAGTATTCCCTTGAAGGATTAATAAAAATACCCAGTCGGTGTTGTAATGTGTACAGTTAAGAAACACAAAAGTACAGAAGCAACTGGAAGCATGGTTGCCAGCAAGTTGCTGTATTTTGATTTACAATTAACTACTGCAATTGTACTTTACTGCAATTTCCAGTTGATAACTATACTATGATACCACAAAGCAATGTCTATTCAAATGAAACAACATGAAGCAAAGACGAATTTGAAGTAGCGACAATGTCTCAGAAAGTAAAATATACTTTATGATATCGATATTTATCGATTGATTGCTTCGACTAAAAAGGCTGTAAAATAGTAAAAACTGCCTATCGCAGGTTAAAAATATAAGGATTTACAACAATATAAAACCTATAAAGGCAACAAATCACGTTAAAATGTTTGGCATTTGTGCTTGATAAATAACTTAAAGGATGAAGCGATTTTCTAAATATTTGGCGACTCATCATTTCATATCTGGGCATATTGGTATTGCATTACAGACTTTTCCTTTTAAATGTGCAGTGAAAATTACTAATTGAATCCAAAGGGATCTGGTATCAGCTTTTTCTGGCTTAAAAAGGCAGAAAAATAACCACAATTTTGAAGGCAAATAAGACTCAGAAACCTCTGACTACAACATGAATATGAGCCATACTGATTATTTAAGCAGTGTTTCCCCTGGGTTGACTGCTCTCGGCCAGCGGTAACACAATTATCAGTCATTCTACCACCTCCTTTCTAAATATGTATCTGTTACTTTGCGAAATCCACATGAACCCTTCTTCACATTGGCATAAGTTAGAGCCGCCTCACATTTAAAAAGAAAGTACGGCACTTTTATTTAGCTGGTTTGCCTGTTTCTCGCGTTATATTTCCTTCTTCTAAAACAGCAAATGCCAGCAGCTGAGTTTTCATTAATCAATCATCACGATCTGCTTTAAACAGTGTGTGTGTGTGTGTGTGTGTGTGTGTGTGTGTGTGTGTGTGTGTGTGTGTGTGTGTGTGTGTGTGTGTGTGTTGTATTGTGTAGAGGGTCGTGACTAGTGTCATCGCATGCTATAAGTTGTAGCAGCGCGAACGCTAACGCTAACGCTCATAACTCCACCACTACAGAATGAATATTGGGGAAACACTGTTGAAATAATTTTCGGGTTGTTTTTGAGAGGTTAGCCACTTGCTAACGGCACTAAAGTCAGAAGGTTAGCCAGAAAATTACTCTATTAAACTGTATGTTTGATGACATTGAAAAACTAGCTGGCTCACTTTGCACTCACATTCCACACAAAAAAACACCAAACCCAAAAGTCATTCCCCTAAAAAATGTGCAATCTTAAGAATTTCAGTGTTGGATTAATCTTAATTATAATTTACCGGTTCACCTCTTTCATCGAGGAGGAATTTAAATATATATTTTTCCTTATTTTATCAACTGCTCCAACTCTTCTTGCCAGGTTTGGGGGAGATTCCTTTAATATATTGGGTTTGTGGTTTTTATCACTCTATTAAGGCTCTTCTACATTGAAGTATAGGAACTCCTTTTGCTGTAACACTTTATCACTCCAAACATGAGCAACGCCCAAATCCCTTTTGGATCTCCACTCGTCCGCGTCGACAGATTTTCTACTGAGCAATATGTTTCTGTTGTCCCACGCTGGTGCGTTACGTGGTGTGAAATTATGTTTAGATATTAATTTTTCTTATAGAGAAAGTGGGAGGTTTAACCGGTAATGAGCCACAATCAAATCCACAACCAGTAAAAAGTCTATTCTTCATATTGGGAATAATTAACCTGAAGCGCAGTACTTTCCACCACTGGAAGTCATTGTTCCGTGGTATTTGCAGGTTAATCGCTAACTTCGGTTGTTGCATTATCACAGGAAGAACATGCAGTGTGAATAACCGGGACAATCCTAACGACGGCTCTTAATGAATTCTAAAGGGGTTTTAGTTTTGTGGTGGGAGGCCAGACTTCATCCGCCATGGCTTTTACTTACCAAGGGCATCAGCAAGCTCGACACCCACACACATCAGATCACTATGTGGAGAAGACGGAGATGCTGGGTTTCATACTGCAGTGCTGAGAGAGAGAGAGAGAGAGAGAGAGAGAGAGAGGTGGTACGAGGAGAGTATTTTGGCTTTATTTGTATATATAAAGATAGGGAGAGAGAGAGAGAGAGAGAGAGAGAGAGAGAGAGAGAGAGGGAGGGGGGGGGGGGGTATGGTTGGAGGAGAGTATTTTGGCTTTGTTTTTACCTTTTGCTTTATTTGTATATATGTGTATATATATATATATATATATATATATATATATATATATATATATATATATATATATATATACAGAGAGAGATAGAGAGATAGAGAGGTGTGGTTGGAAGAGAGTATTTTGGCTTTATTTATATATATATAAAGAGAGAGGGAGAGAGAGAGAGAGAGAGAGAGAGAGAGAGAGAGAGAGAGGGTTTTATGCTCTCTGCAACCCCCTTTTCTCACAATGATTTCTGAAAAAAAATAGAAACAACACCTTACATTTTCGCCCGCCTTTCGCCAGCAGCTGAAATCGCACAATATAGAGGAGAGCGTGTCTTTAGGTTTCCATAGCAACAGTGTGAGTCATTCTGCTGCAGTCAGTTTAGTCACACTCGGCACTGACTGTATGTTTCCCTTTTCTCTCCCGATCCCACTGTCCCTCGGCCACACACACACACCTACACACACACACACACACACACACACACACACACACACACACACACTACTATCACTGTTATTCCTACTGTTGTATTCATCAGAGCAGGAGATAAACTGACTCAAGTTGTCTCTTGGTTATCCTCCAATAAAACACATAAAGAGGGGTTAATAGGGGATCTGAAGGTGTGTGTGTGTGTGTGCGCGCGCGTGCGTGTGTGCAATAGAGCTGGTTGATAATAAGGGGCGAGCCGAATGTCGCTGCTCTCGCTTTGATTACTTATTTATGGATCCGGCTAATCAGTAAACCCACAGCTGAGAGGCACACTGAAGGAGGTGGGTGGTGCGAGAAGAGATGGGGGAGGCAAAAAAAAAAAAAACACAGAGGAAGGGGGCACGTAACACTCTTCTTTCTTCCAAGAACAATTGCTGGCTCTGATTAAATGAGGAAAAACACGCCATTATGGGGAGTTGTTTCCTGTGTTCTTGTAATAAGACGGCCCCCTCTTCGGAAATGAATCAGCAAACACCTCTTTGTCGGTTAACTGACACTCGGATGAAGACGCGCGTTTGGACAAGTGTAAAATGAGCTTTCGCAGTTGAAGGCGAGGTGGAACACGGAGGCTGTCTGCTTCTCTTGATTTGCACCCGATGCCCGAAAATAATGGAATTAGGTCAAGGCCTTTTGTTTACCGACGAAGGACCCCAAAAAACGCAGACGTACGACGAACGTAGGCCACGCGCGACAACAAAGACGAGCAGAGCAGAGAGACGAAACACACGAGCAAAAGAGGGAGGTGACGAGGGACAGGTGAGCAACAGGTGGAAGTCACGAGGGGCGGGGCAAACATTCACGCAGGCAGGAAGCAAACAAAGGCAGGAAGTAAAACAAAGAGAAGACACACTTTCAAACTAAAACAGGAAACACATATAATCAAAACCCAGAAGACCATTAGAGTTCATTCTTCTTACCTTTGTACCTGTATATTACCTCCTCATGTGCATATATATCTACACACACACACACACACACACACACACACACACACACACACACACACACACACACACACATATATATATACTGATCTTTTCTTATTGGTCATCTCTTCAGCAACTTCATTCATCCTACTCCCTTCCTCGGGTCGTGTGTCACCTGGACGAGCATTGATGTTTGGATTAGGAGGATAATGTGAGTCATAATCCTCCAGTCACATCCCGGTGGCATACTGTTGACATCGGTGTTGATGTTTTGGAAGTCCCAAAATGTAGTGAGTCACTCTCGTCTTTAGTCTACCTCAGCACTGACCCACGTCTCTCCCAGGTCGTCTTAAAGGGCCAGTGTGAGGGCATCGATGAGCAGGTCTGGAATATGACACTCATTTATGTTTCCTTTAGTGTGTAATACATAATCAGGAGCTAATAATTGTTGTGCTTTTGTTATCTTAGCTTTCAACTGACTCCAGTAATGTAAACCCACCCCCTGTCAGAGCAGCTGACGTATTAAAAAAGAGCAAGAAGTCCACAAAGTTCAAGCAGGAGGCGAGGTGGATGGCTCAAACAAACACAGGACTTTCATCCAGACCTCTGTGTGTGTCCCAGTGCGGAACTAAAGGTAAACGTTGACATTTGTTGTCACGTGTGTTGTAAGTCAGTCGAGTTACCATCAACCACGCTCTTTTCCTAAACCTTACATAGTGGGTGTGTTGCCTAAACCTAACTTCCTGTGAGCGCGGAAGTTTATTGAGAAAAAAAAACTGCTACGAGTGAAAACGGACACGTCGTCTCCATCACGTCCAAAACCAACGCTAAACGTCACAGCTTGAAACTAAGGCCTTTAACCAAGCTTCAGCATTTGACATTGACGGAGTGAGAACGTGTCGTATGGGCGGCCGCCGAGCGGGGAGAGCGGCGTGACCACGTCTTACCGCTGTTTTGAGCGAGTGAGCGAAGGAGTACTTACGTTTCCACACGGCTAGATGTCACTAAATCCGACACACTGTCCCTTTAAGGTTCCTTTAACCTTTTGAAAACCGTAGGACCATATTTGCTTCTTTTTTTACTTCTCTTTTTTTGTTCCCCGTGTTCAAGTAGTCGTATGAACCCCATTTAGTTATATTACTTGTATTATTTTATATCATTTTTTTCAGATTTTTTTTGTGAAAAAAAATTATATTTTCAATAAAATTACTTTTATACCATATTTTGATCATAACTATGAACATCCAGCATGATCTAAGCAAGATTTCTCAAACATGCGGTTTGAGAAATCATCCCATGCGGTTTTGAGTAACATCCCACATACTAATAAAACACCTTTTTGGAAAGATTATGACCTAAATAATCGGAATATGCAAAGAAAATCGAAGCCTATGGGGTGTTGGCACCTATTTTTAGTAAAAAAAACTGTGTCGTTCGGTTGAAAAATGGTCCCTTTAAGGTTCCTTTAAAGAGGACTGGAGCACTCAGGGAGTCTGTGTGCGACAGGTGAACAAGAGAATCTCTCCATCTGCAGGATCAGACAGAGATCCGGACAAAGGAGCTTCCAGCTTCAGCTGTAATCACAGTAACTGCACACAGGACTGGCGAGGAAACCCCCCCCAACGACACTATTTCACTTTTAGTCCACATTTAACCTCATGAAGACTGTTTCTGTCATCAGCTGACTTATGAGCAGCCTGAGCAGGATCTCTCAGCGAGCCTTAATGAAACACACGACGACAGTTCAAATGGGATTTTGAACGGCTGCTCGATCGATACGCGATAACTCACCAGCGTGTGGACTAACGTCCGCGTGTGTGTGGGTGTGTTTCTGTGCTTCAACTCATCACCAAGTGTAACAAATAGCCCAAAAGCTTCAATCTGCGTGTTAAAAAAAATTATCTGGAGAGTTCTGCTACGTCCCCCTGAGAGGTGAGGAGGGGGGGGGATGGATGGAGCAGAATCCTGAACGAGGAGGAGGAGGAGGAGGAGGAGGAGGAGGAGGAGGAAGGTGTTGCAGAGAGGAAGCGTGGGCAGACTGCGTGGGAAGGAGATGCTGCATAATCAGCTTTCTAGGGTTTTCTCCTGCTCGCTTTAATTTCTTCGCTGTCTCTTTCCCTCCTGATTGGCACGGGGCCCATTCATCTCTGCCAGTTCTGCGTCTTCCTCGCTGTCTTCCTCTTTATCCTCTCCTTCATCTGTCTGTCACTGTCTGCATTCTCCCTCTCTTTGTTCCTTTCCCTCCTTTTCTCTCCATGACTCATTTAGCAGCACAAGCTTAGGCGCTGTAATAGAGTCTCCCAGTCCTCGATTTGTTTTCCCAAAAGAATGAAAATCCCCCCCCTCCATCACCATCCATCTGCACGCACAGACACCACATATCTAATAGTATTATTGCCATTGCTCATTAAACTACCTTTCCCTCCTATTTCAGGCCTCATAAGTTAAAAGTAATAACTTGGCTTTCCCTGTGCAATTCACAAAACCACACTGCAGTAGTAAAAACCCTCTTTTTTTTGTGCTTTATACTCTGTCTAACACACAGCTGAGGTCTGCTCAGTTGACATTATTTCACACTTATCAGCGTTTGGCATCACATTTATTTAGCCGCACATAATAAGTGAGAAATAGAATAGCCGCCCAGTCGTGAGCTGAGAGGAACCCGGTGAGTCATCGGCATTTTCTCGCACATTCGACCGCCGCCTGGAGCTGCTCTCGTTATAAGGAAAATCTGGGAGGGGGGGTTAATGCGTGGGTGGAGGGGGAATGAGGGAGCAGGTGGTGGTGGAGGGGAGGGAGGGAGAGGGTTTTCCTCTCAGAAACATCCCTGACTACGGCCGTCTTGTGTTGGAGTCAGAGCAGGAGGGGAATTGCAAATATGTGCTCATTCATGTGTGGAGGGGTAGACCTTAAATGTGCGATGTGTGGGCGGGGGCGTGTGACGCAGGGGCACGAAGCAGGGAACACCATCACCAGCTCAATTTGTGGTGCTCGGCGGCGTGAGCAACAGTTTGGTTTGTGAATGGACTGAACACGACGCTGTGTTTGCCTAGCGGAGTGATGGAAGAAACCGCGACAGCTGAAGCGTCTCCTAACATCTGTATTCATGGGGATTTTTGTTTGCGGCTTGTCTTTCTCTGTAAGACTTCCCCAGTCGCTAAAAAGACACTTTAGTTTTCATGCTAACATGAAAGACAAGCGATGCAGTTACAAAGCGGGAAAGCCGGATCACGACTGCAATCCCCGGGGCCAAAGTCCTGAGTAACATCTGAGCTAGCTTTTGTTCCGCTAGCTTTTGTAACTCTTTTGTCATTTAGCATTTCTTTCAGCTGTAACCTCGGCCATCTAAAATTGTTTGGTCCTCTCCGTCCTGCGGTTAAAACAGACATAGACGGTGTAAAATATGGACGTAGTCTCCGTGACGTCACATCTAGGTTACAAAGAGCGAAAGTGAAGCTCGAGGAGGGTGGCTCTGGTCGTCGCCATCTTGGTTTTCTGGAACCAGAAGGGACCATATCTGGAGGCAAGCTTTTCTCATACAGCATTCGTAGCCATATCTATGAAAATGAATACACTGTAATTTGTAGATATTCAACTAAATCAATTTGTATCTATTCCATGTAATCATGAACCAGGAAAAATAAAGAATATAACAAAATCCATACAAGACAGGTGGATAGGTCAAACTAAATCGAATCTTTGAGTGAAGAAACTGCAGTTTGTGTCCCCTGGGACTCAAGAAGTCAATGTTGATCTATTTGTCATGTAACTTCCTTAATTAAGTCACACTTCCGTAGTTATTTTAACCCAGATCACGATCTTATCCTGAACAAAAACAAGTAGTTGTGTTGCCTGAACCTAATTTAGTTGTTTCCTGGGAAGATGCAATTTTAATTTGAAAAGACTGTCTGGATGCAACGAGCAGAAATTGACTCGTATAGCCGGACTTGGAAAAATGAGGAGTAACTATTTTGTTAGACATTATACGAACCGTTGTATGAGGATAAACATGCTTGTTTGTGAAATCTATCGGAAAAACAAGGTACAACTCAAGTCATGTTCTGTCAGATTGGTGTATTATGATTAAGAAAAACAGTCGAAGGGCACTGTCCGGTAACGTTACCCCAAAATGTTGTGAAACCCGGCCGTAACAGATCCTCATGTCCCGTTGGAAACTGATCGAGGCGTTGTGTGATGTCATCCAGACACATATTGGCCCGCAGGAAGTCACAATGAACCGCATAGCAAGTCATATTCCCCAACACAGCAGAGGGGTACATTTTTGTGAATGACATCATCTATCGGCTGTGACGGCACCGGCCTTTAAGCCTTAATATGAGTCAAACGGATGAGCACAGTTGTCATTAACGGAGACATTAGCTATCGATACCAAAACCGGGCTGTAAACAAGCTTTCGTCTTTGGGGATTAACTTGGTTTTTGAGACAGCCTCAAGTGGCCACTCGAGGAACTGCAGTTTTTGGCTTCATTATTTTTCTCTCCGGAGGTTGCTGCTTGATTGCCATCCTTATCTCAATGGTTATCATGTGACACATTGAATAAGGCTATGTTCCGAGGCTGGATTTTTAGGTATCAGTATTACGAATGTCTGAGTGTATGAATCTTGGTATGTCGATGTGTTGGAGACACATTTGCTGTCGCTTCAGAGTCCCCGTTGGTCCAGTGCACTTAGCTCGGGGGCTTTCATTCACATTGGATATGTGACCAACCTCAAAGGAGGTTAACGCTGGATTTTTCACACTTCACAGCCGTTGACATTCCCTCACATTGTGAAGGAACCCCCTCTGCAAAGTCAGCATTGGCTCACAGCTGAGCGTGTCCAGCTCAGCAATTGGCTGACAGACAGTAACGGGTAACTGAGGAAAGGCTCGGGATGATGCAAAAGAGTGAAACAAACACAGAGTGAGAGTCTGAAACCCCCCCCCCCCCCCTTTCCCCCAGCGTGTTCACTCTGCAGTCCGTCAGTATGAAGCGCATCGTGATGTGTATTAAATCAGGAGGCTGACAGGGATTTCAAAGAAGATGAAACATTTGATGTTATGAAAATTGCTTTCTTCCAAGAGAATAAATGAAATGAAATGATGTACTGTAGCTTGAGGCAGAAACCGACTGCAGACTGTTTGTTTTAATAAACAGTACGCCCTCTTCTTATTGCTTTGTCTGGTTGTTGTTCTTCTTCATTGATTTTAAGGAATAGCTAATCATCTTTCTTTGACAATTGTAATTAATAACTTAACACTCTTTTGGTCCTGATAATAAAACACTCAAGTGTGACTCCGACATGTTTCATGCCTACTGTTTGAAGAGACAATGAATCATTTTCCTATTGACTGAAAATGTTTGTGTGGGCACTTCACTTTTTGTAATATTTAAGTTTGTATCACGGTTTTTGTTTTTGCATAAATAGATGCATGTATGTCGTTTGCCATTTTGTGCTCAAGTAGATATTTTCTTATTAAAGTAAATAGTGCCATGAAGCAGTTTTTCAGTGCACATGGCAAAACATAAATAAAAAGGGTTCGGGTTTGGATGGCAACAAGCTTTTCCATGTTCAGCGTGTTTTTTAACGTACTGCACTACACTGTGTATGGGTGACTTTGCTCTCTGCATCAGGAGCAGCCGGCTCCGGCTCCGGCTCCTCTTTGCTACATTGGCCCGGCAGTTCAAGGCCACGGGCCAGTCGGGTATCACAAGGTGTGACGAAGAAGAAGACGAAGAAGACGGGCCCTTTGTAGATCACTGGCTGGATTTGGCTGTTCTTTCCAATTAATCTGAAGGAGGTGATAAGGAGAGGCAAGAAATCAATACGAGCCCAAGGAAAGAGAGGAAAAAATGAAATGAGATTCACGAGAGGGAACCTTATCTGCGATCCGTTCCCACGCCTCGATTACAGGACCATCCCCTTGAAATAAAGCGAGTTAGAAACACTTTTAGCTTCATTCATTTATTCACAGATTGGAAAACAACCCTAAAATAACACTTTTTTTTTTTGTTGATAATTTGGTCCCTCAAGGCTCAATTGATTCGGATCAACAAAAGCAAAGAAAGTAAATGTAAAGAAAGCTCATCTTTTTTTTTCTTCTTTTTCTTCCTTTGATTAAATTAAGCGGTTCACTAACAAGCAAGGAATACAGAAATACTTCTACTTTAAAAGGGATAACTCTCACAAAATCTCATCACAGCATCCTAGCATGACTCTTAAAAGTACAAAAATCTCTCGTCGTACCAACGTTTCGACTTAGCAGTAACTATGCATCCTTTTGTACCGCAGCTCTGAGGAAACATGAAGATCTGTGCTAAAATGTTAACTCTCATGCAGACCTACACACAGCTATGCATCAATGCATTTGACAGGCTACTGGTTAGTACGCAAACACCATTATGTTACCACAGTGTCCCCAGTTATACAGCATCAGTCTAAACCTAAAAGAGGACGTCCATTTAGTCTAGCTCTTGTGACATTGTGCTTGTATACACAGCAAAGTTTAAATCTTTGTACACATGTACGGAAAAGCGACCCTTTGCGCCCATTTTTCTTCCGATTGTTGCCGTCGTCGTCGTCTCTCGCTGACTCAGACGTTTTGCCGTTTTGATGGTTGGGGAGCGCAGCCGTCTTCCCTTCTCTCAAAGCCCCGTCAGCGTTCGCTGAGTAATTAGTGTCACCCGGGACGCATCGCTTCCGTTATAAGTGATAGGGGAGGATTTAATTTCCCTTCTGCTGATTATCGCCGTCATAAAAAAAAGAACGTCGTTTTCCTTCGCGGTGGATTATTGTGATTGGGGCCTTCGTGAAAGAAAGGGGAGCAAAGAAAACATAAATAAATATATAACGCTTCCCTTTTTTTTGAGTTCACCTCCTTTTATCCGGTTGCTCTCCTAATGGGGAACGCGGCGTCTGCACTCATCCCACAAGAGGAGACTCCTGTCACGCGGAGGAGAGAGATCTAATCTGGGTAAACTGGAAAGGAGCATCATCATCATCGTCATCATCACCCAAACAATGAGAGGAGAATGTTTGTTTTTTTAAACCCCCTCCTTGATTTTTCTATTCGGTGAATTGGATTTCCTGCGTGGTAATAGCCTCAAAAGACGAGATGAGAGGGGAAACTCCTTCTCCTTTACGATTAATATTCAACACCATCTTGCGGGAGAGACGGAAAGCCCAGCAGCCCCTCTGAGAATGAGATCTCATGAGCGTGACTGGGTTACCATCAACCTGCTGCTGCTGCCGCCGACGACGTCGAAGCGGAGATCTGTGAACTCTGGCTTTCTTCGCCCACCGGACATAATCTGCTGTCCGGCGGCGGCCGAATAAGAGGCGAAACAAATAAATAATAACAAAGGGGATTTAACTACAAACAACGTCTTTGTTCGGTTTGGTTTTATAAGCCGGCAGGAAGTGAAGCCCTCGGGCCCCAGGGGAGGCATCCACTGCACTGTCAACTTTCTCAGGAGAGGAAGAGGAGGAGGAGGAGGAGGGGAACAAAATACAGCCTGTTCTCAGAGCCCTCATGCACAAGAAAGCATGCCTCTCCTTATAAACTCAGTAAACACCAAACGTCTGGTCCCAGAGCTTTCATGGAGCTGTAAACGTGCGCACGAGACCGAGTTTGTTCTGCCAGCGGGGACAGAGGTCGACGCCGGTGATGCCCAGAGTGCAAAGAGTCGTAGTTTATGGAGATTATTGTCATATCTGTGATTCATGAAGAGTCGTGATACCAGAGTTTGCCGCCCCGGTCTTGTTAGTTCTGAACCGGCGCTCTTCAAACCTCAGTGTTCATTGTCATGTAAGCAATGCCGACGTACACAAATACCAAATAAAAACTCGTTCAACAAACTAATACAAAAATAAACAACACAGTTGTCACGTAGCTGAGAAGCATTTTTCAGTCCAAAAAAAAAAAACGACAAACATCGCAACTCTGAATGAGGACACTCAAGAGGATATCTTCCTTTTCAAAAGATCACCTCATTAGTCATAACCTTTCTGGCCTTTGCTAACTGCGTATCTCAACCAGTGGTTCCCAACCTTTTTGGCTTGTGGCCCCTTTAAAAAGGTCCTAAAACCCCGAAACGAGTCGTCTCGAAGTCGATGAATGTTTTCGTTGCCCGAAATAATGACGAGATTCAGACGTTTTGTTCTACGACATAAAACGCGTCTGTCAGTAAATATCGTTCTCGGGAATTTTTACGCGTCTTTAAAGCGGCGGTTGCTAACAATGAGACGACTAAATATCCTCACGCCGACTAATCCACCATCCCAGTGTTGTTGTGTTTATAACCGCGCTCATGCGACGTTGCATTCACACTTATTAAAGCGTTCTAAAAGTGCGGTTCATTTGTCAAGATTACCTTAAAAAAATGTGTTCGGATCGTAAAGTTGTGTTTGCAATGGAGCTTATTTTCTGCAATGATGAAACTAGGGAACAATCCCATTGGCTCTTTGTGGAGGGAACCAGGGCGATGCTAACATTCGGGTCGGCCTACAAAAATACATCATCGCTGCAGCTCTCTGTTCTCATGCAGCAACATTCTCTTCAATTTAAGAGACAAAAATAAGATGTTTCTTATTAATGCACCCCTAGACACTATATAAGGGCAGGTGCTATGCCGTGTGCAAATACTCATGAAACATCACAAGTAGTTAAGTTACTGTTAAATTAACTAAAATAAAGTTTAAAAAATTCCTCTTGGGCATTAATAAAGTATCTATCTATCTATCTATTTCGATACTGGTGTTACAGGAAAATCAAAAAGTATTGAAGAGTAGCCATTTAGAAGCTGAACGCACGCAATATCGTCCAAGGTTTGAAGCTTTTATTGTCGAAATTAGGATCAATGGACCAATAATATTTCTTTAGCCCAGATATTATATAATAATAATTGTATTATTATTATTATTACAATGACGCTAAAACATATAATAATATTTATGTGTTTTTTGTGTTCTTCAAATTTAAAATGTACGTTTCCTTGCGAACTTGTGGACTGTGAAGATAAGAGATTTATTTTTCTCATCTTGGTGCTTTCGACCAATTGCAGAATTTGGAGAAAAGCAAAAAATTATAAAACATTGGTGAATCCCAGAAATCAACGGGGGCTAAAGAAAATAAGAACAAATTGTGGCTACGAACAAAAGAAAGAGGACATTTGTTTTTATGTTGTTTCCTGACCACAAATGACTTGAGGGCTACTTCCAACAATGGGAAAAACAATCCACCGATCAGAGCTTTGCGAGTGATGAAGAACTGGGACGCCATCTTCCTACGGAGCGAGTTACATTTAGGAAAAATGGGAGTCGTAGAAATTGCCACAAAATTGGCAACAAGAATAGATGAGATTGACGTAGCTCTACAGGGAAAACATAACTGTTTGTAGTATAAACATAAATTACTTTAATCCTCTCAGACTTCTCTTGGGACCTCCACAGGTTGGGAACTACTGATCTAAACAACCAGTGTGAACAACTTTAAAGGGACAGTTCACCCAAAAATCCCTCTCGCTATATACTATATGAACACAAGCCTCTCGTCCACTTCCAGCACGACAGGTAAGAGGCATAAGTCGTCCACATTTTGGGGTGAACTGTCCCTTTTAAATTTGCCTCACAGAGCTTTGATTAAGTTTTCAGGTATTTTAGATCATTTTGCAGCTCATAAATAGTGATAAAACGACTTTCCCACTGATGCGTGTTCAGACCTCTAGCTTCCTACTCATCTAATAGCACCTGGTTTCACAGTGGAGCTTCAGTTATTCAAACTGGAGAGACAGGAAGGCAGAAATGGACACCTCAGACACAGCAACAATTAATGAGGAAACAATTATCACTAAAAGCATATATTTTTTTTTGTTATGTTAGCTCTGTTTGTGTATTATCTTGCATTGGATCTGTCTTCAAAACGGCAACATTGAACGGCTTCGTAACGGCATGAGTTCTAGTGGATCAGCTGCATGTCAGGTGATTTGAAAGCACACTTCCCATTCAACACGCCATTCAAGCTGCACACAGAGAGACGGGGAGACGGAGGGCGAGGCGAGGTCCAACAGAAAGAGGGGAAAGTGTGCGTCGGCAGGAGCGAGGGTGACGAGGAGGACGCCTGGAGCCCTGCTACACTGGGCTGTGGTCCGGAGAAGCGCGGGCGGCCGCCACCGCCACCGCCACGCACTCGGCGGCCGAGTCCTTGGTCCTGCGAAGGCCCGCGTACAGCCGGTCCCCCAGGTGAGCAGTCAGTTTGTCCGTGAGCTCGGCTGTGATGGTCTGCGGGCCGTAGCCCGAGGAGTCGGGCGGCGGCTGAGGGGAGGAGCGCTCGTCCGGGGGCTCGGGAGGGAGCGCGGCTTGCTTGCTGTCCTCCTGAGGGTCTTGAAGCTCACCCGAGTGCCAAAGAGGCGGCGGGGAAGAGGAGGCGCTGTCCTCCCAGTCTCTGACGGCGACGCCCCGCCCCCCGCCCTCGCCCCGAGCCTCGCCGGCGGCTCCCGGCTCTACCTTCGGAGCGGCGGGGGCGCCGCCGCCGGCCCCCTCGCCGGTCTCCTCGTCGGCCGCGCTGACGATGCGGGGGAGCGTGCTGTGGTAGCTCGCGTCCAGCGGGTAGTTCACGCTGTCGCCCCTTCTGAGCGGCGCCCGGAGCCGGTCGAAAGAGGACTGGAAGTGTCTGACGCCCGGGTCGCTCCACTGCTTGTGGCGCTGCCACTGCTTGCGGAGGTGGACCCGGGACCGGTGCTTCTTCAGCGGCGACTCCTGCTGGTCGAACTGAGGGTCGTGGCGGAGAAACTCGTGGAAGAGGGCGTCCGTCTTCTCGTCGATGCTGTAGTCGCGCCGGTGCAGAGGCGGCGGCGGCGGCGGCGGAAGCGGCGGCTGAGGCTGCGCGGCCTCTCGCGGTGCGAGCGTCTGGCCGTACGGGACCCAGCTGCGCGAGCCGGCGGCACCTGTTTCTATGGAGACTCCCCCGCTGGCGCCCAGCAGCATCTCGTCCTCCAGCTCCTCCTCGAAGAGATGGGACTCAAAGCTCTCGCCGACGGTGCCGGTTCGCCCCTCGTTGGTGAAGTGGTGCCGCTTCTCGTGGGCGGTTCTGTCCTTCGGGCTGCCGCCCCCAAACAGTCGCAGGTCTTCCGGCCCGCGGCACGGCGCCTCTATCGACGTGTAGCCGCTGTCCATCTGCAGCAGTTTACGGTTCCCCGTTTCTCCGTCGCTGCCGCCCCGCTCGGAATCTGTGCTTTTCTGTTTCCTCTTCCTTCCCTCCGTCGCCCCCGACCGCTCGACGACAAGGACGTCCTTGTCCTTGTCGTCCTCTCCGCCCTCCGCCTCGTCCCCTAAATCCTGGGACGGGTCGCTGGGCGGCCCTCCTCTTTCCGTCTCCGCGCGCCCGCCCAGCGAACACACGCTCTCGGCGTCGCTGCAGACGGAGTTGCGGTCGGCGTTGCCGCTCTGGTCGAAGGCGGCGTATTGTTCCAGTGTCGCGCGAAGGCTCCATATGTCTTTGTAAAGGGACGGGGGGTCCTGGGGATCTGGGGGGTCTGCACCTTCCCTTCTTGCCAGGGACAGTGCTTCGTCTTGGGGATCAGGGGACAGGCCAATTACCCCCGGTCCTCCGTGGCTGCAGCTGGGCTCCACCATCACCTCTACCTCTACCCTGTAGCGTTGCACACAGGTGTGGAGGGACGAGATAAGACATGGGAAATAGTTAGGAGAGAAGGAAGGGGAGGGAACACACGGACACGCAAAACAAGCGTCAGTGTCAGAGCATTTACCTGAATCACACATTCATCTGACACGTGGCTGTGTTCACACTGCACAGAATGGTTTTCATGACTTGCAATGGCTGCTTGTTGCATGTCCTGAATCTGAATTTAGCTGAATACCGATGCCATGCCGTGCTCGAAAAAGCTCCCGGGAAATCTCCTGCATTTAATTCTCATCAGCAACTTTAAAGAAGGCATACTGTAAAGGAACACAGCTGGAGCGCGATCAGCAAGAAGCACGGCGGCTTCCAGGAAATTGCTTTTGTTTTCAACAACAAACATCAGCAAACATACACAGGGGGATATTGATTTTGTTTAATCTAATAGTCGGCGATGTAGATTCTACTCTGGGAGATTGGTTATTTTTGTTCGTAAGCTGTAATATCGGGGCGGAATCTGCGTTGCTGTAATTGCGAACTTAAAACAACTCAATCGCAGCGACCCCTTGCCCTTTTGTGGACATCATCAGACCATGTCAGCGGTGGAATGGTTTCCTATGCCAGAATAAACCCTGCGTCCCGATTCTCCACTTTCACTCTCCAAAAAAAAAGAAAAGAAAAGAAAAGTGCACTCTGGGAATCCCCTACATCTGTCTCCAAATGGTGGAAGTGGTTCTTGTTTACTGGGATCTCATTACATGCAAATCAGCCTGTGGTTAAATCGTATTTATTTACACAGCAGTTACGGAGCATGTTGGGTTTTGATTGAATTAAATGGGATAGAAAAGAGGACCGTTTTCAAACATCCTTTTCTATATATATTTTCCCAATGATTTACAGTTTCATTTCAAATTTAATTACATCCCCTTTGTGTCATAAAAGCACACTTTTATCGTCAAGGAAGAGTGGTGAAGAATCGGGACTCCAGAGCCGTCTCTCACTGTACAACATTACCACACGGTTTCTAGCTACAGGAAAGAAAAATGAGTGCAAGGCAGCAAAGCAGTGAACGAGATGAATGGCAAGGGAATTAAAGATACCTGCCGAGGGAGGGGGGCGTTGTGGAAGGAGGCGAGAGGAGGCGCGTCGCCGGGTGGCTGGGGCCGTAGGCGCTGTCCCGGGTGCGGGCGAAGTACTGGATGAGGTCTATGTGGTGCGCGTCGTTGTCGTCCTGGTCCATGCTCTCGCTGGCGGCTCGCTGCCGCTGGAACTGCCTCCTCTTGGGAGAGCCTGGCGCGCAACAGACATGGGGGGAAGGGAGCAGTGAGTTGTGTTGGCGGCGGGCCGGAGGGAAGAGACACGTAGTTCAGGAGAAGGTCTCCATCAGGTGTCGAGGATTTTGTGTGATCTTTTTTTTCTCCTTTGGTTCCCCCGGTAGGATCGGAGGACTGAGCCTTTGGGAAGCGCAGGGAGAAGTGTGTGTGTGTGTGTGTGTGTGTGTGGGATCGACAGGGACTCAAATTGACTTGGAAGACCAAACTTTACGTCACTGAGCCATCTGTCCTGTAGGTCTGTGTGTGTGTGTGTGTGTGTGTGTGTGTGTGTGTGTGTGTGTGTGTGTGTGTGTGTGTGTGTGTGTGTGTGTATTTCAGAGGCTTAGCATGGCGTCTCACAGGTGGTTGCTGGAGCCCCCGTGCTTAACTGTTGTTGTCTGTTCGGAACGAGGGGATTATTGCCAGAAATACTAAATAAATAGAAGAAAATACTTCATCCCACTTTATTTTTCTCAGTTGCACCTCCCTGCTGCATGGGCGCCGACTGTTTCTATATCTATCTCATCTATATCAGGGATCCATTACCTCTGGTGTCCAGACTGGAGGCTCTCTGGCTGCTGTCCAGCTTCCACTTCTTGATCTTGAAGTAGGGACTGGCCCCCTCCAGGCTGGCATGGCGCCGCAGTTTAGTGAAGAACTGCAGCACGGGGCCCTGGCTTCCCGCACCGCCGCCAGCATGAGGGGCCCCGTCTCCGACGCCGACGCTGCTGCCTCTGCCCCGGAGCCCCGCGCCCATCATCTCGATCTGAGACCGGAGAGAAACGTGGTCAGACAGGAAACCCAGCCAAGACTGGTGGCGTGTGTTTAATCCCTTCTGACAGTGACGTTCCACACGGGCTTCCTTGTTTACCCATCAACCATCACTCTTGTTGGCCCTCCCTCGGGCTCCGTGACCCTTCTCAAGTCCTTGTGTGTGACTCACCGGTTGACTGGCTGCTCGAATGGCCGTCAGTAAATTCACCGCTCTGCAAATGATTGACTCAACACACTTCTTACGCGCTGCATTTTTCCAAAGCGCGAGCTCTTACAGGTAACTTGTATGCACACTCACAGTTGCTTTGTGAGATATTTGCACGATTTAAAATGCTTTTTTTCCGGAAGAGAATCGCCGTGTGGCGTGCCGAACTCAAATAAATATTCACCGTCACTCGCGTGCATAATATTTGACATGCAGTTTTGGGGGGGGCGACTTACGGAGCTGGAGACGGGCTCTTTAGCGCCGAGGGCCATAGTGGCGTCCACCACGGAGTTGAGAGCGTCTCCAGGGAGGGCGCAGCTGGGATTGACACTCAGGCTGGTCAACGCTGTTTGTGGCAGAGGGCACAGCATCGGCTGAAGGGAAACACACACGCAGAAACATTATTATCTCTTTTTAATCGGTTGTTGAACACGCGTGTTTTCTGCAAAAGCTCTCTGTTGATTAATCCAGTTATTCAGAATAGTACAAATACAGCCAAAGTTTGTATTTCATGTTTACGTGAAAGCTACAAATGAATATCATGTCCAGAGCTCAACAGCAATTGAGCATCTGAATGATAAATCCATGTGCACGGCCTGTTGAGATGAGAGATCTCTGCTCCTGGTACTTTCTAATTAACCCCGGTCAAGACAGACGATGCACCAGGACTGAAAGCGGGTTAAAAGGCCGTCGTCACCTGGAAGATGGAAAGGGTCGACCTGGCGACAGGGCGCGTCGTCATGGCGACGCTGTTCTCGGCAGAGTCGCACTCATGGATGGTGACTATCTTGAGGCCCGGGGGAGGGATGTGGAGGTGTGTGAGCCGGGCGTTCTTCAGGTGGTGGAAGTCGCCCTCGGTCAGCGTGTACCTGGAGAGAACGACCGAGTTAGAGAAGACATGTCACGCTCCTTTTCAGGTCTATTACGTTACTTTAATGTTTGTAAAACACTTTATAGTTCCCCCTTTTGTCCGTCTGAATAAACCAGGCGGCAGACCTCCGGGTCTGAAAAGTGAAGTGCCTCCGACCTGCATTCTTTCTAATGGCCATCAGGGGGCGACCTACCACTAATTGATTTATTACCTCAGTAAACTTGGTAAACTCACGTTTTTTGGTCTCAATTGCTACTTTCAAGTCTTCCTCAATTCAGCATGATGTTTATTTAGAAAATATTAGTCCCATTTAGGGTAAAAACAGACATTAAAGCAGGGTATGCTTCAGGGCGGGGGGCTACCACAGCTGTATACCGTCTCTTTGTCTCTCATCCGCAGTCCAAATATGGTAACTTCCGTTCTCTGATTCAACCAAGATGGCGGTGGCCAAAATGCCGAATTTGAGGCTTCAAAACTGCAGTCGATAAACTTATAGGTGACGCTACGGCGACCGTGCCCCCTTATAATATACCGTCTATGGAGTAAACCTGTATTCACCTGAAACGCTCCGTTTTAGCGCCTGTCTCTTTAAGAGCCCCTCCCTAAAAAAGCCAAGTCTGCTCTGATTGATCAGTGCTTTCAGGTTCCTTAACGAAGTCCTTACGGCTTCTTAATACGTTTTGATACCTTCACAGTATCTATATAGTTTCTTAACCTCTACTATGTGTCCCCTTTAAATACAAAGCAACAAAACAGGTGAGTGACTCTGGATAAGTTAAAAACCGTGACGCTTGACCTTGCACAAACAGCCATGGGGAGCTGTCTGATGCAGACCCATCAGAGTTGCACTGGTTTCTACATTTAGCCACACAGAATAATTCCTTTTGAAGTATTTGCACATCAGGCCCCCGGCTTTAAGAGAAAAGCAGGGTACTGAAATAATGAGAAGGGGTGAGACCTCTTGCATTCAGCACGCTTAATGCATTCTGGATTCATTCTTAACCTTAAGCTAACATAGAAGAGCGACACAGTTAGATGAGGGGATCCTTTGATCACAGAGAGCAGTAAAGTATGGAGTGCACGGACGTTAATGTGCGTCTTTGCCAATGTGTGCCTCTGTGTCCGCCGGCTCTCTAACCTGCGGCCCTTCTCCTGCGCCTTCTTGCCATGATCGAAGAGCGCGGCCTCGTTGAAGGAGACGCGGCGGCCCATGGTGCCCGTGGAGAGGAAGCGCTCGGTCTCCTGGTTGTGAGAGCTGGCCATCGACAGGCAGTCGGACTCGTCCACCCTGATGGTGATTTCTACCGGAGACCCGAGAGGAAAGAGACAGAGGAGGAAGAGCGACAGGTTATTGTTACCGTTACTCAGAATGTACAGCCATGCTAGTGCTCCCTGGTCCAGACTAAAACCGCTCACATTCATGGTCCCCTGAGGATGAAGCCTTGTGACTTTTAACTCTTTCACTGAAACACTAACAACTGACCCACACAAACACCCACAAAACACTAAAACTAAGATGGTGACCATGGCAAACGTTTTTCATGCCAAGCTTTAGCATGCTAGCATGTTAGCAGTACAGCCTCAGCTGCAAGCACGGCCTTCGGACTCTTAGTTGCATCAAAAAGGGATTCATAGATTTTAAGATCAGTTCTAATTAGTTATCAAAACTATAGGTTTAAATTGAATTAAGTTGTAATAAATGTAATAATTGTAATAACTGTGTATGTTTTAAGGAAATTAGCGTAAGTGTTGGCTCTGTGTGTGTATGCTATTAATGCTAACGAGGAGTAAGCTAACATAATTATCATTGTTGTGCCTTTGTACACAGCTGTATTAGCTCTTTTTTTAATTTATCAATACATTTGAAATCATCAGTCAAGTGCAGGACCATCTTTCGGAGGGTTATGCTACAATGGGTAAATCCAGTATTTTAAATTAAGCAAAGCTCTGTTGCCCAATTAAAAACTCATCATTGTTTCGTAAATCCAGGTGTAAACCAAAATTAAAGAGTTTAATCAATATGGATATGTTTGCTTACTCAAATTAAAATAAATATATATATATAAATTTGTTGCGACCAAGTAAATGAGCTATAAAAAAGGGGCGGAAACCTTTCATTTTCGGCTGCTCTGTATTCCTAAACAAATCGTTACATTGTTGGTAACTAGCTAGCTAAAGAGTCAGTTAGTTAGCATAACGTTACTCCTTTGAGAAAAACTTGTTGTCCGAATTATTGGAGCAATACGGACAAATAATAAAATATATAGAACTGTTTCAACAGTATTGTCCAGTATTTCTGTTTAGCTCCGTTACGGCTTCCTTGCTGAAATTATATCTTGAGAGAAATTCAACAGCAACATTATAAAACTCAATTGGGTTGTCCCTCAGCTTTCTTTGAGAAACTGGATTATTAGTTTTAGAGTTTGGTGAAACATGATTTAAAATTGAACCATGATCTAATCAGGTTAAGAAATAATCCTTGTTGATGCTCAAGCTCTACTATTGCTTTTGCACATTTTGTATGTATAGGTGGTGATTCATCTAATATATCATGGGATTACCATGGCTCTTCCTATTGTTGTATTTGTGCTTCCCTGGTGAGATCGAACCACGAACCACAATGTCCAAGATTCAGTTCCAGCTCTATCTCTTTCAACTGTGTACTGAAGTCATAACACACCCTCCAAAATAAATATTTTAAAAGGTCTGAAGTGAAGCATCAGATGTTCAGACACCTCTGGAGGGTGAGTATGGTAATGTGGCAAACTGCTGACTGAAAAACTAAACAAAAAGCCTTACAAAAGCAAGTTTGGTGCCAAACTGATGCTTCGTTTTTTTTTTTATAAATCATTTTGCATCCGAGACGTTCGCCGGGCCCCAAAATGTCAAACTGCGTTACAGGAGTGGCGCAGCTACTTAAACTAATTGGGTCGAGATCACAATATTTTAATGGAAAAAACATAACACACTTTGTGCTGACGCGCTAAAAATATCCCCACTTCCATCAATCCAATCCCTCCATCTCCCAGCCTGGCCGTCTCCATTACGCCTCCCTCTGCTCGCCTCTTTTATCCGCTCCCTCTTTGTCCATTTCTCTCTTACCATGGGTGGGCTGAGGCTCCTCCACGTAGGTGGTGTTGGTTTTCTCGGGGTCATCGCTGGCCCTGGGGGCAAACAGAAACACTCAGATCGATGCCGTGACGGGATTACCCCCGAGGTCCAACCCCACGGACCCCGGCAGTACAAGGCTTTCCCATCAGCTGTGTTACTGTTTAAAAAAAAACTACAAGGACTATAAAGCCACGGGACTGGATGTCTAAATGTCTGCTTGGCTTGGCTGCATTATCAATGAGGGCCTCAATCACTGCCGGAAACTTGATAACCCTCGGGGGCCGGGGGAGCTCTTGGATTGATAAAGCATGGTAGCTTTATTGAATTGTACGCTTCCACTCATCTTTAAGGGAACAGAGAGAAGACACAGTACAGGTCACGTTGTTTAGGGGACGAGGCATGCGTACTTCTTTCAGTACCTTCTGTGAACCCCTTTAGCTTCACACTAGCTTCTTCATGCCCAGAGTTTACATTATGAAACTGAAAGCTCCTCCCAGACAGTTCTCTCCTTCTGATTTCTTTGTGCAGAGATACAGGTTGCATGTGTGTGCTTGTGAGTCTGTGTGTGTGTGTGGGGGTGTGTGTGTGGGGGTGTGTGGGGGTGTGTGAATTGACTTGAGGGATTTCTCCGTCCACACAGATCTGTGCTTCTTCTTGTCTTTCATTTCCTCTGTGGCTCCCGCTTCCTCACACGTATTCGGGGAATACACACACACACACACACACACACACACACACACACACACACACACACACACACACACACACAGGGCACCGATGCGAGATTAATCACCGCCGATGGCTGCTATGAAATCTCATTACACTCATCATTTGTACCAGTCTGCCCGACTCTCCCCGGCTCTGCCTCCTGCGAGCCTCGCCTTTCCTTTTCCTCTGTGCTCTCCGTTTATCTGCATCTAGCTGGTGCGCCCTCGTAAATTCAAGTGTACTTGATGATGCGTGCCGCTGTGGAGAGGGACAAAGCGTCCGGAGGGGCAGCCATGTTGCTGCTGAATAAACACAGAGAGAATCGCGTGGAGGCGAGCGTGACTACTGAATGCGTGTTTTCATAACAGGCTGGGGTGGGGGGGGTCCTGACAGTCAAACAGCTGACATGTCTCATGAGTGAATGCACTACGTTGTCCTGAATTAACATGTCTCTCTTTGAGGTTGCATAATGTTTTCCACCGTCCTACCGCAACACAGCTTTAGATGATTTCATTTGTTTAATGGGTCGCTGCGTCGTCTGTTATCGGACTCGCACTGAAGATGCTTTGGGAGGAGCAAACCGGACCATTCCACAGGAAGTTGTTTGCTTTGTTTTTCCAACTGAAAGAGCCTTATCTATTATGCACGCTTACAGCCCTGTTTACATGCACAACAGCACTGCATCGGGGGAATTACATTTACAGGGAAACGTATTTCGGCGTGGGTTACATTCGCTTTCGTCGTGTAGCACAAATAAGCGTCACGTAAGAAGTTTTCATCTTTTTTGCATCGCACCTGACACAGCATGGCCCTCCTCGACAGCAGCGACGGAAGGCGAGGAGGAAGACGAAGATGAAGATTACGGATCCTACCAGGAAGAAGGAGAGGATCACCAGGAGGAGCCTGTAGCCATCCTGCTGCTCCTCGACCACGAACGGGATCTCCTGGGAGACAAGCAGAAGGGCAAAGGTGGATACCGGTAGATCATTAGAGACTCCTGTTCTGGTCCTTATGACCAGTCCCATGTCTGCATATGCAGCTTCATTTCCCTGGACCGACAGGTCTGTTAACTGGTGAGGGGACAACTCTGATTCATGAGTAGGCAGTGAGGGGAAGTAACAGGAAGAGAGGTCGCTGTCGTCCTCAGTTTAAAAGGGATAAAGCATAAGTAAAGCAAAAAGCTTCCCACATGAGCATCAACTGATATCCTCCCTGAGTGGTAGAAACATCTCGACTCAAAGAGTCAAAATGTTCTTTTTCTAAAAGCCTCAATTAGAATTATGACACCATGCGTGAATATGCTGCTTTCCATTAGGACGGATTTCAACTGGAACTCCACAGAATCCAACATGGCTGCTCCATGCATCAGCAGAATTATTATTTATTAGCACTTAATTACTTGTGTCTCGTTAAATCCGTCATACATACAGTACTGTCTAACTTCTTTCTACCTGCGGACATGATGCTAAGGCGCTTGTACAGGCTAAATACTGTTTTCAACTAGCACTGCTAACAATGGCTAACCTGGCAGGTTTTCGACTTGTTGTACTGGAAGTACAACTCATTCTCAGCTCCGACTTCCGAGGTAAATGGAGCCCATTCATAAAATATATATAAATATATATATATATATATATATATATACACAGTTGTATTTCAGTTTAGATTCAGACAGCATGCCATTCATATTGTTAGCCTTTTTATTTAAGGAAATGTTATTCTCATAAATATACATTTCTCAACTCCACAACTTTTAATTTAAAGTTATGTTGAGTCCCTTAAATTAGTAACAAATAGGGAGAAGAAATGTTTTTCTGTCACCAAATAATTCCTCCTTTTAATTAATTTGTTCTATTCATTGATAGAATGTGACTATTATTCATACCTTTCGCACATTGTTCTAATTGTTTGAAATATAAGTTGAAATAAATTATTTGTATGTTAAATGTATCGGTCGTGCCCCTTTGTCAACAAATTATAAATGTTTGACTCAAATAAACTTGTAAAAATTACAAAAAAAATATCCTAGTCATGTAATCAGAGAAAAGCCTGCTTTGACCGCCTCACTGTGCAGCTGTTTAACCTTCCCAGCAACAGCAAGCAGCTTAACAGATAGATTCAGATCCACCGGCTGGCCGACCTGCATAAAGTGAATCTATAAATGCAACAGTGAAATGAATCAATAAATGCCGGAGCTGTTAACCTGTCTACGGTGCACCTTAGCTATGGGGGAGCTCTCACAGGGAGGACTGCAGCTGAGTGGATTAAGCTCACAGGGAGGCTCTGTGGTACCGAAGATAATTTAGTTTCGTTTGGATGAGCGTGTTTCGACGGAGGAGGACGTCTTAAAATCTCTCCTCCTTTTATTTATTGACAAAACTTGATTTAATCCACCGCTTGAGCTCCCACATAAGTAGATGACGATGAAGCCGCGTCCTTCACCGATCTACCATCCCCGTAGAGAACATATATTTTGTCAATATTATTTGTGTGAGTGGCAGGAAGCGATCATCGGTACATTTTGCGTTAGCTTGAGTCCATTATTGATTATTCCTTAAAGCTAACAGGTGTTCAGCGCTCGCCGCTAGCGGTTAGCACTTTTTACTGCAGAAAGCCTAACTTGATTTATTAAGATATGAATCAGTGAATGAGTAAATAAATACATGATTACTGAAAATAACACAGACATAATACATGAATAACTTCTTAGTCATGTCAGTAATTCTTTTTTACATTTTTATTGAGCAAGATTTATGTTTTTCTTGACTAAATAAGCTTCCTCTTAGCCGTATAAATATTGTGGAATTCATATACTACTTGATTTTATTATTAAATCACCCATCTTCTTGATTCATTTATTTCCTTTAATAAGTGGAATTTTTGCTTTTTTTATATATATATATATATATATATATATATATATATATATATATATATATCCAATTTTACAAGCAAAAAAAAAGTGTCTCCCTTGTTCCTCTGTGCAGATTTAGGCGGAAGAGAAAGATAAACGGTTTAAATAAAATGATAGACGGCCGCACGAGTGGCAGAGCAGAGAACAACAGCACGCCTTGTTCTCTCGTAGAGAACCAGCGTGGCGTGACGACCGACGCTGTGTAGAGAAAACAGAGGACCCTACAGGGATCTCAAGAGTGTGCCGAACTCCCCGGGGGAGAACGCACGGCAAGTGTTGATGAGCGCTGGACTCCGACGTCACGTGTTCATTTCTCTGAGAGGGGAAATTAAAGCTGATTAGATCAGAGATTTAATTATGTCAGGTCCCGGTCAGGATGTTCTCTATTAGCCCGTCAATGGGCCAGGAGAGCATATGAGGGGAAGCTATGGTTCTGGTGGTGAACTGGACACAACACACACACACACACACACACACACACACACACACACACACACACACACACACACACACACAGGAAGTTTGAGAATAAGATGGTGACGAAAGGCAGACTTACTGTGGAGTTTTCTGGTAGGATGTTCCAGACGGTAGACTCATTGCTCATGGTCCAGGCCAACTAGAGAGTCCCCCTGAGAGATAACACATACACACACACACACACACACACACACATACACATACACACCCACACCCACACACACACACACACACACACACACACGCACAGAGGAAATGACTGTTACCAGAGCTGGTCATCAAAACATGAAGTCAGCCAGCAGAGATACTGCTTTGTAACTGCGTTAATAACTATTGTAATGCTCATGGATCCGTAACACAACCCTTCTCTGAGTTCACAGGAATAACGCACGGCTCTGCTGTGCAGTTATTGACGTCTGATGACTCATAACACGCTGTTTGATGCGATAGAAGACGCTTTCGAAACAAATCATCTCACGGCCGTGAAAACACTGGAGCAGAAAACAAATATTTATGTGTGTGTCTGTGTGTGTGCGTGCGTATGTCTGTGTGTGTGTGTGTGTGCGTATGTCTGTGTGTGTGTGTGTGTGTGTGTGTGTGTGTGTGTGTGTGTGTGTGTGTGTGTGTGTGTGTGTGTGCATTCAGCGTGTGCTTGTGCGCATGTGTTGAATCCCACGGAAGATGCAAATGCCAGCATCTATCTGGGCTGCAAATCATCACCCGTAAATTCCATATCAGCCTGAAGGCTCTTTACCTACCTCCCACACACACACACATGCACACACACACACGCACGCACACACACACACACACACACACACCAGCTCTCACTAAACTCTGGCTCTAGCGGCTCAGTTCCACTACCGCTGCTGCTATGCGTTTGCTCCTACACATCATAGCCATTAATACAGCTACTGCTGCACCAAACGCCCACCCACACACACACACACACACACACACACACACACACACACACACACACACACACACACACACACACACGCACACACACACCCTGGATAGAGCTACTCACCCAGCAGGGTAGAAGCAACATGCCAGCAGCACTCAGCGCTCTTTGCTCTCCTGCCAGTCGCTGCAGCACTCTCAACTTCAGCACCACAACCTGTACGCTGCTGCCAAGCTGTTTGCTTCCAACATGTCTACCTCCCTGATCTACCGTCCACGCATGAAGAAAACAAAACAAACAAAATAAAAACATTTACGGGAAACACATCAGACTGTGACCATGCAGCATGCTTCCCTTTGCCTCGCTGTACCACATCCTGCTTTCTACCAGCCCAGCGTCTTACCCTGATGGAGGGCAGTGCGCAGCAGCAGCAGCTCTGGATATGTGTGTGTGTGTGTGTGTGTGTGTGTGTGAGAGAGAGTGTGTGTGAGTGAGCGTGTGTGTGTCTGTGTCAGGCTGTGGCTCAGGAGTCTCCTCCTCGGCTCCCTCGCTGCATCCTCAGCCACCTCAGCCCAACCAGCCGACTGAGCCCCTCACCTCGGGGCTGGCCCACCGGGCCTCAGGGCGGCAGTGGTGCACGATCTCGGTTAATTATTCATCCTGGGTAAATAAGTTTGTCGTTACATAAGTGCACCTTAAAAAAAAAAAAGATCACTTGACAGGCATCCCTGTACAGTCTGTGTCAGTGGTGATGAGATGCGGGGGGGGGGGGGGGGGGGGGGGATACTGTAGTCCATCACAAGGGATGACATCAAACACCAGAGCATGTTCTTTGAAGGATTCTTTTCTGCCTCAATATACAATAACACAGTTTGATACCCAGATATATATATATATATATATATATATATATATATATATATATATATATATATATATATATATATATATATATATATATATATATATATAAAGATCCTCTGTTGCTAGTCTTGAAGACATATAAGGATAAATAATCCTATTTGGAGAGGAATAAAGAAGAAGTCAACGCAGCCTGGTACTTGTTGGGGTTGCACCCCGGAGGATTGCTCTCTTGCCGGCTCGCCTGCGCAGATGGTGAGCCGCGGGGTCCCAGCAGAGGCACATCCCGTCATGCTTAACAACATTTCCGTCTATCCATGCCAGCTGCATTATTGCTGTATATGTGCTGGGTGTCGGTTTCACTTCGAGTGGCTTTTTTTTATACAAACATTTCGCCCCACGATAACGAAACCTCCGAGGAACAGCATGTGGATGTTAATGGTTCATGTTGGACGGTGTAATAACGCTGTTAGAAATAGTAAAGAAAACAACTGTTGCACATAATAAAACATGCCGTTTTTTTTGTATTGCTTGGCACAGCAATATAAATCCCCCCCCCCCCACCCACCCACCCCTCCTTCCCGGAACAAAATAATGAGCTTCGTCTCTGGCAGCTGTTTCCTCATGGAGGTTTGGCTGATAAGATCGTTTGCAAAGACAGGAATCACATCACAATTTACGCGGTGAAATGAAGCCGACGGTGAACTTAAGACAAATCATAATAAAATAGAAATAAATGGATGAAAAGAAGCAGCTAGACTCCGAGCAGGTTAATAATACAATATGCCATCTTGATATTTCGCACGGGCGCTCATGATTTCCATCAGTCCGGTGGCAGCGACGGAGAAGGTAGAGCTCACGACTTGAATAGGTTGCGCGAGGAGCAGCAGGCATGCGGCAAAAAAAAAAGAAAAGAAAAAGCGAAAGGGAGCACTCACCTACTCAACTGGCCGTGGTCCATGCAGGATCGGAGCGGGGCAAAGCCAATAAACACGAAACTCCTCTGTGGACACTTTAATGTGGATTTTTTAAAGCTAAAACTATTTATGAATGAAACCCCACCGTTTAAGACACGCCCACCACCCAGTGAGAGGCGCGCACCACGTGACGCGAGGAGCGAGGTAAAGCTGAGTGATTGAAGGGTTTCTCCAAATGAGCGCGAGGCTCAGTCGGTGTCTCAGTGACTGTAAACTATGTTTCCTCGTTATTTAAAACGCATTTTAGCACTCTTTTTTTTTTGGTGTTGTCTTCTTTTATTGATTAGGTGTATAAAGTCACCCGCTTGCACTTGTGGGCGAAATGGTGAAGCATTGAGTTCAGAAGTCTGTGTGTGCGTGTGCGTATGTGTGTGTGCCATTCAAAAGAGCAAAAAAACTCCCAAACCAAACGAAGTGGGCCCCTATCTGTTGCCTCTGCAGCATTTAACATCACTTTGGCGCCATCTACTGGTGACGTGAGCTCAGTAGTTTCATACACGACAAACAATGTACATTATTTGTCGCCAAATGGTCTACTCTGACCCAAATGTTGCTCAACCTTTTGCACGTGTTATATGAAACCCCGCGAGAAAACTCAAATGTATTTCCGACTCAGTGGCCGAAACAGACACTGTTTGGTTTGTTTGTGAAACTTCGTTTTTTTTTTTTACAAAAAGAAAATATAATACTTTTCGTTAATATGTTGCGAAAAAACTGACAAATGGCCCTTTAAATTCTCAAATAATCCACAATAAAAACTGTGTTAATCTCTCTAAACGTGTTTTTTTTTTTATATAGACTACACTACCCTGCATGCTTTGCGCCACCGTAAAGCTTTGTGGGTAGGTTACCAACGTCCTTGTCCTTCCGAGCGCACACTGACTGCCTTCACGCAATAGGGGCTCGAGGATCTCTGTCATTCCCTTCAACTTTAAATTAAAAACAGTCAGTTTTCGGACATGATGGCAGCCAGATTCCTCCGCCGCTCCCTCCCCGTGCTGAGGCAGGCTCGCTCCTACGCCGAGGCCGCCTCCGGTGCCCCGCAGATGTCCTTCACTTTCGCCTCCCCGACGCAGGTAACTCGCTCACGTCAACCCGAGGCTTCTCGGGCCCTAGCTAGCTAGCTAGCTTAGACGGCTAACTGTGTTTCTTGTTGAAATGCACCCCTCGAAATGTGCAGAAAACGCCTCGTTTTTGAGGTGTTGTACTAATACCTGCGTTTGGACTCATTGCCACGCGGACTAGTACATTTCGTGCACGCAGACTGTTCGTGTCCTGAAGGTGTAAGATGTAGCTTAGCTTGTGTTAAGCTAGCTGTCATTCACTGTCTTTGACCAGGGTTTACTTTGCGAAACGATATTACTCTTTCCAGATTCAATAACTGTGTGAATATTTTTGCAAATGTATGTTCTTAGTTTAATATGAACTCGATGATGAAGAGGTCACATAGCAGCAGTGCGTTTAATGCTCTCTAACCTTGAGGTTCATGTCTCTTGACTACATTCAGCCCACTGTTCCTCTGGAGCTCCACTTCCACACAGAGCTGCAGGTTTACTTCACATGCTGCTGCAGACCTGATTTATTTGATCCAGTAAAAAAAATAAAAAGTAAAAACATTATAAACACAAAATGTTTTTGCATTATTTTGCATACAAAGTCAGATGACAGTGAGTAGTTGTATCACTGTTGTAAACTCTACATTTTGGCAGCTGTGTCCGTGATCAGTCACTGTTTCTTCATGTCCGGGAGTCAGTGAATGCATCTCTCCATCTCCTGTCTCCGCTCTCCAGGTGTTCTTCAACGGGGCCAGCGTGAAACAGGTAGACGTGCCCACGCTCACTGGTGCGTTCGGTATCCTTCCTGCCCACGTGCCCACCCTGCAGGTGCTCCGGCCCGGTGTTGTGACGGTCTTCAGCGACGACGGCACCGCTGCCAAATTCTTTGGTGAGATTGTACTCCTAAAACAAATGTGACTGACTGTGGTCAGTTTACCTGCTGGGCCTCAACCTAATGAAAAATGCATTCCTTTTGGTGCCTCCAAACAGGAGCCCATACTACTTTATTACACATTATTAAAAAAAAAGTCAGATGACTACTTTTTACATATTCTTACACGAGTCACTATGATGATGTTTTTTCTTCTTTTCCATGTGCCTCTCGGCTCAACATTCTCAAATGTCTAACATCTGCTCTGACTAGTCATTGAAGATCTTGGTGATTAGTCAGTTTAGAGATTATCACATATTTTGCCCCACATTTTGATTTTATGGTTTTATTATTGATCTTTCTGAAAAGCTGAAACATGATACATGCCCTTTTTTATTCCGTATGCGAAGCTAAGTTATTCACAGCTGATTTTGCTATTAAATAGCTTTGACATACACATGGATTTTATACTGTTTCTGTGTCTCAGACTCAAAGAAGCTGTAGTTATGTAATGCTAACAAAAAAATCCTAATTGCTTTGTGAAATCATTTAATTCCTCCATTTCTCCCCAAACAAATTCAACAGTAGACGTCGATTAAACACATAACTTAGACCGAATGCACACACGGATGAACAAACCCTCGATAGAGTGCCCTGTGGACCAGAAGCTAGCCTGAGAGTGAGGCAGGAGGTCCTGGCTCTATAATGCACATTGCATCATTGGTTATGACTGTATGTTGGCATGTGTAGTTACTCTGGTGTGTGTGTGTACGTGTGTGTGTACGCAGTGAGCAGTGGGTCAGTAACAGTCAACGCTGATTCTTCGGTGCAACTGCTAGTTGAGGAGGCTGCATCTTTGGACCAGCTGGACATTGCTGTGAGTATAATGTCAACATCACGCCACTCGCATACAAACTGAGCGGCATCTGCGCTAATGTTGGGACAGAAGGACCATAAATACCACCAGATAATTAGAATGCGTTTTAATATATATATTTTTTGGTGTAAACAAACAGTCTCAATGTCCCTTTTTTATTTTTATGTATCTACATTTTTGATCTATCAAAATTAAATTAATTTATAAAAATATTATATTATAGAATTCTGTATACTGTTTTTGACATTATCCATATATTTCAACATTACCTGCACTACTGAGTGTGTAGCCTACTTTAATCCACACACACAGGAGGACTCTATAAGGACTGAGTCATGGTAAAACAGTTTGCATTGTAGATTTTGGGGGAGAAGCACGAGTTATATCCATGAAATTATATTAAACATGGTGTTTTGCATTTTTTTAAACATGAGAGGGTAAAGACCTTTCAGCTTGGGTTATCCCATAAGTCACCTCTGTGTCAGAGAAGTAGTCACAGGGCTCAACGGTAATGGCTGCCACTGGCTCTACTCGTATTTCCTATACCAGGAGTTAAGGGACATGTTAACTGAAAACACTAAAGATTAAAATACTGTAAAGTATCACATAAAACACAGACTACAACAAATGTTTGGCAACCGTAATAATACTTGTCACCTTTTATTATTTAGCTGACAGATAACTGCACGGTATCTCAACTACTCAAAATATAAATGGATTGAAAATGGCTGCCGTGTTTTTCAGTTTCGGCAGATGCAAAGCTGACGCTTGGTTGTCGGCCCGGCAACCGCTTTTAAACGTTAGCGCTGATCCTTGAGTAGTCATCGAAGTGGAGCAGCTAAATATAGTTACATACGAGAACATCACAATGGAAAAAAAAATCAATACAGAAAAGTAGGAGAGAACCCAATAAAATGAATCCAGTTAAAAAAGAAGCCGCACTTCTTGACAAAGTCTCAACACGAGTTTCACAGAAGTGGTAGTTAATGCAGCGTTAAGTGATGGATTATATTGTACAGGTGATCTTTGCTCTGTGCAATACTATTTACCTTTTTTATACGATTTGAACTAATGGTAGTGGCATTGATCCCTGTTTAATGGGTTATGATGATCCAGTACTACACATTTTGAATGAGGAAGTAGCCATAAATGCATGTTTTGGGGTAACCCAATTTAACTTTTGATTTCCTTTTTGTTCTATTGCATTTGTAACATAGCTTTTTATGATTTTTAATTGTGTTTTTTTTTTTTTTGTGGCTGGTGTTTTTAAATTGACTTTAAATTGCTCGTAACCTTTGCTTCACAAAACCAGTGGTGATCCAGCAGCAGTTCTCTCTGTACCCGTTACGTCCTCCAGCCCTGAGCAGCTCGGCTCTAAGCTTTGATTTCACTGCGGACGTGGGCAAACAAAAAGATGAATTTCTCCTTTTCAATATTATTATTATTATTATTGTGTGTGTCAAGTTTACACCTGCATGGTTTGGTCAGTATCTTCCCTTCGGGAGAGGTTTTGTCAACACTTGCGTTACTGGTCAGATTGTTGCATGTTGTTTTGTAAAACAGATATCATTGTCACATGTGAAATAATTGCAGCTGTCTTGTGCTTTCACTTGCATCTAGCGGGGTTAAAGTCTCGTGTGGGTTCAGTCAATTCTTTATGGATCTTTAGCTGAATGACATTTGTGTGATTGGTGTCCATATCCAATTTGTGGAGGCCCGCGGTAATTACTCTCATTTTGATCCTCTCTGCCGATGAGCACCTCCCAGCCGATGATTATCCATCTGATCGGCGTTGCGGTTGGACCTCGATGTTGAGCCCTTGTTTAAATGTCATTCTTGTTAATGCTAGGCTGCGTTATTATGCACTCGCCGCCGAGCTGTCTGTCTTTGACCTTGGGCAGTGTCACTGTCAAGTTGACTCTGTGGCAGTAAATTAGTTATTTTTCCCCTCATTGTCCTTCGCTCTGCGGTGAAAATGCACATGGGGGCCCACGCTGTTAATAAGGAGGGAAAGGTCAGTCACTGTTGAGTTATAGCAGATGTGTCAAATCCCCACTGGGAGACCTTTAACTCCCAGCTATGTTTGGCATTTCTCGTTTCTAATCACTACCGTGACAAATGGAGCTTTCATAGCAAAGAGGCAGCAGGGAATTTGTCTGCTCGTCTTAGTCCCCACTTCTGACTCGTCGTCGCTCAGCTTCGCTTTTCTGACTTTCACATCACAGTTGGCACCGGTTAAGGTTGAGCTTAGTAGACGTTTTTTTTTTTTACCAGGATAATCAGCCTGGATGAGGCGTTTGTGGTGGCTACGTCTAGACTGCAGGCAAATCCAATTTGATTCTCAAATCGGATCTTTAAGACTCTCCGCGTCGTCATTTGCAAGTGATCGTATTTGCGTGTCCAGGCATCGTCGGTCTGTTTGCATGTGGTTGCTGTGGTCCCGGTTTAGGAGTCAGGAACTACGCGGTTGCGCAGATGACGCGGCGTTCCAACGAGGAAGCGGTCGCCCTCGGCGCAATTGCGCCGTGCAGAACCCGAGCCTGTTATACATTGCAGAAAAGTAAAAGTACCAGCAGACCATTTATTAGTTGTTTTCCTGCGATGCGGCTGCTCAGAATCGCAATTCAAACCTTGAGATCCAATATGCAAAAAAGTGCATGTCATGCGTTTTTTTTATTTTTTTTATTGTTGTTGTTTCTACACTTTCTAAAATCAATCTGGATGTGCCCACCAAAAAAAAAACGGCGCTGGCAGTCAGAAGAACTGTCTACATTGTGGGCCTTGTCGTTTGCTTTCCTGTTCTCATTGTTACACTTTCTATTTTTAGGCTGCCAGGGCCAACCTGGAGAAGGCCCAGTCCGAAATGGCAGCCGCGTCCGACGAGGCGGCGAGGGCGGCAGTTCAGATCAGCATAGAGGCCAACGAGGCCCTGGTCAAGGCTCTGGAGTAGACCTGTGGTACGACCTCTCCGCTTGCTGCACACGATCCGCTCATCAGAGACATGTCCTGCTAATTAGTTCAACCCAACAATATAATGACGCATGTGCTCACAGTTGTTAATGGAGTTGAAAATGGAAATATTGACAAGTTACAGGTCGTTTTCATTGTGTTAAGTAGCTCAAACTGAGTCACTGTTTCTTTCCTCCTCCCCTCCCCCTCCTCTCTAGGTAATCTTTTCTGTTTCTTTGATGGAAAGTAATGGTCCATCTGTGTTTCCAGCTCAGTCACATCAGTGTCCAGAAGATTCCATGCTTGCTTTGTACAGTGGATGAATTCAAAAATAAATTTATTTGGAAATACCTGCTGGTGTTTTTCTTTCAACCTGTCCCTCTCCTGCTACTTAATGGGGATCATATGTAGTAGTATTGATGCACAAAGACGACCGCGTCTAATTGACTTGTGACAAATTCTTGTGTATAATTCATAAACGGACCCATGTGGCACATAAGTAAAGCCAATCAGCACGACTTATAGCAGTCACACACGCTCTCTTCAGGAAGCTCCTCTCATTAAGCGGGAAGTAAACACAAACCTAAGCAACTTCTGTGCCAGTTTGTTTGGCGTGTAGTGAATGTTTCTGCCTCTTGGGGGCAGCAGATGTCCGCTCTATTCTCAATTTCAGAAGGTCCCATTTCTATTCTGCCTCGTGCCGAAACCACAGTTTCAGGGAAGGAACTCGCACCGTATTTGTCATTAAAAACCACGGATTTCCTTCAGGGCAACTCCTTTTTTTAAAAGCAGGATCCTCTTAATGAATGATCTGCTCTGCTTACTCACTTTTAATGTTGCAGGCCCACATGTGGGCAGGAGTTATTTGGAACTCTCGGTCCCTGCCTTGATTTAAATGAGCTGGCGGCGCTCGATTGTTTATGAGCGATGACCTCAGGCCTCGGCCACAAAGCCAGGAAAAGTCCTCCGCTGACCGCCCTGTGGAAAGCCGGGCCTTTTTTTGTCGTCTTCTTCTTCTTCTTCTCGTTTCATAATCACAGGTTTCAGCTCAGACTCCAGGAGGCCCCGACCTCATTCACGTGCCGCCTCGAGGCTCTCGGAGCTCAGAGCGCGACCGGTTGATTCTGAATGTCAACACTCCTCGAGGGGGGCCTTCAACAAGTGCAAGTACAGTGGAGGTATCGGTGTTTACACAGAATGTAGGCCCTCGTGACTGCTACTTGTGTTTTTTTTTTTCTCCAAGCAGCACATTATCTGTTTTATGACCGTTGAAATATCCTTTTCCATTGACGGCACGTGCTGTGTAGACTTGCAGGCCGCGACTTGGCTCAGCATCCATAAAAAAAAGAAAAAAGAACTGCTTCTCAACACCTTTCACACATCCTGCTCTCTGTTCTCCTTTTCCAGTCTGGCTGTGTCTTTCATCAAACCCTTCTCGCCCCAGCTGCACACACACACACACACACACACACACACACACACACACACACACACTCACTCATCAGTCAGCCCTCGAGGGGCCTGGAGATGTGAGTAACACTTCAGACGGACGAGATGAAACGGCTCCTGTCAAAACCACCACTTCTTTAATCCAGATTTATGATACGGGATGTTGAAACCGAGCGCCGCTCCGTTCTCTCCCTCCGCTGTACGACGCCACTCCCGCTGAAAGGGCAGGGGGGCGGAAAGTGACCGGGTGCGCTCCATTCGCTCTGTTTGAGAGCTCAGTCGGGCGGCTGAACCGAGAGAGTGCAGTGACTTCCAAGAGGGAGGAAGTCTGGAACATCTAGATGTAGTACTTTGGTGGAGGTGTACTGTCACAGAGGGCTTTTTTTTAGGTTTTATTTTTCTGACAAGGAAGTGAATCACTAAATTCATCTTTTTCCTCTCAGCTGCTTTCCACCCCAGAACTGTGGAGCTGCCTTCATCCTAATGAAGCGGATGTCTCATGAACTCCCAGGGCGCTGAAGTGCTGCTCGCTGATATAGAAGCGATAAAGTGCCGTGCATCGATATAGGAGGATGAGGGTCCAACGAGTGGCCCTCGCTCGAGAGCCACTCGTTGGTGTTTCAGGGCTCCTGAGGCGCGCTTGTAATAAGTCACCGTCTATCTAGCGTGGAAGGCCGCGTAATCGTAATTAAAGGACCGCACCGTCTGAATAACACGGTGCGCGCGATGACAATCCACGGTGTCATCTTTTAAATGGTGCTCCAACGCCAAGCGACTCCCAGCTTTGTGAGCGCCTCGCTGGGCTATATTTACTGAGTCAGCCAGAGCTAGGAATTCATGGCCGGCCCGAGTGAATCATCACCGTTCAGGATGATGTCGGTTATTAAATGACGGGTGAGCCGTGTGTTCGTCCGTCTTTAGAAGAGGCCACGACCGTGAGCGTCTTTGGCGTCGCCGTTTGAGGCCGAAGAAATGTCGTGGTGAGGCGTGGAAACAGTTTGTGGGCGTCACAAAATTATAAGATTCAACACTTTATTGTTGAATAAAACTACATTTGGTTTGGCAGCAATCCACTCCAGGTATATTAGTGTATATATGTTAGAAAGAGGGGAAAATATACATATGTCTATACATACAACATATACATATACGCTCCTACATATATTCATACGTATATACACATACATATATACACATATCATCATATTTGATATAACAGTCTGTGGCTTTGTGATTGGTTGTCATATAAAACTAGTGCTGATCGATTAATCTCTCAACTATTTGATGTAAGATGTGGTTTATGATCAAATACATATTCTCAAATGATGACATTCCCATCAGCCTCAACTGTGCCTTGTGTTTAGGGCTAATTGGCTAATGTTAGCAATGTGAGCTAAATTAAGCTAAGCTGGTGAATGAGGTAAACGTTACTTTTGGTCCTTCGTTGCCATTGTGAGCATGTTAGCATGCTGATGTCAGCATTTAGCACCGGCGTGCCAAAGTGCAGCCTGAAGAGCTGCTAGCATGGCTGTCGACTCTTATAGCTCCTTGATAAATTATGTATTGATTATTAAAATCACGGGATCAGAAGGCGTCACCTTTGGGCTCTGGGATGTTTGAACGTCACTATTTTCTGACATTTTGTAGACTAAATGTTTATTCAATTAAAAAAGACTGAAAGTAACGAAAACTTTTATTTTTTAATGAAGTAATTAAAGTCTTTCATAAAGTCAGCGGGGGATAGTTTGCCTATCGCTGTATCGTTGAGAACTCACAGTCAAGTTGTGGGCAATAAAATGAATCATAAACCCAACGGAAAGAATAGAGGCACAACAATTTTACTGGCAGAGAAGTGACACACACACACACACACACACACACACACACACACACTGGCTATAGTATATATAGATATTTCCCTGCATGAGCGTCTTGATTCAGGCGTAGTCACCGGCTGCATGGATCGGCGGGGGTGCGGAGCGACTTTAAACTCATCAGACTTGAAAAACATGACGAGGGTCTCTTAGCGGACACTCAACCTCAAATCCTCTTCATCTCTTTTACATCAATTCTCTTGTTAGCCTCCTGAAATCGTGGGACACACTACACACGCACCCCCGTTGACATTTCACTCCTCGTGTTTAATGATAATTCATGCAGCTGACAGCGCCGGCAGACCTGTTAATTTATCAGGGCCCGATTATGTAAAAAAAAAAAGTGTAATAGGTGAATAATAGGAGAGTTATGCACGAAACGGGTGCGTGACAGATGACACATTATGATACTGATCTGTTTGTTGAACAGGTGCTGTGAGTCGTCGACAACAAACAGGTACCGTGGATTGAAAACAAAAAGGTATGAGATCACACATCGGATTACTGGAAGTCATGTTCCATCAATCAGCAGGAAAAACGACTTCTTGCAGCGGGCCTGGTCTGTCCTGTTTTTCTATTAGCTGTGCCATTTACACGCCTGCTTAATTCCTCGTGTCACGTCAAATGATATTTAAATCGGCCATTTTTGATCATCTGCAGAGGCTACGGGGCGTTGAAGAGGGCCCGATGTGCGACGGCAAATTATAGACCTGAGACGGGACTAAGAGTGAAATGAAAGATCTGGAAAATCTAAAAGCGTAGAGCGGCGAGCCAGCTATGACTTTGGGAATGGCAATTTTCCACACACAGTAAAGTGCACCGAAATTACACATGTCCTCCGGCGCGCATAATCCCCTGCCTTGGAACTTTCAATGCACCGTGGACGTCACATGGTACAGACGCTTGGACTCATTTCGAGGCTCTTTCCAAAACTATATTTCCACCCCTGCGAGATACGGCCAAGCGCGGCTAAGTGTGCATCAAAGGGGGGTTGGATGGGGGTGAGTCGAGGCTCCGCGGCGGTGCGGGAGGACGAGAGGCATCCAGAGAGCGGAGTTGATTGAAGTGCTGACCTTTTTGGTGGGACTGTGTAAAGAGGGGGGGCCTGCAGACTCTCAGTCAGCTGTCAGATACTGCATCCAGCCTGGTAGTAGGAGTAGGGCCCTGACACCAGCCTCCCACCACTCTACCCTGCTTGTGTCATCCATCTCTCCATTCTTACAGCCTTCCATTCCACACAAACACCCACCCACCCACCAAACACACACACACACACACACACATGTGTGCGTGCGCGCAGCAAACACTCACCCAGGCGCAAAAATATCCACACAAACACAAACATATTTCAGCTGGTGCCAGCTAGGTAACATTTCTACAAATAGCAGTGTGGGCATTTGGGAGAAAATCGCAAAGCCGCAAACACAGCCTGCTGTAGGGGTGAGATAATCAGCTTTGTGGTAACAGCAAATGGCCCCTGAGTGGCAAGGCAGGTAATCATTGCACCGAGTGTTTTTTTGTGGGAGAGCAGAAGAGTGCTTTTCCGTCCTCCTGCGTGTGTCTATGCATATTCACACAGAAATGAGCATCCAATTTAAAGACCTGCTGGTGTAAAAAAGTACCAGTGTTCTCATCTGTACGAGCTTAATTACCATGTGCATACATATGGATGGTGTGGTTACTGCATATCTAACACCTACACCGGCTCTGGCCCCATATAACAGTAGAAAACAACAACCCTGAAATAAATATACATTTATGCAGCCATAAAAACACGAAGCTGTTCCTGTTTGTGTCGTATTGTCTCGGGAGCCTGAGCCGTACCGGTACAACTCCAAAGAGACACAAAAAGGTCTCTGTTGTGTTCAAGGCTGCTCTTCAACTTCCTACATTTACATAAGCGGGGAAGAAGAAAAAAGAAAAGCTGCAGATTTGCTTGAATCATGCTTGGAGTTATTCCATATCCCCGGTCTGTTTCCAGTTTCGCAACGCTTTGATGATCTTCACTCAATTACACATTCCCAAAGAAAAACATCCTCGCTTCCATTTTTTTAATTATTGTAAATTAAAGGCTCTAATTAGCAGATTTGCAAGGTTTCATGGACATTTTGTAACACCGTGCATATAAATGAAAACTAAAGGAAGCAATCGCTGTCAACAGAAGGCTCCACAAGCAGAGTTTAATCTCCCCTTGATTGAATAACTTGAATAAAGGAGATGAAGAAGATTGTGCAAGGAAATAGGGGCTGACTCGAGGCCCGGGACGGACGTGTAAAATGTGCATCATTCCAAGAAGTTGCTGACAATGGACAACAATGTGACTGTTTGGCATTCCAACAAGAGGTGTCACAGGCTGGAGGATTCACAGGAGCGCATCAACAGGGCGGAACCTAACCTGTGTGTACAGTTCACCCCGAGTTGTGCTCGTGGGAGGGTGGAAGCTATGATGCAGTTAATAAAAATGAGAGATTTCCAATGGAGTGTTGTGGTATAAGGCAAGACAAGGTCAGGCCACACACACACACACACACACACACACACACACACACACACACACACACACACACACACACACACACACACACTCATACTGGCGCTTCAAGGAAGTGTGATGAGAGCAGCTTGGCCTTTCATGCCCCTGCTGACAGTGTGCACAGATCCATGTTTAGTCATGAGGCGGTCACGAAGAGGCTCACTTCAGTCTGGCTTTACGTTTCTCCTGCAGGAGTTCTCTCCTTAAGTTAACCACAAAACCAAAAATAGCACACAACCTGAAGTCCGTTGCTCTTCAGCACTGATTCACAACACGTGGTTTGTCTTGGTTCTTGGAAAGCAAGACCCCTGCAGCTGCTTCAGGGTGGAAATACACTTGTGGAGTAGCTCAATTAATTTGACAGAATCCAAAATGATAATTGTGTTCCTTTGTTGAGTCCGATAACAGCTGATTGCTACTTTAAAGTTAGCAAGCCATCCGAGAAGTTGAAAAAGTGATGGATAAATAGTTAGCTTGAAGTAACAGTATTGAGCTGAAAACAATGGATACACAGTTAAAATGGTTAGCTAAAAGTAATAGATAACTAATTTAAATTTGTAGCTTAAAGAAACGGATAAATAGTTAACCGGTTAGCTTGAAGGAACGTTAACAAACGAACAGTTGAAATGATAATCTTAAAGTAATGTTAACAGATAAACAGTAAAGTGTTATCAAAGTAACAGTTAAATATTGAAAATTATTATCTTAAAATAACGGCCAGTACAATGACGTTACTTTAAGCTAACAGTTCTGTTAGCTTTGTATCCATTGTTTTCAGCACAAATGCCCATGTTTAAGCTAACAGAACTGTTAGCTTAAAGTGACTGTTTTTCCATCAACGTTACTTTAAGCTAACAGAACTGTTAGCTTAAAGTAACGTTGATGGACAAACAGTCAAAATGGTCATGAATAAATGGTGAAAGAGGTCGATTGTGGTGTCAATAAATGGGCATTTGTGCTGCCGGGGCTGCGGGGTTACATCTGACATAAATGGTTGTGAAACACAGCTTTACATAATCTGCCCACCTTATCGTCACACAGAGAATGATCACCATGGCAGACAGGTGGTCCACTTGTGTAACAGGTCATGTTCAGAGGCATGATACACCCCACAGCCCTTGCACATGTAAAGGGAGGAGGGGGCACCTGGGCTGACAGCTGTGAACCAAAGCTAACAGTAGCACCAGCTGAACGACGCTAATCCTGGCGCAGACACTCGACTCTCCCCAAACAAGGGACCAAAAGCGGATCCCTCAGTTTATGATGATGTCTCATTTCTCCACCGTCCTTTTGCGGTGGTTTAGTCATCTCTTGATGACACACACACGCACACACACACACACAAACACACAGTCCCTGTGGACTGTCTTTAGCTGGGTTGAGCTGCTCTGCCCCTGTTTCCAAAACATCTACTGGATCTGCCCGGGCACGTGAGAACGCATGAGAGCACATCACATACACCCCTGATCATGAAAGTGCAGTCGGTTAATTATTGACCTTCTTATTGCACGGTAAGCACAGGTCAAGGCCCTGATATATATATGCCTGTGTGTGTGAGTGTGTGTGTGTGTGCATGTGACATGCTCAACCACAACATGTCAAAAGAGGAATTGAAACAGATCGTAAATAACACCAGAGGAGCACCTCCGGGTTTCCTTTCCTTCCTCTTGAGCCGTGTCGAAACCTTCGGGTCATCGTATCTGTTCTGCTACCTGTGCTGTTTTGAAACTTTCCAACTGACGCAGACTTTCTGGACATATCAGCGTCGATGTCACATTCCCTGAAAACAGATGTCATGTCAAAAACGTGCCTTTAGCATAAAAGATAACGGACTTTCTTCGTGTACAGCAATGACGCAGCCGAATAGTGACCGGCTTGTGGCATTAAGTAGAGATCTGTTGAGTCATACACACATTAGATGGGACAGGACACTCGGGGCAGGTTAACCGCAGTGGTTTGTACTTGTTGTTGATATTTACTGTCACTCAGAAGAAGTCATTTGGGTCGACACTTTAAAATCAAGTTGTCATGTCACGCTATATATCTGTTATATATATATATAACAGATATTATATATATATATATATTCTTGTAAATGAAATAGCATGGTTAATGCTGGTGTTAATGTGCTCCCCTTTAAGCCCTCTGCGCTCGCTCCTGTCCCCACAGTGACTGGCGACTCATCGCGGCGTTCACAGTCACACGCTTCTTCACTGAGGCACTATAGGAAAATACGCACGCTAGTTTCCACCCAGGACACCCGAAGCAGGCAGGAATGACTCCCTGAACAAGCACGGGGGCCAGCTCCGACAGACAAGGCCTGGATTCCAGCACCCATGGGTGGGGTTCAACAAAAGACGAGTCACTTTGTAGTGCAAACAATATATAGGAGATAACCTTTAGGCCTGCGTGGCTCTTGTTCAGAACAAGGACGACGGGGTCGTCGCAGTGTTATATGTCATATTGAACCAGTCTCAACTAAAGCTTATTTTTGTCTATTAAACAACTATCATTTTCATTTTCTGTAATTTTTCCCCAGATATTCCGCTGCATTCTGTTTTTGTCTTTTCTATCAAAGGAGGAAATGCCCGACGTGGATTCCCATCGAACCCCTGCTCCATCTTTCCACCTCCCTCATCTGCATTATGAGCCCCCCCCTTAATCGGATTTTCCAGTCTTGCAGCATCTGGGACCGCACAGCTATTACACTAAACCTGAATCAAATGTCCACAGTGTAGCGTTACACGCAGTGTCACTTGTACTGCAGATGTCCAAAAACTCACCTCACCCCGATTTCGTTTCACCAACAACCCGCTTCACCTTGCTTTCGACCGGACCGTGGTGTCGTAACATGTGGCCCATGTAACTAATAGCTCCTATTGCATGAGCATGTGTTTCCAACGAGTTCACCCCAGGTCAGACATCCCCAGAATGCACTCCTGACTGGTTCCACACGTGGAGGCCTGGGAGGTGAGGTTGTTCCATGACTCCAAATAGAAAGCCAAGGTACTATTTGAACAGCTCTGGAGAAGGTCAGATGGTTGGATTCCAGTAAAGAAGTAACCCGAAGTACAGTAACTATTCAAGGTTGTGATGTAAAAATCAGCTTTCAATGATCCAGCAAATTCTCAAACGAGGAAACCTAATAGGCTGCATGCGGGAATACTGCCATCAATCTGACAGAACACATTTGGGAATATGTTAAAGGGATAGTTCTACATTTTGGGGAAATACGCTTTTTTTGACTTTCTTGCTAAAAGATAAGAGGGTAGATACGGTAAATACTGTATGGTCTATGTCAGCTTAGTGTAGCATAAAGACTGCAAACAGCGAGCCTGGCTCTGTCCGAAGATAAGAAAGATAAGTCCACCCACTGTTATTTATTTAATCTCTACGAAGGTGTGACATGAGGAGTTGTGGTTTATGTGCTGGACTATTTCTTTTGGCGAGTTGCATTAAATAAATAAATCTTGTTAAACCACAAGATTTTGCTTTTACACTTCCGTTTTTGTGCGTATAAAACAAATTAGATATGGCATTAATATTTGCTTGGTAGGCTGGTTGCCTTTAGACAGAGCTAGGCTAGCTGTTTCCCACTGTGACCGGTCTTTATGCTAAGCTAAGCTAACTGGCTTCTGGCCGGGAGCTTCATATCTACTGGACACACGTATCTAGCTCGGCAAAGAAAACATTAAACAAATGATGTAGTATCCACTTCACTATCCATTTTTAAATGTGGATGTAACACTACCATGGTACAAGCACACACACACACACACACACACACACACACACACACACACACACACACACACACACACACCACTAATCTGCATTGTTTTTTAAAAGTTTTATGACCACTAACTGATTCAATTTAAGCAGAATTGCTTCACCAAATGGCCGAAATGTAAATAACGAGGCAACAATGGCTGCATGCATGCCTTTCAGTATGTGACTAACCATCCAGTTAATTATTAGTATGCCAACAATTCAGGGGTCAAGAATCACACTGATTGTTGTTAACACGCTGGTGAACATTAGCAATAAAAGTCAGGGAGTTGGAGGGACGCAGGCCACTAAATGTGTTTGTGTAGTCAGATGTTGGGAAACGTGAACGATCATAATCATGATCTAATCAAACAAAGGATCATAAAGGTCCCTTTTATAAGAGCCCATTATGAGAATGATTAGCTTCATCCTCTGGATTGAGACACACTCGATTTAAAATGACTCCCAACTTTGATTGCATGCCGAACAGATGAAGTGGAAAATACTGGACATAAGCTGTAATACATGACAGACGTTTCCCATCCACAAAGGTCAGAGAATGAATTAACCTGATCCGCTGATGACACTGCCTGGCAAAATACTCTGTTTTATGATGACACACTACGCAGCAGCGAATCACTGCCTCCGCCCCCGTTTGTAGTCTCAAATAACCCTTCGACCTGCCGCCGATCATCACAGCCAACCCACTGAGGAAATGTGTCCCAATTATGTAAAAATTCCACATCCACACTCTCGCTTTTGTGCGACAAACGCTGGCGAGTTGTCGATAAACACGTCCTTAACAAGCAGTCAACACGTCAGCTGGTTACAGTATAAATAGACTCAATTCTGACTCAATTGAGCTTGAACTCATAGTTGGGAGGACGATCTGTATCAAGTAACATCAAACAGAGAGAATAGACATGACTAAACATAGACAAGGCCGAAGCCCGGTGGAGTGAAGTTAGTTAACATCTGGTTTACGCTTCAGAGCTCCAAGGCATGTTGGTGAAGGTTAGGAGCAGCTTGACGATGACGGACAGGAAAGGGGATGACAAATAACTGGAGTCAGTTGAATATGAGCTGATGGCCTCTGTCTGTTGTGGTGATTATTCTGGTTCTGAGCGGCTATTTTTAAATGCCTCTGCCTCCTGACATGCCCTAGGGTCAGGCAACCAGTACAGAAAGAAGCGCGTTTAAAGCAAATAAAGGAGCGATGGAGATTAGTTTTGCAGGTATTTGTACATAAACCTGTATTGGACATTTAAAAATGCTGACTTGACGGCACTAACGGTGAAATTAAGGGGTAAACAAAGGTATTGCATGTCAAGAGAAATCCAATCGTGAAAGCCACGAGAAATGATGTGTTGGAAATATGTGCGTTAATCCACAATGCGATTGTATTGCACGTCAATATACTGTCGTTATTTCGCACAGAGCGAGTAATTACACGGCGAAAAAGCCCATAACAGATCCGCTCCTTCTGTTCTTACCTTTCACAATAAAATCCCTCGACCTATTATAAGCATAACTGTTTTATTAGAGGGAACTCAAATCTTACTCAGAGCATTTCGCTGGAAGGAAATTCAATAAAAAAATAGCTGACAGTAGCTCAGGCTATACAACAATTTCTCTTCGATCATAGGACAGGATCCCAGTAGTTGGTCCTCTGCCTGCATTAATGTATTCAAATTGTATGATAATATTCCACTGCTTGTTAATAGAATGTGGAATGAAGGGTTATAAATGCCTTTGCTGTTGTGCACTGGCTTGCATTAGCATCCTAAACAATCACAAGAGTCATGTAGTTAAAAGGCACTCTTCATAATGCTGAAACGTGAATTTAGATGTCATAGTCATAGTCATAGTTTTTTTTTGGGATCGCTTCCTGGTTTTATATATTCATCATTGCGGCAGCTTCTGTCCGTGTTTGAGAGCAACAGGACGCCACCGGCGCGGGCGGTGGAGCTGTCACGGCAGAATAAATGATACCTTGCTTGCAGGCAGGGTTCAAACTGAAGCCTCTCCTTTGATCATTAGTTATATAGATACAGAGGGTCAGCATGGCCTTCCCATGTGTGACTCACTTTTTTGCGTCACGTTATTCCGCCCATGCACAGTAAATATTTAACTACATGCAATTGGTGGCCTTTTGTCGGTATCTAAATGCACCTCTTCTCCGAAATGACTGTTGCATTTCAGTGCCGCAATCATTTGCATGTCATTGTTGTCATCTTTCAGAAGAAACCCTGAGTGAAGGTTTCCCCTGTTCCCTGGTAGGGAACATGTTTTAAATTTCTGGCTCACGGTTGTGAAATAGCCATACAATGAACTCTCTTTTATGTGGAATTGCTGCTGTGTTATCGAGAAACACAAACAGTGAGATGGCAAAGAGGAAGAAAAGGTGGGGGAGGGAGGGGGCGGGGTTGGGGCAAAGCCTGGAAAGTTAAGAGGAGGAGGGGGCGGTGGTGGAAAAAGGGTAGAGAGTGGGGGAGGAGGCGCAGAGAAAGGGTGAGATAGCAAGAGAGGGAAAGGGGGAGTCAGTAGCCGGAGGGAGACGGGAATGGATGACGTCGTCAGTGGGGACGGCCGGCTATTTTAAGAGCGCGATAGGGAGAAGGCCGCCGCGCACTCCTCTGGGCCGACGTCACAGATGAGATCAACGCTCTGTGGTCGACCTGCCAGCCGCGATCACGTGACCCGGGATGACCTTCGCTATCAGTGAGCCAGATAGCTGCATGTCAATGGAGGAGCAAAGAGCTGCTGCGGCGGCGGGCGGATACACTGCTGCAGAGAACAACAACGGGAAAAAGTAAAATAAAGCAAACAGCAAAACTAAACAACAACACACACACACAAAAATAGGAAGAGAAAAGAATCGAGAGAGCGTAGTAGACGGATCTCTTGAGAAAAAGAAGTGGAGGGGGTAAAAGCAGATGGAGAGATAGAGAGAGGGAAAAAAACTAATTAAGCGAGAGTGTGAGTACAAGGACCAAGGGTGGAGAACAGGAAGACAACAGGAGAGAGATATAAAACAGAGGAGCACCAGCCAAGGTTGCATTTGCCTGCAGCCTCGGCTACCCCTAAGCCTGGGATGGAGGAGGATTAGTGGGCAGGGATTCTGGAGTGTGTGTGTGGGTGTGTGGGAGTGTGGAAGTATTCAACTGTGTGGGAGGAGAGCAGGGCGATTTGGCAAGTTCGAAAAAAAACTTGCTTGCACCAACAAAGGAAATGCCTGCATCTGGTATTCATCAGTGTGTACAGTACGCGCACGTTCACTGCTATTATCCCTCGTATCTCTCTTGCTTCGGCGTAGAAGTGCTCGGAGTACGGGTGCATGCATCGCGAAACATGTTGCTCTGAAAATTGATTTGGTGGTCCCCTCTACAATCGCTGACCTTAAAGAACAAAAATATATATATATATTTTTACTACTGATGCTACTCAGTGAATGGGTGGTGCCACTGCAAAAAAAAAACACATATCTTTGTTTTACCAGAAGTAATTCGCAAGAAGTCCATTCTGCATTGCCAAAACCACCTACCCAGCCACCCACACTTCCTGCCCTCAGTCTCTCTCTCACTCCTATTTTCTCCCGCCTCTCTCCCTCTCTCACTTGTTCTGCTATGTTCTATTTTATGCACTTGGCGCTGACACCTAACCTTTGTCGGACCAGCAGTCCCTCTGGCACTACGCCGTGGGCTGTCAAACAGACAAATAAACAAACCGATAGAGCTAACACCCTCCCAGCTTGGCCGAGTTTCACAGCTATAAAGGTTCTTATCGTGCCCGGCTTGTGTCTTGTGGGTGGATTTCATTAGCTTATTTAGCACATTCAGCCCGGTTCCAGGCTGAGTCCTATTGTGGGCCTTTTTTAGCGTGAGCAGACCGGCTCTGTAAAAGGCAGCAATTATCAGGTCCACTTTTGTGGGGGTGTAGAATTTACACCATTTGGAGTAGGTCTGTGCAGTAAGTGGTTGACAGGCCTGGATCTGGGGTTTTTGCGGCGCCGCTATGAGTCGTGCGGCGTCACGACACAAGAGAGCCTGTGAACGAGACAAATGGTCCGCCGCACACGGACAGAATATGGAACGGGGTGTGAAGGATCGTGTTACAAACGTGATAGGCTAAGCTGCAACGGTACATCGTATTCTCACAGGATCCATGTGGAGGCTCAGCTCACAGCGCCGTGCTGATTCACATTACTACGCTACTACAAGCCAGCAGTTGTGATTACAAATATTGCATTAAAGGTGCTCCGCACGGAAGTTCAGAGCGCACCTGTTGTCTTTTAGACATTGGCGAATGCTGAGCCGGCCGGCTCGCGGCTTGGGGTGGCAACGGCTCAAACAGCGCAGTCAGAGCTAACAGTGTTTAACCTACGGGGATGGGCGCTTCGCTATGGGGCGCGACGGCTTTATCAACGTTGTATGAGCGCAGTGCAGAGCGGCGGCCACTATCCAGCCACGACAAAGGGACTCACGTGCACTGAAAGTCGCGGGCGGCCGACTTAGCTACGTAAACAAAACACAGAAAAGCTCAAATTACAACACACGCGGAGAAAGAGCTGCTCAGGACGCCACTACGCCGCTGTATCTTAACATATATTAATCCTCTGAATCCTGTGTGTGGAACCTTTAATGAACAGTTTGACATTTTGGGGACGACACTCATTGCCTTTAAGGGTAAGAGTTAGAGCAGCGGATTGAAATCGCTCTCTCGTCTGTACGCTAAATGTGAAGTAACAGCTACAGCAGTTAGCTTAGCATAGAGCCTGGAAACACAGGGAAACAGCTAGCCTGACTAGATAAAAAGAAATGCACTGATAAATGCACTTACCAAGCACTTGACATTTGGACAGAGCCAAGCTGTTTCCCTTGGCCTCCACTCTTTATGCTAAACTAACTAGCTCCACCTTCTCGTTTGATTGACATGAGAGCGGTCTCGGTCCTCTCGTCTAACTTCCTGAAACAAAGCAAATCAGAATCAGAACCAGAATCAGAACCATTTATTGCCAAGTACGTTTACACATACAAGGAATTTGTCCTGGCGGTAGGTGCAAAACATTGAACAACATTTAACAAAGAGCATTTAACGATAAACATGAAACAGAGTGCAATAAAAAGGGAGCATGGACATTTACAAATGGGTGTATTGAATATTTACAGTTGGATCTACAGAGAATTTAAATTAAAGTTAAAATTAAAATAAGTAAGTAAAGAGATAAGCATATTTCCTAAAAATGGCCAAACTTTTCCTTTAACTAAACAAAACAAGTCGGTGTATAAACTCAGAGTATTAGTAATTAGTCATTAGTATTAGTAATAGTGGTAGGTATTTCTACTATGCAGTAGAAATACCTACCACTATTACATAAGTTAGTCACTTTCTATAACCGGTGGTTGAAGCTGTTGATCAACACACTACTAGTATCAAAACATCCACATGCCAGGGTGTGAATGTCCTGATTTCACACTTGGTACACAAGGTTTGTCTCGTCAACTTTACTTGATACTGTGGAATGTGTTGGCGAAGAATGGCGTGACTAACGTGTTCTACATTGTAAAGAAACAGAACACAAACAGCACATAATGTTGCTCATAACTATGCACGCACACACATATTAAAAACTCAGCCATAAGATGAATGTGCCATCTGTAGAGAATGAATACAGCGAGCCCTATTGTGAAATGTTTGGACAGCATCCAGTGTGCCTCTGGGCGCTGTTCAATCTACAGCGGTTGTTGCGCTTAGTCATCGCTCACTCAGCAGCAACTGAAAAAAACATAAACTATACAGCATGTACCCGAGCTGATGTTGTGATTCATTTATCAGTCATGGACCACCACATGTGGAATTTGACAAATTAAGCACACGCTTCCCGAGAGTTTCAATACAAACTTTTCTGGCAAACAAAAAGTCAGGGCGATGTCGTGACTCGCATTACTAGAAATGGGGGTGGTCTGGCTGAAATGTCCCTGTCTCGGATGTCCAGAAGTTACTGTAAACTGTGACTGTGACTATATCGGAGTCTGATGTGACACTTCGGTGCTATTTCTTCTTCTCTTGTCATGGCACGTTTTGCACATTTTTCTCTCTCGGGCCGGGACACTGACACTCTCTCTGGCACGCTGTCTGCTTTGGTGTGTAACGCCGTAGCGCATCGAGATGTGTCATCAATCATCTGTGCTGTGAGCGAGCAGCACTTCAAAGAGGGGGCTCCTTCTGCAGGTGTGGGATCAGAGGCCCCGTCCGCACGGAAGGCCCTCCCACTCCCACTCGACTCCTCGGTCCTCTGAGGACTCGTTTTGAACTCCGTCCCAAAACGTAACGTTGATCCCACTCCACAGGAGCCACTACTGTGGCCAGGTTTCTATGAGCTACAGAAATATGTTTATAAAATCCCGATAGTATTTCTTTGTACCACGTAGGTACAAATAAATACTTTTTTTGCATTTTAGAGTACCAGTTCCATTCAGCTTGAATGTTTTAAATTAAAGTTACTCTGAGGAACTTTTTTACTGGTTTTGAAAGAGTCTCGATACTGATGCCTATATATGACCCACATTAGTAAAAAAAAAAAAAAAGCTGATAAGCGAGAATAGTGGCTATTTTTGATGTAGTTATTCTTAATGCTCGTCATCGGTGCTATTGAATAGCAAGATGGCGCCGCAGATGGCAGCCTCGGTACTGCGCTCTCTCGTACTTTTTCTCTTTTTGTTTGTTTGTCTCGTTTCCAGCTTGTTTACTGTATATTGTGTGTGTAAAAGTACGAAGTCGGAGTCAAATTCCATGTATGTGCAAACTTACATGGCCATTGAAGCTGATTCTGATTCTGATTCTGAGTCGGATTCCACGCAATTCAGATGAACTCATGCATGTTCACCAGAAACTCCTGGAGACTCTGGGACATATTGCTGGGCCCGCTAAGAGGGAAGGGAGGCAACGGGAGAACCAGAACCAGGACTGAGCGGGGCAGACGCTCAGACCCTACTGTGGTAACATTTTACGTTTTCTAAAAGGACTCTGGTGCTCGGACAAAACGCTTCTACTTCTGTCCACAGGGGCCGCCAAAACCCCACAAAATGAAAGTTCCTTGGAGTAACTTTAAGTCTGTGATATTAGTCACTATTGATTCATAACATGGCACACATTCACATGATGTCCTGCACATGTGCAGATCTTGTCTGTGACATTACGTCTTCGTCGTGTAAATCCTTTTAATCCATCGCAGCAGCTCACGCCAAGCGTGTGCAAATGTGAATTTCACTGACAGCATCCTGTACCGCTCATCAACCACGAGGAAATATGACGATGTGACGTGTCATCACATGTGCCAATATATGTAGGATTACATCATACATGTTGTGTTGTATAAGAACTGCTGTGTCATTCAGACCAACTGCCACATAACCGTCTCAGTTGCTGACTTGCAGAGACTTTGTGGCATTGTGAAATATTTGGATTTGGATTTGGGGGAACGGACATTTTGAAATACAAATGATTGGATTCAAATCAAAAAGATCAGCAATAAACAGTTATTGTGAAATAATGAGTTGAATCATTACAATTATGAGTGCGTGTTGGACTTAAAAACACTTTGAAAAGTTCTGTAAAGGTAAGTCATGAGTTTTCAAAGCTGATCACACAAATGTATTTTGGATTATTAGAATCTCACTGATATATTTAATTAATATTGAACACTTCTCTCCAGATGTCCATCCCATTGAAAGTGAAAAACCCTCCTGTACTGAGAAATATTCATACTATTTCTGTGTCATTTTGGTGTGTATTGACCACTATGTCCTCCGTGACCTTGTGTCCCCGTATCGCTCACTTTACCAGTAACACGTTCCCCATGTGTCTGAATCTAGTTTAATGTCTTTTAGTTTGAAATGGACTCCACAATCACAATTCAATCTCATTTGCCCGTCTGCCCGAACAGATCATTCAACGGGCCCAACGTCCGCGTAATCCAGAAACTTTATCCACTTACAGTAACGGGCACTTAGGCTGCAGTCAATACCCTCCCAAAGATAACGCGCCAATCAAATCAGACACACATAAAGATCTGGAGCCTTATTTAGTCAAAAACCGAGAGCGAAAGGCCGGGATGTGGAGCGGGGCCGGTCAAATCGAGACATCAGGTGATGATGCGTCGTCCATGAGACAGGCGGGCTGAACTGAACTCACTGAACTCTGAACTGAACTTGTGCCCGTTTCTCCACCGGTTGTATCGGCACGCAAAGGTATGCAGGCCTCAGTATGCGTCAGCTTCCTGTGGCGGCGGCGTTGTGAACGCGGCGATGGGCCCCGGCGAGGTGTGTCCGTCCCACTCACAGCCACTTAGCGTGAATCAGGGAGGAAATGGTGGCAGCAGAACAACAGCGGCAGGCTGAGTGTGTCGGGCATGGTTCATTTTTCTCCCGAGGCAGAGGGCGGCCCACTGGTGACTTTGATGGATCGGAATGCTGCTCACCCACCCACACACACACACACACACACACACACACACACACACACACACGCCCACGCATGTCCCACACACAGCAACGTGCTCACACATACACACACTGCTCTGTCCCACCAGATCTGATATCCAATGAGAAATGTTTACGACCCGCCCACACGGCCTTCCTCCCTTGTCAATAAACTCTTCCCAGAAGTATGTGTGATGCATTGTCATGTAGCTGCACATGGGCTCGGCTCTCACGTCCTCCATCACAGGCTTACCCATGTGCATCTTGCTGCACCATGCAGCACACGTGGGGGGGATGGGGAGGGGGCACATTTGGCTCGCTGATGATGAATTTGTGCATTAGCGCCACTGTTTTTTTTTCTCAATCAGATTGTGATTAGTCACATTAGCGCAGATAGAAGAAGGGGACATACTGTACTAGCTGCTCGGGGATGAAAACAAATGACATGTCGAAATAAGGGCCCCACCCAAAAATACACGGAAACACTCACAGGGGGGGCCCCCGCTCTCTTGGAGAGATCTTTTGTAAGGACTTTTTCAGGACATTTGTAGTGACGATCGCGCCAAATATGTTCCTTTCTGAGGACGTCTGATTAACACACCGTGATGGAGTTTGCTGGGTTTAATACCTGACTCCTATTAGTTGATCACACCTTTTTGTAATTTAAGGCCCCCACTGATTGTTAAGAAATGTCTGGGGACAAGCTTACCAAATAAAATAAAATAAAAAGTCACATGAGATAAAAGATTGAACAGCCTCTGGTCAGCTGTAACGACCTCAACAAATATCCTGCTGGTATGAATCCAGCTCTAAAGTATTCAGGGTCATATTCCCTCTCGCTTTGGAGCTTTTTATTGCCGTCATCCTTTTGTTATGAAAAATGCAGTGTCACTTAATTAAAGAAACGGTAGCTTGTAGCGAACATGTTTGTCTCTAGTACCTGATGACGTGTGGCGGTTATCGTGGTGATACTTCAAATGTATTCATTTATTTTTATTGAGCACATTTAGATATGAAACACTTCGCTGATCACGAGATACATATTTCTTTACTTTACCTAAGAATAAACAACCAGGCCGTCTATCCCCCCCCCAAAAAAATGGGATAACATCGCCATCTGAAAGGTCTGAAAGGGAAAATGTTGAAATAATTTCCCAGGACGACAAGAGATTTTCCAGGACATTGTACTTTTTTCTCTGTCATTTTTCTCCCGGACAGCACGGGGAGGCCCTGATTTAAAGAGCGAGCAGAGAGGACGATCTCACCACCCAAGTTGCGTGCAGTGAGAATTGGCACCTTTGTGATGAAACCCGGCGTGTCTGCTCAGCTTCAAGGCCTCAGCTCAGTCAAACAAGGTCAGAGTGTTCTGCACGACCCGAGTCGTGTTGACAGCCAGACCTGCTGACAGGCACAGAGCCGTCTCACGGCTGCAAGAAGAACTTGACTCTCTCTCTCTCTCTCTCTCTCTCGTGGGGCTGGAGTGACAAACATCAAGGCACACTAGCTTCACACACACACACACACACACACGCACACACACACACATGGTCCCGTAATGCACTCCTGCCAGCACTACAAGCTTCAAAACGAGTGACACGAAGCGAGATCATTCAAAAGCACAGAGTTTTGACTCCTAACAAAGGGTCGTGTTGCAAGCACAGGAGGGAGTTTAACCAACTCCTTTCACTTTGCTCATCTGAGTCAGCGTCTCCCCCAGAGAGAGAGAGAGAGAGAGAGAGAGAGAGAGAGAGAGAGAGAAGTTGGTGCTGGGCAAAGACAGGGACCTTTGTCTGCTCACACGTGGAGTCTCTGGGAGATGTTTCTTTTGAACACACTCTGCTTTCTCTATATCTCACGTGCACACGCACACGTGCACGAGGATGATTCAGTCCTCAGACAGTGTGATAAATCGCTGCGAGGGCACAGCGTCCACTGCACATTTTGTGTGTGTGTGTGTGTGTGTGTGTGTGTGTGTGTGTGTGTGTGTGTGTGTGTGTGTGTGTGTGTGTGTGTGTGTGTGTGTGTGTGTGTGCGTTTATCTCTGATCAAGACAGAGAGTCCGCGCCGGTCCCGATGGCTTGAGAGGAAAGGGCGGTTCTCGGCGTGGCGCGCGCGCGCGCGTGCGTTGCACACCATTTCCCCTTCTCTGTCCTTGAGGTGAAGCGTATGGCGATGATTATCACATGTCTGAGTGACACGGAGGCGACGGTAACACTTTCTGTGACGCCCGCGTGCGCGATGCATTCAAAACATGCGATTAATGCGATGTGCGATGTGCCAACAGCGCTGTATAATTATCTGTATAATTATCGTCGTGCGCAGCCACAATAAATCATAATGAGTTGCGACGATAATCATAATGCATTTTAGAATGACTTATAAGGTCAAGTACCTTAACACTTATTGCTTGACACGTTTGTTGTTGTTGGAAGGATCATACTTCCCATAATTAAAACACGTCATTCTATGCATTATATACATCCCTGTTATAATACATTATAATGTAAACACAACAATAAAATCACGAAATCTAACATGTCAGTGATTGACCTGTAATTGTGAAGTACGATTCCTGACTTTATAAGTCATTATAAAGTGCTTTATAATGTATTATTGTAATACATCCATATGAATCCTTATGCATTATATTGCACTGCACAGATGGTAACACGTTACACAATATGATTATAATAGTATTATAGTAATCCGAGTATCAGTAATAATAGCCAATGGTCATAATACGTTATTTGACTTGTAATACTTAAAGTACATTGAACTGACAATACTTAGTATTATATTATTGAATGCATACTGTCACTTGTCATTGAGTATATTCAATATTAAGATCCACTTTGACTACAAAGTACAGAAATAAAATACTTATTTGTGTTGCGTAAAAAGGAAGTTAAAAGGCAAAATAAAAAGGAAGTTAAAAGGCAAAATAAGTGATTTTACTAATGTTTTTGACAAATGTCCACAAAGATTCCCCAACACGTCCTCACCAGAGGCCCAGTTCCCCGAACACGGACACACACCGTGCCAGAGCAGTTGTTGTGTGTCGGTCGGACGTGCCCCCGTCTCCATGGAGCCTGTTTACCTGCTCTGTTGCCCGGTGACGCGCTCTGTGTCGTCAAAGACGAGGCAACGCCCCTCGCGTCCGCTTCATTAGCGGCTCGTTAAGGTGGCAGAAAACCAGGCCGCTGGGTGCTTCCTCACTACTTAACGTAGATACCCAGCGTCATTAAGAAGCCCGCGCGCGCGTTGGCACCGTTTTGGGTATCTTTCTTAGCACACATTCTTTCCCCCGTGCCGACGGTTGGACACCGGAGGCGGTTGCTGTAAGAGAAAGCGAGGCCACCTTAAATCACATGCTGACATAACAAGAACACTAGGCTCCGCCCATACCCGAGAAGAGTCGGTTAAAGAGGTGTCTCACCTTCCCGGGCTGAGCTCTCACTACCGAGACAGACACCGGCGCGCGCTCACAACGCACAAGGACGTAACCGCAGCTCCTTCATTGCCCGGGAAGGTCTGGAGTGGATATTCAGGTGTTTGGACTTATCTCAGTTTTTATTATTATTTTTTTGTATTTTGTATCACCACTTGGGTTTATTTTACATGCCAAAGCTGGGGAAACACACTGGAACACGACGCGCGTTCACGCGAAGCTTTAAAGTTCTCGCCACAATAATTGGTAAGTGCATTTTTTTCTTCTCTCACATCAAATCCAAACTTTTTCTTCCGTCGTGTGAACATGTTGTCCGTTTTGTTGCGTATTGTGTCGGTGGGTTAAGAAATCGATCCGGAGACAAGCAGTCGATCGCAGGGATCGATGGACGCGGTGCTGTCAAGTGATTGGATGAGCCACCTTCCATGTAAATGCCGCGGACATGATTAAGTTAATAAGGCCCGGTATCGACGAGGGGAGAATGTCGCCGTTACTGTACATTATAATTAGTTTCTGGCAGTAAGTCGTTGCTGCTGTCGCCGGTTGTAGAAGCGCAATAACGACCTTGGTTTAATAAACCACACTGCAGTGGTGACAACCACGCTGCGAGTTTAATAAGCTCACTATGATCGAGCTCAGAGCAACACGAAATAATTAAAGTCATATTTCTGAGTGGTAGAATGTTCGCTGTAGAGCCCGAATTGAATTGTGCACAAAGTAAACTGATTGTCACAGTTCCTCCTTTGGCCACTGGGTGGCGACCGAGCATCTCCTTTGTCAAAAGCCCGGACTCCCTCTTCTTTAGATACCTTTATGGTAAATCTGGCTAAATATATGGTACGATTACCAATCTGTCCCTCGCCGTGTTTCTTTTTGTCGTCTCAGCAGACACGTTGTTGCAAAACATGGCCGTGTGCAGCACTTCTACCCTGTGTACGTTTCATATTTATACCATATGCATATTATCTGCTTATAAACACATGATGTGCGCTTCTGGCCCTACTGTGTAGCCTAATAACGAGTTGTTGTTCCTGAAGAGAACACACATGTACAATGTGCATACTTATACGCCATCACTTATAATAGTTTATGCATGAAGATGAGGTCAGCTGGAGATAATAAGGTTGCAATGCAGCAACAGAACCAGCTGATCATTAGACTAACCCGTATAGAGATCACTGGGTTGCAGTTGTTTTCATGGTGAATGCTGTTTGTTCAAATAAATAAGCATTTTTTTGGGGGGGAGGATAATATGAAATAAATGAGCCGGCTAAGCAGTTAGTTCTCATCGATTTACTTCGTGGAAACAATCTAATTAATAGTGAGTTAGTAAACAATTAACTCCAATGAGCTTCTTTTTTTTTTAAGGTCCACGGACCTCAGTTTAAGCACCGCTACCGAGATACGGGCCTCATGTTTTTTTTTTTTGTTGTCCTGTGCTGTAATTTATTATGAATGGTCTAAACATCGCCTGCCCTCCACGTGGGTGTGGATCCCTTCTCGCCATTGGCTTGAAGTCAACAAGCGTTCTAAAGGGAGCTCTCCTGTGATTGGCTGGGCCGGGCTGTGGGCGTATTTGTCTTCTATCGACGGTGGAAGTGGGATACTTTGTGGACAATGTTCATTGTCGATATTTCACAGGAGCTGCCGTGGAGAGCCTCTCTCTCTCTCCCCCTCTCTCTCTCTCTCTCTCTCTCTCCACTAACCGTATGAGGCTTTGCAGCTCGCGGAGTGTTTTCTCATCTAAAGCTTGCAGAAGCTCACAAAACACCGAGAGGAATTTATATTCTTTTTTTTAATACATTTTTTTGTTGTATTACTATACCTCCCTGTTTTTTTTTTGTTGCGCTTACGCCAGCGTTTATAAGCGTCCGTGGCATTTTGTCTTTAATATTTTTTGTGTTGCTGACAACATACTCGACCATCTATGTAGCATTTAGGAAGACTCTCGCGTGCACGTCGGAGAAGGCAACAAAGAAAGGAAAGGAAAAGAAAAGGTCGAGCCTTGTGTAGTTGACTTTCCTTGTGGGAATATTCTCGTGCTATATCGACCGGAGAGGAGACACGGACCGGCTTTTCTTCCGACTCTCGGACGGCGCGTGACCGAAAAAGAGAGACCGCTCTCTGAATGCTGCCTTTCTGAACGAGGGCCGGGCAGCCGAAGCGACGGATCCGCTTCACCCATCCTCCTCACCCCCACAAAAAAAAAAAAAAAACACCCCGCTTCACCTCCGGCTCTGCTTGGTCTCCCCCCCCGTCCGCCCCTTAAACCACAGGTTATCGGATGGACCAGCACCCCAGCGCCCGGAGCTGCACCAGTCGCGGGGCTTCGTCCTGTGAGGCCGTCCCGACGGAGCCCTCCATGAATCTGTACATCCACTCCACCACCGGCACACGCTTCGAGCTCTCCCTGCCCCAGGAGGAGACCGTGGACGGACTGAAGAGGAGGCTGTCGCAGCGGCTCAAAGTGCCGAGAGAGAGACTCGCTCTGCTGCACAAAGAAACGTGAGTCAACCCCAACTGGCATGTGTTTACTAGAAGTGATGCAGCCGTTTCTATATATATGTATATATGGCAAAGAATCCAATAAACGTGAACCCCCCCCGTTCCTCCAGCATTTAAACGGCAGCATGCATCTGTGCATATAGATCCGAGTTGTGGTGCGTTCACGCTCCGGGGCCCTGCAGCGATATTCTTTAATCTGTGCGTTCGGATTTCTGGGAGGCCGAGCTCTCGGGGGTTTTAGCCTCAGAAAGGCAACCGTGGCCGCGTCGGTCGTCAATGCATCCGAGGCAACCGCCGACCATTCAGGACGCGCTGTTGGGATTACGCGCCGGGCTCTGGCACCGTGTTGACGGGGCAGGAATCAAACCCTGTGAAACGTAAAGTCTTCGTTCTATTTACCCTGCTGCAGCTGCACAGACCCACATATAATATAGTTGATCACTAACGTGTCCCTGTGTGATGGAAGGTGCAGGTGTAAATGGAAGAGTTGCATGGTAATAGCCAGAATAACTCACACGAGGGTACTGGAGGTAACGTATACTTTAAGGGCAGGTGGTGTTATGCAAAAATAAATAAATACATAGATAATGGGGTGTGGGAGGGGGATGCAAACAATCAGCATTGTTTCTCGCCCCCCCCCCCCTTCCCCTCCCACCCATTGTAATCGCCCAATAAATCACATCATCCTTTAAAACCTGAATCCCTCCCTCCACCCTTTTTTTTTTTTTTTTTTAAATCCCCTCCTGCTCCTCAAACATGGAGACCTGCAGCAAGTCGGCTCCGAGGGGCCTTTGTTCGGCTGCATGGGGTGAGATTTGGGTCAGGCTGTCCTGAAACATCCTTCACACGCAGAGAGAGAGAGAGAGAGAGGGAGGGAGGGAGGGCGAGAGAGAGAGAGAGAGTGTCAAGACGCTGCGAGTGGCTTCAGTGCATCGTGACCCGGCAGGAACAGACCACTTCCTCACAGAGAGAGACACTCCTGCGCCACTAAAGATGTACTTCATGTGTGTCAACGACCTCCAGAGTCACAGAGGAGGCCGTTCACAAGAGACTTGCGATGGTGATTAAAAAAAGAAAGAAAGAAAAGAGTTTCTGCTCCCTCGTTTGAGCAGCTCCTCCAAAAAAACGGCAAAAGAAAGCGCTCACCTCCACTTAGGCAGAAGGCGACGGCGCCAGATATCCACTGCGAGCGCTTGTCAAGCTCCACCGTACTCGGAATTGAAATATGACAGCTCAATCAATACTTCTCTTTCATGGAGCTTTTCACCCACGGCTCTTTTTCCAAACTAGTTTTGAATTCTGTCTAAACCCCCTCCCATCCCCTCCCCTCCACCGCTGAGGGCTGTTTGTGTGTCTGAAGAGAGAAGATATTGTCAGCACGGTCTAATTATCTCCTTCTCTTTTAACCCTTCAGGCGACTAAGTTCAGGCAAACTCCAGGACCTCGGCATCTCCGATGGGAGCAAGTTAACACTTGTACCAACAGTCGAAGCAGGATTAATGGTAAGCTGTGATTCCAGTCGGCTCGCGGTCCCGATAACAACACATGAGTTTTCTTTCTCCTTTTATTGCACATTTATTACAATTTTTTTTTTTTTTTACCATTTTCAGTTTGTTAAAAATCTTTCCTTTCCCCTCTCTCTGCAGTCTCAAGCATCAAGACCCGAGCAGTCCGTAATGCAAGCCCTGGAGAGTCTCACGGAAACTCAGGTAAGAGACTGTTAATGCAACACGGTTGCAATATAAATACATGAGCTTTTGGGTTGTGTGTGTGTGTGTGTGTGTGTGGGTGGGTGGGGATACGGGAGATTGTAGAAAGAGATGAGATGAGCAGGCTGCACAAGCCTCTTTGCTTGTCTAATCTCAGCCTCTTAAACAAGCCGAGCCGAGCTCGACATCCAGCGTGAGCTGTTGGGATATAATAAGCAGCAACACCCCTTGTAACCTAGTAACATCTGTGATAGCGTGTGTGTGTGTGTGTGTGTGTGTGTGTGTGCGTGCTGTGTGTGTGCCGTGTGCGTGTGTGTGTGTGTGAGAGCAAGCCGCTGCAGGAAACCGGGAGCGAACACCTAACAAGAAAGGCTTATTTGCGAGACGAGAGAGGACCAGCAGCACATATAACACTCACTACCACCTTTCTGTTTATACCTTTTATCTGTTATCTCTCTCCACTCCTCCTGCTGTTTCTTTTGTTTCATGCTCTCACACACACACACACGTTCTCACACACGTTCTCACACACAGGCACAGGCAAGTTTCCAGGAAGTGTGCTGTGACTGCAGTGTCGTCTCACTCACTCATACACATAGTGCTGGATCATCAGATGACAGCCGTCTCGCTCGGCATTAGCATAGGGTTCCTGGAAGCCTGAGCGAGCGCACGGTGGCCCGAGCGGGGCCCCGGCTCTTACTTACTTCCAGTGAAACGGCTCCGTGGGCTTCAGATACAGGACGCGTTTGAGTCAGTGTGACTCAACCCCAAAAAATGATCGATAGTGAGAGTAGAGCTGAGAGAGGCGAGGAGTCCTCAGGCCACACACACACACACACACACACACACACACACACACACACACACACACACACACACACAGCGGTGTGACGTATGAAACACTCTGCAGCTGACTGACTGACTCAGACCTACTTCCTTTTGTGGCGTTGGGCAACACTGAGATGTGCGTAAGTGCATCGTTGATGCGCCGCCGACTGATGTCAAAACAGGACAAGATGGCGCAGTGAGTGATGCACTTGATGCAACGGCGGCGTGCGTGAAGTCTGAATTTCATTCGTTATTTATTTTATCGGAGGATGTGGGCCTGATCGGAGATAGACTGTGGTTTGTTCGGCTTCGTTGCCTGATGATCATTTTCTGGTGGGAATCCTGGCCTTGTTTTTGTGCGTGCGTGTGTGTGTGTGTGTGTGTGTGTGTGTGTGTGTGTGGTACGCCTTTTGCCGGGTCGGCCAATGAGCGGCCGACATTTTCACCAGAGAGCTGATCTCTCACTCTTTGGTTCACTGAAAGTGTTTTAGAAAGGATAAATGTCGTACAAAAAATGTAAATTCACATAAAACTGAATAGATTAACTGCCTGAATTATACACGTGTAATATTTCACGTTGTAAATTATCTTTTGTTCCCCAATACATTAGAAGGTGGACGTTGTAGGCTGCTATTGCACGCGATGTTTCTTCAAGTCATTCCAATAATTTGAATGTCAGCATTATGAATGAAGCCTTGAACTATTCAGCTTTGCTTTTTCCTTAAGAATTGCTTATCGTACTTAACTTTTGCGTTCATATTCATGTGATTTATTAATTGTAATCCTGCGGCGGCCGTAGACAGAAGGGCACCGCGAGGCGGATAGAAGGGTAAAAAGGTTAAAAAATAAAATAAAAAAAGGCATAAAGCTGCTTTAGTGTGTTTTTTTTTTTTTCATCCTGAGAAATTGATTCCTCTCTATAATTCATGAAGCGGAATGGAATGATATAGATTGCGGAGAGATTAAGGATCTGAGTAAGATTAGAAAAATAGGAACACAAAAGCTTTTCCTCATTTCCTCTCTCTCTCATCCCCCCCACCTCCTAACTCTGGGGCTATCAAAAATCAATCAATGCACTTAGCTCTTAAAAGTGTCTGACATGATAACTGATATGCCCATACACCCAAAAATAGCCTCGGGGAGATGTGGGCCGGTTCCTCGCTCTGCTGGCCGTAGGAGAAGCGGGTGTCAACCGCTGGATCTCTTATAACCCCCACACCCACCTGTGTCTTTTGGTCATGTGAGGTCTCGTTTTCCAGATCGGGTGTTTGTTTTTTTAGCAGGAAATGTGTGTGTGTGTGTGTGCGTGTGTGTGTGTATTCCAGGAAGACTGAGCGGATCACCTTCAACCTTCATCAGCAGTCTGGGGGAGTGTTTTCGCAGCTAGCAGCGAGCTAGCAGCGAGCTAGCAGCGAGCTAGCAGCGAGCTAGCAGCGAGCTAGCAGCGAGCTAGCAGCGAGCTAGCAGCGAGCTAGCAGCGAGCTAGCAGCGAGCTAGCAGCGAGCTAGCAGCGAGCTAGCAGCGAGCTAGCAGCGAGCTAGCTGACCGTCCGAGCAGAACATGACCGCTTCCAGGGTTGTTTCAGACTTTTGTGGAGCGAGTTAGATAAAAAAAAAAAAAAAGAATGTTTTATGGAAATGGAGCACCGGCAATTATCGGAATGGGATTTTTTTTCCTTTGCTCCATCTCCACCTCCCCCTTTTTCCTCCTGCTCCCACTCTTTCTGCCTAACAGCTCTCTCAGGGCCCGGCAATTTAAATGTGCTGCGGTCTGCACGTCCGGCTGGCTGCCTCGGTTTGACCGTGATGGGCTGGCTTCTTTAGCAAGGACAATCCTGGGCTCCCTTAATTCCTCCTCTGGCATCTCCTAGGCAATTTCTTCTTCTTCTTTTTTTTTTTTGCATGACATCTAAGCTTTATTAAGCCACTGCCTCGCGACGGCCCATCAAAATATACAGTCGCCCGTGCTACTCTCTTCCCCTTCTGTCTGCTAAATAGAGGTTGTGTGTGTTCAGCTCACATGTGCAGTCATGCGAGGACAGGGACGCACACACACACACACACACACACACACACACACACACACACACACACACACACACACACACACACACACACACACACACACCAGAATTGAAAGGATATATTTAAGAGGATTGAGGATTGAGTACAGAGAATGAGAAAATGTCTGATCCCAGTAGTAAAATGAGCGTACACTCGCAAGACAAGCAGTGGAAGAGGAAATGAAAGCAATATTCCTGATTTTCATTTTCTTTCCTTGGGCATGTGCAGACGGTGACATCAGCGCTCCATCTATTGATCTTGGTATTTGACAGAAAGAGAAGGATTATGTGTCCCTCTCAGCACACGGGGACTATTTGCTCATTGATGCACATTGATGTTAGAATAAAAGCCAACCAGGCATCACCCCTACCATCCCCCCTCCCCCCCCACTGCCCTTCCCCCAAGCAGCCACCTCTTTGTTCCTGTCTTAAAGCATGAGCAGCAAACCTGCCCAGCTGACAAGCCCTCAAACCCACAACAATGATTGAGGGTCGTTCTTTAAGTTCCTCCATCCCCTTTCATCCTCCACACATCCATAGGCGTCAGCTATACCTAGTCTGGTTTCTCAGAATCAATCTCCGGCTGGAGCGAGGCTCAGCGGGCTGCAGATTGACAAATTCTGCCTCCAACACCAACACCGATTTTTTTTCTTTTCTTCTTCTTCTTCTTCTTCTTCTTCTTCTTCTTCTTCTTCTTCTTCTTCTTCTTCTTCTTCTTCTTCTTCTTTTTTTGGGAGGAGGCTGGGTGTTGCCATTCCAATGTGTCCCCCATGGAATTGTGGGGTTACGTATCTGCTCTACTTTTCTTGCTCTCGCCGACAAGCACTTCCTGTCCTCATCCACTCCTCCTCTTCCTCATCCTCCTCTTCTTTGATATTGCACAGTTTTAATCAGACGCTAACCCCCCCCCCCTGCCAGGTCACCCTTACCTCACGTCCTCCACGTCGCAAGAGTTGTTCTGTAACGCGTCAAGCGGATGTGCAAGTTTCCGCGGGGCGCTCGGTAAACGGGGGAGGATGATCTTGTGCGCTTGGGCAACTCGCTGGAGATGAAGAAATACGGGCGAGACTCTCATGGAAGGAAGGAAACCGAGACAAAAGAGGACAGAAGACGTTTGGCTTCATAGTACTAGAAACTGCGGATTATGTTGAGTGGTGTGTGTGTGTGTGTGTATGGATCAACTGTGCATGTCCGTGACTGAGCGTGTGTGTAAAACAGCTCAATGCCGATGGTCAATGTGTTTCTTTTTTTCCCAGTCCTGTAGAACACCTCATCTAGATGCTAGTTAATCAGCAGGATCGACACTACTGGAAATCATTGGCGAGTAATTGTATTGAGGATTTGGGAGTGCAAGGAATTGAAAAATGACTCGAGTCCGTTTGTTGGTCAATATGAGAGGATCATCCTCCTTTTTTTTTTTTATAGCTTCCTCTGTCCTTCCCACTTCCATTTAAAAAATGAAGGCTCTTTATGCGCGTGCGGTATAAGAGAGCGAGTCTTTGCTCTTTTAGAATGCTAATTTGCTTTGTTGCCACCTAAATGAACGCCACACAAATTAATTTTGTCGCAGGACGTGTAAATGACATCGTGCACGGAACAGAAGACAATGCTGATCTAAAGGCCTATTTAGTCCACGGCAGTGGAAAAAAATAAAAACCCGGCCTTGAAAATCGCATTAATAAGCTGATCACGCAGTACTTTTGCACCTGTGTAATCCCCATTGTGATGCTTAAAAGCAGAGTAGGAAGGGGGGGGGCGGGGCGAGGCGAGGGGGATCAAGGTGTGGATGGATTTTGCAGCGGCTTTCATTGTCCTAGTGCGTGTGCGTGTGCGTGTGCGTGTGGCAACATCCATTTCTAATGTCCGTCTCTTCGTGCGCTCCGCGGCCAGGGGAGTCTCATTCCTCCGTGTTTGAGTCGTGGCCGTCGTTCCTTTCCATTCCCCCCCCGGCGACGCTGAGTTCTTGTGATGATTTTAAGCAGTGAGTGGGGGCCGCTGCGTGGGGAGGCCGGAGGCCGGGAATGTCACGTCTGATGGGCCGCCGCCGAGCCCTAATGAAGTCAATTAGACTTAAGGGATGCTCCTCGCCGCCAAAAGCAGGAACCCGGACCTCGCATCAAGAAGCGACGGCGGGTATTGGAGGTGGAGTGAGAGGAACGTGAGCAGCAGATTCCTTTGGCTGATGCTAGTCTTGAACTTGGCGCTGGTGCCTAAGGCCCGAAAGGCCCGGGGGAGCGAGCCCGGGGGAGCGAGCCCGGGGGAGCGAGCCAGTCAGCTCGGCGTAGCCGGTCAGTTGTTGGCACGGTCGTCCTGAACTTTCTGATTCCTCTCTTTTTACTCGGTGATGGCCAGCTGGTCCTCTCTTGCCCCCCCTCTGTTTCTTATCAGGCAATATCACAGACGCCGTATCTTTCTAATGGAGCCGTTTGAAGAGCCCCCCCCCCCCCCCCCCCCCCGGTTACATTCAGGATTTGGGGCATGATGCAAGTCATTGATTTCTTTTTTTCTTTCTTCTTTCTCCCTTTTGAGGGGCTTTTATTGCATCTTTAGCCGGTGTTTGTCTGCACGGGGACTATCAATAGTGTCCCGCTGCGATCAAACCACGGAGCTCGATAGGCGGGTTAATGAACCGGTTTTTGAGCCGCACTCCTCACCTGGCCGTTCCCCAGGTGAGGAGCTGCTGCGTTGGAAAAAAACCCTGAACGGCTTCCTCATCTCAAGGCGTCCCTCTCTCCGCCTCTCCAATCCTCGATCCCCTCTGCTCCGGCACAAAGCTGCTCAGTTGTTCATGAATGTCAGCTCAGTGCTGCCAGAGCTCTCCATCTTTCCCCTCCCCTCTCCCCGCTCAGCCTCTCTCTTCCTGCCTCACTCCTTATCTCCCTCCCTTAGTTCGCTTAGTGTGCAAAGGAAGAGCGACTGCAAATGAGTTCCTTGAACCACGGGGACCCCAATAAATAAAACTGTCAGCCAGAGATGTCGAAAGAGAAAGGAAAAAAAAAAAAAAGAGGGAAGGAGCCAGAGGCACGCTCTCACTGAATATTTCATCACCCACCACCCCTCTGACACCCTACCCCCATCACCCGCATCCCCCATCGCCATCCTTTCTCCTCTCTCATGCCACCCTCCCCCCTTTTTTTTCCCCTCCATCTTTTCTCCACCCATCCTGCCCCGTTATCATATTCTCCCCCCATCACTGCATAGCGACCGATAAACAAAAATACCCACATCCGACTAAAACTAAAACAAAATGGTTGATGGCGCCGGCTGCAGGGGATGGGGTGGTGGTGGGGGGTCAGTCGTTAAAGAGGAGCAATTAGGCGGAGCGGCTCTTTATCGACACCGGCGTGTCACCGAGGAGACCCGCCACGTTTCTGAGACGTGTAACCGCCCCGCGCGTGCTGTTCTTCAGGCATGAGCTGAGCTTCTCTTTGCATGCCACTGCTGCTGCGTCAGAAAGGGAACAATGGTTTGCTCTCCGTCAACCTTAAACACAACAAAAGCGAGCCCCCCCCCCCCACACCCCACACCCCACACACCACACCACACCACCTCCGTCCACCATAACAAACCACCACAGACGGCCGTGGGACAGCTTGCTCCTCTCGCTGGCTAATTTGTAGCCTGCCATGTGGCGTTTGGGGGGGGGCTCCGTAGGAGGACATGAATTTCATCTCGGTGGTTTTGAATAATCCACAGTAGTCATTAGGAGGGCGATCAAGCCTCCTCTCTGTTTCTCCTGCTGTCACTCACTGCCGGTCTTTTTCCTCTCACTTTCTCTCACAAAAAAAAAAAGCAGCGCAGCAGCAATTAGCTAGCTAGCTAGCGGGACGAATGAAGAACTCTATTGGCATCTTTTTTTTTTTTAAACAAAGTTAGACCAAAACAGACAGTAGGTCTATCATTTTTTTTATTTTCTTTGACACCGAAAAGAACCTGAAGCACCATGTCAAGTAGGCCAAACCCGACCGGAATATCATTTTTATAAATATTTGTCCAAACCCCGTCGGGTAACCACAGGATCGGAGGTGTGAACGGTACCATAATCAAACAGGCGCTCTCTACCCTGGGGTTGTTCTTTGCTCCACATCTTCCTCCCTTTAACTAAACACTGGGCTGATCGTCTCCCTCGGGGCCTCTGACTTTCTATACACAATCGTGAGTGTGTGTGTGTGTGTGTGTGTGTGTTGTGGGTTGGCAAACTGTCGACTCATTCTCTTGACAGCTGTCAGTCACACACAAACCGTCACCATCTCCTCCTCCTTTTCTCCTTCTTTCTCTTCCACACCCGCTTTTAGGATTACGCCTCCCCTCCCCCCCAAAAAAAACACCCCGAGGTGTCAAGCACACGCACACACACACACACACACACACGCACATCTCGTCGAGCGGGTGACCTTTTATACACGGGACTTTCCTCAAGTCATCTCAGGTAGCACCCTGCCCTGTCCTCTTCCTCCTCACTTCACACCGCGCCCTGCTGAGTTTATTGTCTAAGCACGACAGTGTAATCATGGGTGTGGACGAGCCATCTATCAACGGGCCGCCGGGAGCCGAGCGAGCGCTCTGAAAAGTTTCTGTTTACCCGGCAGCAACCTTTCTGCTGATTTCCGCCGCTTTTTAGCTGTTGATTATTTACACGATGAAATGCAGCCATCAGATCTCCCCCCCCCGCCCCTTTCCCCGCCCCCCTTCCTCCTCGTCCTTTCACCTGCCTCTGCGCTCCTCCTCTCTTTTTCCACACCGCGTCAATACCGACGTGCAAAGGTCACCCTGGCAACAGAGAGGCAGCGGTCGATGGAGAAATAAATAAGCAGAAGAGAAGGAAAAAAAGTGATGGAGGGCCGAGCCTGGTGATTCGCAGGGTTAACTACGCTCCCCCCCCCCTGCCCCCTTATCTCATGAGCACACTCCAAAAGGCTGCAGGGTCTTTGAGGGGCGGGAGTGAGGCCTCTGCGCTCTTTTGCCGTCTTTGTTTGTCGCCTCCATTACTTGTTTTCTCTGCTTTGTCATTACTCTTTCACTCCCGTCCTCTTTGTGCACTCTGTGTAGCTTTTCGGTGCCGCTTCTGTCTTCCTGTCCCCCCTCACACACACACACACACACACACACACACACACGCCCCTCCCTCCCTCCCTGCCTCTCTGGGGACTGAAAGCACACAGGCAGTACGGGGTTTCTTCTCGGACGGAGGCGTCACTTTGTATTCACCGGCCGGCGCCGGTCGGTTGTTTTCTATTTGCTTCTATTTGGGGGGGGGGGGCAGAACCTGAGATGTCATTATTATCGCAGAGTCTTCAACTCAACCGAGGTTTTTTGTGACTCTCCGTGGAAAATAAACACGCTCGCTCACGTGCACGCCTACGAAACATACTCTGAGTGGCGAAATCACGCAGCAACGGAGCCGTAGGCATGATGGAGGAGGGGGGGGGGGGGGGGGACAAGAGAACTTTTGATGTTTGGCGTTGGCCAAGTCGTGACAACGCCGCTATCGTGTGTGTGTGTGTGTGTGTGCGTGTGTGTGTGTGCGTGAGTATGTGTGTGTGTGCGTGAGTGTGTGTGTCTCCATCCGGGCCACGGGCGGGGACAGCGAAGGCCTCCACACTCGGCTCCTATCAGTCGTTGCCAGGGCTCCTAAAAAGGGCAGCCCTTCCAGATCCGCCGCGGACAATCGGCCATTCTGCGCCGGAGAAGAGGCAGGCGGGGTGTGTTTCCTGGACGTGGGTCTGATTTTTCAGGCCCCGGGCCAGACAGAAGGGTGGCCTCTGTGTCTTCTGAGCTGAATGACACTGCTGACTCAGAGCGGGCGGGGGGGGGGAGGGGGGGACGGCGGCGGCGAGGGGGGCAGTGGGAGGCAAGCGAGCGTGGGCGCTTATTTGTGTGCGTTTTCCTAAAGGTCTCCTCATCCGCGGCTCCCCCAGCAGATGTAAATAGGCCAGTGTTACAGAAGAGGGATTGATCGCATGATGGGCTAATGTGGTGTGTCTGTGTCTCTGTGAGACGGGGGAGCTCAAAGCACTGTTGTGTGCATTTCAACTGCCGTCCATGGTGCAGACTGTTCATTTACAAAAGGAGGAAGTCGATATGCGTGGGGGAGCTTTTCCTCTCTTTGAAAGGCTCTGGCTTTCTGCACATAATGTGGCTGCAGAAGCTTCTGACACCTCTGCGCCAATAAATCATGTATGTGTTTTTTTTTTTTTTGTGCCAAAAGCTGTGCTGGTTCCTTAAACTCCCCTTTTTCTTTCTCTATCCGCCCGCAGGTCAGCGACTTCCTGTCCGGCCGCTCCCCGCTCACCCTGGCACTGCGCGTCGGGGACCACATGATGTTCGTCCAGCTGCAGTTGGCGGCGCAGCAGTCCGGCGGTCCCCAGCTCCAGCACAGACACGTCATCACCCGGGGCGGCGCGGAGGCCCCAGCGGGCGGGCCGCCCGGGGGGCCGCCCGCCCGCGTCCCCCACCCCCACCCGCACCCGCACTCCCACCACCAACCGGCCCATCATCCACACCACAGCCACCCCGGCACCCACTTGTCCCAGCCTCACCTGGTCCCTTCCTCCCCTTCCTCCCCCCCGGCCTCCCCTTCCTTCCCGCTGCCCTCCACGCACCACCAGCCGCTCCCGCCAATGTACCACCAGACGCCCTCCTCCTCCGCTCACTGTAGCCCCCCCACTCCCCCGCCCCACTCCCCTCACCCGGCCGGCGTCCCCGGAGGTCTCTTCCGCTCTCCGGCCAGTCAGCACCATCACCACCATCACTACCACCAGCCTTCCTCAAGCCAACCCAGCCACGACGCGGGCCAGGCCAGCCCCGTAGCCCCGGTGCTCTGCCCTGAAGTAAGTCTCAAAAGATATTTCGCCGCCGCCGCTACGATGTGGTTTAGACAGTCGTACTTGTGCATGACGGATGGCCGCGTAGGCACTCAGGCCTCTCATGAATGAACAATGGAGGCGAAGGGGGTTTTGGCCGTTTGACCCGCGTGGCCTCGAACGCAACTAAATCATCCTCCTTTTTAAATCGATTAGCGGGATATCCCAGCAGCGTGAGGGCGGTCCCGTGGTTTACTCAGGTCTGAAGAAGGTTTGTGTGCTTCCAAACCACGGAGCACTTAGTCATCACGGGAGTGCAGTGTGCTTCCCAAATACATGCAAACAAGCCAACACACACACACATAAGCCAGGGCGGGCATCCCTATGACCACGTCTGTGCTCGGGTGAGCGGGTTCAGAGAGAGAGAGAGGCAGGTTTTTATGAATCACTGTTGTTTTTATTCCATGTGAAGACTGATCATTAACCTCCGGGTTGTCAGCCGTTCATCATTAACCTTTTACAACCGTTTACTTAACTTGAGAGGACTACAAAGAGCGGCTGGCGCGCGCACGAACGAACCCACTCGCTTGTCTCCGCCGAGCAAATTTGCTGTTTATACTTTCTCCACCTCCCCGAAGCTGCTGCCTACGGGAAGCGAATGGGAACCAGATGGGGGAGACGGTTCACAACAAGAATAACAGGAACGACTGGGCCAGTTTGGGAGCGAGGGGAAAAACGGAAACGGCTCTTCCTCATGAGGCTTTCGCATGCGTGACGCACACAAACACAGAGGCCTTCGCCCGGGGTTTCCATTTCACTTTCAGGTGTCAGTTGAGTGATCCAAGTTAAGCTGAGGTCAAGAAACAGGGCTGCTAAGTCTTGAGGTAACAGGATGTCCCGGCTGATCTGCAGCTATAGGGTGGCAGCAGAAAGCTCGGGTTTCCTGCTCCGTCTCTCAAAGTATTTACCACACCCTGACGTAAAGGTCACGTACATCATATACTGTGTGTGTGTGTGTAGGGTAGGGCTGCAAAACTTTAGAATATAAATCGCAATCTCGATTCGATGCATTGTGTTAACACTGTATGGGATGTGATGGGTGTACAGATGTGTTGTTTTTACACTGCTTCCACCATGGCCCCAAAGACTCATTATGCTAGCTATTGTTTTTCTTCCAGGCTAACTGCAGCAGCAACAGCCCCACCAGCGCCACCAGCCCAGCGGCACCACCAGCCCCAACAGCCCAGCGGAGCCACCGGCCCCAGCGGCCCCAGCGGCCCCAGCAGCCCCAGCGGCCCCAGCAGCCCCAGCGGCGCCAGCAGTCCCTCAACACGCTCCCGCAAACCCGGTGCCATCATTGAGAGCTTCGTCAACCACGCTCCCGGAGTCTTCTCAGGGACCTTTTCAGGTGAGAGAGGACACGGAGCTGCATGTTTAAGATGCTTTGCTGCAAGTGAAAAAAAAAAAGACCTTGAACATTCAACACATTCTCCTCTGTCTGGTCTGTTGTGGGCATGCGTGTGCAGGAATGACCTTCAAGGCTTTGTCTTTTTTTTGTGCTTGAAAAACTTGTAGGCATCTTGTGTAACACTTTTTTTTTCTTTCTACCTTCCTTGTTTCCTCTCTTTTAGGCACTTTGCACCCTAACTGCCAGGACAGCACCGGGCGTCCCAGACGCGACATCGGCACCATCCTGCAGATCCTCAACGACCTCCTGAGCGCCACGCGCCACTACCAGGGCATGCCCCCGTCCCTCACCCAGCTCCGCTACCAGACCCAGTGCGGCTCGCCCGCCTCCCCGTCCCCGTCGCCGCCGCCCTCGCCCCAAGTCGCTGGCGCGACGGGCCTCTCTGCCAAAGCTACCTCCGTGCCCGCCGCATCCCGAGCAGCCCTCCGCCGACTCTTCATCCGCTGGTGCAGTGCCAGAGTCAGATCCGCATGTGCAAACCTCCCCGGTGAGTGACTCCCCGCCGCGCCCTCTGCTCATGCAAGCATGCCGAGGAACACAAACAGAAGCACGCGCACACAAGACAGTCATTGCGCATCCCTCAAGGCAGATGTTTCCACAGTGAGAGTGTGTGTGTGTGTGTGTGTGTGTGTGTGTGTGTGTGAAATGACTGCAATCTAGAACCTGCCATTTTACTGGGATCGGTAACTTACCAAAGAATGAATTGTCATCTTTGTGTTCGACTGTCTCTTATTCTCATTGCACGTCACGATGAGCTATCGTTTCTGTTGGGATTATTTTTTGCTCCATTGCCTTGTTCAAGCAGCTATTTTCATCTCTTTTTTTTTTTTTTTTTTTTTATATAAATACTGTCAAAGCGGGAAACATAACAGTCAGATTAAAGAACAAAAACAGTCGTATGTCTATATCTCTCTTGGTTTTGAGGCAGAGCAGGAGAGGAAGAGATGGGGTGTCTCTTTATTAACGCAATACAAGCTTCTCCAAACCTGTTCAGTCAGGCTTCACTTGTCAGGCGGCGGAGATGGCTTTGTTTTTGTGCGCCGGGGAGATAGGTTTACCCCCTTCAAGCCTGGGCTGGGCCGGGCTATGTTTAGATTAGATTAGGCTTTGGGTGATTTAACCTGCCTCCTTAAAGAAGGGCTGCAGCCGGGGCATGTATGGGCACACCGCTGACGCCCAGAGGGCTGGGTCCACCGCAGGTGCTCGAAGGTCTGATGATGCCGATTTTGGAGTCTGGAGTTTTGGGGCGTTTATAACAAATGAAATAAAAGTCCTTCCCCCCCCCCTCTCGCAGAGACACAGGACGTGGAGTGTCAGACAGATGTCCAGAAGCGATAACATTGAGTCAGCGCTGAGAGAAACAGCATTGTCCTCTGCAGCCTCCTTATCTCCCGTCGGGGAAATCGAGCTCGCCGGCGAACGTTTGTTGAGCGGGTCCGGCGGGGAGGGTCCGCCGATCCGTGTTTAACGTCGTCCTTTTGTCTTGAGGGCGCTTTCCTCCGGCGTCCTCCCTTGTTTTATGACCTTCAGGAGTGTTTTTAGTTTTTTTTTTACAAGTGTCCGGTGAACAGTTGGAATAACACAGGCTTATTTTCTTAACTCAGGGAAGACCTAAGATACCCCCCCCTCTCCCGTTTCCCCCCTTCGCCTCCCACTCTTGTCATCTCTCTCTTCGTCTACACTCCCCCCCCCCCCCCCCCCCCCCCCCATTTGCTGTCCAAAAACAGCCTCGTCTGTAAAATCCATCTCCCCGTCTTCTTCCCCTCTCTTTCCACGTCTGTGTTGTGCATCAATACGTCGTCTGTGTTCATTTGGCCTTTTTAATAGATTTATTCCGAAATGCTGCTCTGAAAAGAATTTGCTTTGTGAAGTAGAGGGGCAGTGAGAGGATGACGAGCGAGGGGGGGGGGGTCGGGGGGGGGGGGGGGGGTGATGGGAAAACCACAACACTGTGCCTGCATTCATCTGATGGGTGTTTATATCCTGTCCATCAGTCCACCAACTGCCCACTGATTAACCAACGGCCAAGTCAAAACGGAAAAGAATGGGTTGTGGAACTTTTTCGTGTCCTTTCTCGCCGCCTCCGTCCAACTTCCTGCTCGCAGTGCCGACTCTGCGGCCCCGTTCCACGCGGCGTCCCGAGGAAGCCGGTGACTAAGCGCTCTCAGGCGGCCTTATCAGCCCGACACCTGATGGAAGACTTACTGGACTTAACACCGCGCGCGGCTTAACTCCGCCTCACAGAAAACCAACCCACGCTTCTCATCTGTCTCAATGTGTGTGTGTGTGTGTGTGTGTGTGTGTGTGTGTGTGTGTGTGTGTGTGTGCGCGCGTGCGTGCAGTGAAACTCGGGTTAAAACAGACTCTTGAAAATGTCACATAGCTGGGCCGTCTCCTGAGAGCCTTTACCCTTTTCAGTTCATGTGCGAGGGGGAGAAGGCAGGCGCAAGTTTGGAAATACTCACACACACACACACACACACACACACATACACACATTCGGGTCGCAAAACGGCTGCTTTAAGTCTTCCACTTGCTTTCGTTGCAAAGTTTTTGCTGAGTCCGGGGATTTTGTCGGCCCGTGACTCGTTTAGAGGTTTGAACAGGAGGGGAGGGGGGGGCGGGGGGGGGGGGGGGGGGGGGGGGGTTCAGCGTTGGCCTGGAAGGCTGATTGTTAGCTAAATTCCTTCACTGAGTAGGGTGGACCCCCTTCAGACCCCTGCCCAGCCAAACCCATTGTGCAGGGGCCAGAGACAGGGGGCCGCATACAGGGCACCAGGCTGAGCCATTGTGGGCCGCTATGGGATTATAGGGCTGCCTTTTAGACCCACTCCCACTGCAGCTGCCTTGGTTCAGCACAGAGAGGGGGCAAAGTTAGCTCTGGATGCTTCCCCCGAGCATCTCTTGTGTCCCGTCCACGTCCTTTTTATGCCCTCCCCACGTCCCCTTTCGGTTTGTCAGGTCACGTTAGCTTCGTGCTGGCAGGGGACTGGGGCGGAGGGAGGGTGACGGGAGAATGAGACACACGGGGGGGGGGGGGGGGGGGGAAGCTCCTACGGCCTTAACCTCATTGAGTCCTGTGTTTAAGCCTCGACCCACCGCGCATTATCCACTGGTCGGCTTTACTCGTCTCACACACACACACACACACACATAGGCGGGGGGGGTTCGGTGCGACACACGTGGACCCGGGAAACTGAGCGAACGGCGACGCAGCGCAGAGCTATCTAGCGAAGCCAGCCAAGCACATCAGGTGCCCTTTCATTGTCGACAAGGAGAGGGGGAGAGAGAGAAAGAGAGAGAGAAGGAGAGAGGGAAAAAGAGAGAGAATGCAAATGAAGTCTAAAAGTCATTGAAGAGCTTGTGTCCCTGCAGGGCCGTCTGTGCCCTTTCACTGACTGTCAGAGTGCTCATATTAGCTCTGATTTGATTGGCTGCTTCCGTTTGTGTCTGATTAGTTGGTTTAATTTTTTTTCTGGTGTTTAACTTTATCGCCCTTTTTTTTTAACTACAAAAAAAGGTCAGGTTTCCAAGTGTACCCGTTGACACTATTATAGCCACGACATTGGGATTCGATCCGATGATTTTGAATACCGATAATCGAGGTAGCGCTGGATTCTGACCCCGTGTGTCATGAACCCGTGAGATGGGGGAGAGAGTGACACTGGGGGAGATTAAGGGCGACTTTGCTGCAATGTGATTTCCTATCACTCTCCCTTGTACTCCCCCCCCCCCCCCCCCCCCGTTGCCCCCGGTTGCCTTGATGCTGAGCAAACACAATGTTCTCTCTGCAAGATCACACGACTTATCAAGGCAAACAAACAAACAACGGCGCTGAGACAACTGCAAATGAAGGCCAATCTTTGTGCAATCAATAAAAGGAGAAGCTCCTTTAATCTCCTCGTGCGTCCCGCACACTGCAGCCCTCCTCCCCCTTTTTTTTCTCTCTACCTCCATCCATCCATCCATCTCCTCCTCCCCCCCCCCCGCCCCCTCTACCCTATCTCAGTCCTTGCCGTGTTGCTGGGCTCAAAGGCAAGGAAAACTGACTGACGCATCGATTATTCATAGATCGCCCCTTCTTTCTCTCTCTCTCTCTCTCTCTCTCTCTGTTTTCCTCTGCAGCGCTCTGTGTATGTACAGGTTCACTGTCAAAGTCTTCACAGAGGAGAGTTTGGGGATGGAAAATGTAGTTTTGGTGGGAATGGGAGTGGAAGAATAAAAGATAGAGGTAGTGGGGGGGGGGGGGGGGGGGGGGGGTAAGGAGACTGGCGTTTCCTTCCTTCCTTCCTCACTTGTGTCCTTGACCAGTCTCCTGTTTGATATCTTCCACTGCGCGTTTCCAGGAAAAAGATCTGATGTCTTTTCGGTGTCACGCAGGGTTGTTTTTGAGACTCTCTCTCTCATGTATTCCCTCTGTCTCTTACCCATCTCTCTCTGGGTCCTCCAAGGTTATTGTGCTCACATCAAACCTTAGTCTCTAAATCCAGGCTTTGGGCCAGCCTGTGTGTGTGTGTGTGTGTGTGTGTGTGTGTGTATAGTCTGTCCTTCTTAGCCAGCCCTAATAATAGCCCTTCTGTCATAAACATAGTCTGGAGATCCTTGTGGCCAGCTGTGTCCGGCCCAGGGCTCCGGTAGTGACGCTGATGAATGGACACACACACACACACACACACACACACACACACACACACACATCAAGTTTGGTGTAGCTCCACATTCTCTGAGATCTCGCCAAGACAAAGGCCAAGGTCCTACAGCTCCACCACACGGCCCTGTGTGTGCGCTCCTGCTCTTAAATACGTAGTCCAAGTAGATCCGACCGTGTCACCGTGTACGGCCGCACTTCATATTTCTTTTAGCTTGTAGCTAGCAAGAGCTGGGGAATGAGGGGAAGAGGGAGGACCGGAGAGGGAACAAAGCCTCGCGGCAGCGTATGTGGATGCCACATGGAGCTGAGGCAGCGGAACAATAGCTCTAATGTAGGAGAACCCCCCCCCCGTCCCCCCGTCCCCCTTTTGGTACACCCCCTGTTCTCCAGAGATGACACGCTGCCCTCACGCACCAAACGACATCTGAACGCATTGGCAGGAAGTGGAAAAACCCCATTCTGTCTGTGTGGCTGACTGTGAAGTATTATTTTCTCCTTTTTCTTCTTCCCCCCGTTGGGCTCGGTGTCACTGTTCGCTTCCTTTCTGCTCTGGAAAACGCGGCATCGAGGCCGCTGCCGCTGCCGGATGGCAGTTTAGTTCTTTTGGCGTGCACGGCCCGGGCAGCGCT